>ONZH01012983.1:0-187259 GCA_900303285.1 Rhinella marina | reverse complement strand
TTTCTACCAAACAGTTCTACTTTTGGTTTCATCTGACCATATGACATTCTCCAATACTCTTCTGGAACATCCAAATGCTCTCTAGCAAACTTCAGACCGGCCCAGATATTTACTGGCATAAGCACGGGGATACGTCAGGCACTGCAGGATCCGAGTCCCTGGTGGCGTAGTTGTGTTACTGACGGCAGCCTTTGTTACATTGGTCCCAGCTTTCTGCAGGTCATTCACTATGTCCCCTTGTGTGGTTCTGGGATTTTTGCTCACAGTTCTTGTGATCATTTTGACCCCACAGGGTGAGATCTTGCGTGAAGCCCCTGATCGAGGGAGATTATCAGTGGTCTTGTATGTCTTCCATTTTCTAATTATTGCTCCCACAGGTGATTTCTTCACACCAAGCTGCTTGCCTATTGCAGATTCATTCTTCCCAGCCTGGTGCAGGTCTACAATTTTGTTTTTGTTGTCCTTCAACAGCTCTTTGGTCTTCACCATAGTGGAGTTTGGAGTGTGACTGTTTGAGCTTGTGGACAGGTGTCTTTTATACTGATAACAAGTTCAAACAGGTGCCATTACTACAGGTAATGAGTGGAGGACAGAGGAGCCTCTTAAAGAAGAAGTTACAGGTCTGTGAGAGCCAGAAATCTTGCTTGTTTGTAGGTGACCAAATATTTATTTTCCACCATAATTTGCAAATAAATTCTTTAAAAATCAGACAATGTGATTTTCTGGATTTGTTTTCTCATTTTGTCTCTCATAGTTGAGGTCTACCTATGATGTCAATTACAGGCCTCTCTCATCTTTTTAAGTGGGAGAACTTGCACAATTGGTAGCTGAGTAAATACTACTGGGACCAATACAAGGGCACTTCTTTTGAAACTACAATAAGCGCACTGCTGCCATCATAGCCATACAGACATTGTGACAACAGGTCAGTGGAAAATAACTAGACATCTGTGCATTTGACTTTTCCCTCTTCCTAATTCAGGAACAGGAACTTATCCCAATCTGCCATGTCATATATGAAATGACGTGGGTTTATAAGGCCAGGCAAGAGCACAATGAAGGTGCTTGGCCCTGTCAATCAAGGAAGGGGTCGTGACTAAGTAGAGAAAGTGGAGGAGTTGTGGTGCACTGAGGGGCTCAGGCATGCCCCATGGTGTGATGATGCAAATTAATTGAAACTCGGAACTTTGCAACCAGAAATTAGATTTTGGCTATAGAGGTTTCATTTTAATCAGCAGGATCAACCCCATCGAGCAGTATACCCTGTTTCACCCTGCTGATAGGTCCTCTTTAAAGTTTGTTGTGAGGCCACCTCTATTATATATATATATATATTACTCACAAAAAGTTAGGGATATTTAGCTTTTGGGTGAAATGTATGGAAAACATAAAAAGTTGACGCTCCTGTGATATTATATCATAAAAGTTGGGCATTTAAGTAGAAGCATGCCATGGTGATATCCTCATCTCAAACAAGTTATTGAAACAAAAGCCAAAACCAATGGTGGGTATACCCCCACAAAAAAGTCAGTGTCTCAATAACTTGTCATGTGACCTTGAGCATCAATTACAGCTTGACAATGACGTCTTCTGCTGTTCACATGTCTATTTATTGACTGCTGAGGCACGGTATCCCACTCTTCTTGAAGGGCGGCCCTCAGGTCATTGAGGTTCTGGGGTACAGAGTTACAAGCCTCTACATGGCAACTAAGCTGATACCATAGGTTTTCAATGGGATTCAGGTCTGGAGAAAGTGCAGGCCACTCCATTTGAGGTCCCCCAGTCTCCAGCAGCCGTTCCCTAATGATGCGACCTCGATGAACTGGTGCATTGTCGCCCATGAAGATGAAATTAGGCCTGAGTTGTTCAGGAAGAGGCACAATGACTGAATTAATGAAATTATTCAAGTAGTATGGGCTTGTCTCTGTACCATTCACAAAGTATAGGGCAGTTCTGTATTGACTAGACACACCTGCCCACACTGTAACACCACCAAAGGCAAACAGTGGCTGATGCACATCGCTCTCCTTGACGTCTCCAACATCGTTGGAGGCCATCATTTCTGCTCAGCGTAAAACTACCTTTATCAATGAATAGCACTGAAGCCCACTGGTCCCTCTTCCAACATAGAAGCTTCCTGGCCCCTGTTAGACAACGATGCTGGTGCCTAGTGGTGTGGTCAGGTACTCTTGCAGGTTGTTTAGTACGCAGACCATGCTGATGTAAATGGTTTCAATTGGTCTAACGTGACACTTGGGTGCCTCTCACCTCCCTTAAATGTACCTGGAGTTTTGTGACATTCATTATTCGGTTCCGGAGGGCATTGCTCACAACAAAGCAGTGACCAGTATGGAATGTGGCCAAAGGACGTCCGCTTCTATGACTTTCTGTGACTCTTCTAGTCTCTCTGCATCTCTGTTGCAGCCTGCTGACAACACTCTGTGACACTCAGAACGTTCTCAAAAGCTCAGTGGCCACTTCCTTTTGAGAACGTTCTGCTTGAAACCTCGCAATGGCGAGGTACTATTAATCAATTGTTAGGTGTCGTCTTGGTCTCATGATGTCAAAATGTGAACAGCATGTTGAGAAGGACTGTTTAAATACCAATTCTCATTGAACCAGGAAATTTATTGGGCATTTCTTGGATCAAACACCTGTTGTGAATTTTGCCGTTAAGCTCCTTGTTAGAGAACAGCAAGTTGTGCAAAAAATACTGAAACACTGAACAGTTGGACATGTGCATTCAAAAGTTTAGAGAAGGTCACATTAAGTTCACCTGTAATGTTTAGAGTACATTTTAGGTTCATCCTGAAATTTCACCCACAAGCCAAATATCCCAGAGTTTTTGTCAGTCGTGTATATACATAGATGCAAACAAGCAATAAAAACAGTACAATAGCTAAACTGCTGTAAAATATTCCTTCACGTGCTCTCACTCTCCTTATGATTGCATTATAACATTTTTAATAGCTTAGAAACCCAACTCTCTTTTATTATATGGAATCAGTAAAATGTAATTCTCCTAAAAGGCTTGGTGAACGTAGAAGGCCATTAAACTACACCATTAGTTACTTTATAGGTGTTTAAAAAGGTTTTATAATGTGCAAGGGTTTTCAGGAATCTGTCATTCATTTTTTTGTCACAATTGTCATCTTATTAGTAGACATTAACTCCTCACGTAACACTGATAAGGCTGCACATAAAACATCACTGTCCTCCCAGTGACTCTCAATTATCACATTTATAGATAAGCTAAGCGCACATAGCGGGTGCCTTCATGCCTCCTCTGACAACTAAGACTTAGCTCAAATCTACCACAAGAAAGTAACCAAAAGCCACAAAGTTGGCATTTCCTGCTACGATAAAAAGTTTATAAACGATTCACCAACAACTTACAAAAGTTGAAAAGAAAACTGGAGCAATAAAAATTTCTATGGGTAACGGGTCTCAAAAGTTCACTCAACACATGCAGAGTAAGGCACGCCAGAGCCAGGGGTCTGTAGTCAGATATAATTACCAGTAAACCACCTGAACACATGTAGTACTGTGGGTTTCTTACACCCTTTGTTTTCTAATTCGGGTTCTCTAAATGCTGATCTTAGGCTGAATTCACATCACCGTTAATTTTTCCATTCTACCGATCCGCCAGAAGAACAGAAAAATAAAGAAGAAAATGGATCCTGTAAAAAAAAAAAAAAACGGATCCTGAACATCAGTTATGCACATTTTGCATCCGTTTTAGACATTTCCATCTGAGATCCGTTTTTTTTTTTGTTTTTTTAGACGGACAAAAAGTTCTGCATGCAGGACTTTTTTAAAGCTTAAAATAACAGATCTCAGGCGGAAATGGCGGTAACGGATAGCAAATGTGCATGAATGATGCTCAGAATCCATTGGTTTTTTTTCTGTTTTTTTGACGGATCAGAAAAATGGAAAAATAAATGGTGATGTGAACACAGTCTTAGGTGGCATGGTATGATTTTGGTTTGACAAACTGAGATTCCTTTGGCCCACCAGAGAGAAAAAGTGGGTCTACATGCCAACTGTATAAAACAAGCACGTGTCTATTTTAAAGGGAATCTGTCACCAGGTTAATCACTATTGAAGTAAAGCCTTAGCCTAATAGCACTTAGTACCTTATTTCCAGATGTGCCTTTGTTTCAGCAATAGATGTTTTCTATCTTCTGAAAATACAGTTTATTTGGTATGCAAATGAGCAGGTAAGGTGCCCAGAGGGGCGTCACTCTTGCAGGAAGGAGCCCGGGCACGCCTCCTGCTAGTGCCCAAGCCCACCCTCATGCTGGGAGCAGGGAAAAGGGGGCGGAGTTATGGCTTGAATGTGATGTAGGAGGGGTGACTGGGCTCCTTCCTGCAAGAGTGACGCCCCTCTGGGCACCTTACTGGCTCATTTGCATACCAAATAAACTGGATTTTCAGAAGATAGAAAACATCTATTGCTGGAACAAAGGCACATCTGGAAATAAGGTACCAAGTGCTATTAGGCCATGACCAGTGATTATCCTGGTGACAGATTTCCTTTAAAGGGGTTGTCACACGAAAAATATTCTACCGCTTTCAAACCAGTAGCAGAATATAGTAGCATAAAATAAATAAATATTTCTGCTTTTGAAAACCTGCAAAAAATAAAATGGACTTTTGGTTTTCCGCCGATCCAGCAGTTTTATACAAATAACGTTCAGGCTGCCGTGAAGGCCTTGTTACAGTCCTGTCTGCTTTGCAGCTCTCAGAAATCCTTCTGACTGTGCTACACGCGCTTTCCTGTACTAATGATGTAAGCAATTATCCTGTTTGTACAACGCTCCATGATTAACAAGCTACCTCCCATGAAAGGTGGAGGATCGCCTTCCATTAAGGCACTGATGAGACGACGGCACGGTATCAGTGACAGGGCTGATAGCGGAGCCATTGAAGGGCTTTTAGTTTATCAGAAGGTTGGCTTGATGAGTCCATCTAGTCAGTCACGGGGAGAACTCTAGAGCTTCCCACACAAATACAATCAATACAGGGCGTCATCCTCAAATCTGTCATTTTATTACACCAAAGTGATCATTCTTGAACTAAAGAATCTGCTCAGACTGCAACTAAGTGCACTTTTACAGGCCGCCCTCCTCTGGATGACCGTAATGGGTATTTGTTGTGGTGAACAGTTTTTACTGTAAGACTGAGTGCACATGGCTCTACTACATGCACTAGCGGTCCTACCGTACCTCTCTGTGGCTTCAATTTATAACAAAAACCCGTCATAAAAAAATGCAGCATGCGCCAAGTTTCCATTTTCAGGTTTTATGATGCAGTTATTGAAGCCAAAACCAGGGTAGATCATAAACAGGATACATATAATGATAAGGCCGTATATTTCATGTCTGTCTGATCCACATGGACCTATTAAGTTCTATGGGACCGTCCCCCCCCCCTTTCCCAACAAAAAGCAAAAAAAAAAAAAAAACAGACAACAGACACCACATAGATGTCATCAGTGTGCTGTCTGCATCCATGTATCCGTTCTGCAAAATATAGAAAATGTTTTTTTGCTGTAAGGTTAAGAATAGTAATTTCTAGTAATAGGAGTGAGAAAAATGCGGATTGCACACAGAAGGTGACCGTGTTTTGCAGATCCGTGTTTTGTGGACCTCAATGTGGACACGGTCGTGCACATAATGCCTTAGGGGCCTGTATCCGTTTTGTGGTCAGCAAATTACAGATTCTCCAAATACGAATACATTGTGCATCCTGCATTTAGCCCTTCCGCAGGACAAGAATAAGACGGGGCCACGGAATGGACATACGGATGCGGACACCACATGGCGCACTACCCGCATTTTTTCTGGCCCCATTGAAATTAATGGTTCCACATCTGATCTGCAAATGTGGATCAGATGAGGACTGAAAATACAGTCGTGTGAAAGGACCCTTAGGGTGCATTCACACGACCGTAAGTGTTTTGCGGTCCGCAAATTGCGGATCCGCAAAACACGGATACCGGCCGTGTGCGTTCCGCAATTTGCGGACCGCACATGGCCAGCGCTATATAGAGAAAGCCTATTCTTGTCCGTGCTTGCGGACAAGAATAGGACATGCTCTATATTTTTGGCGGTGCCGCGGAACGGAACAACAGATGCGGACAGCACATGGTGTGCTGTCAGCATCTTTTGCGGCCCCATTGAAATGAATGGATCCGCACCTGGTCCGCAAAAGTTGCGGATCGGACGCGGATGAAAAATACGTTCCTGTGAATGCACCCTTAGACTGAGCTTCTATTCTGTTTGAATCCCCTCCTGGCTTTGGCTTCAAAAACTGCATTAAAACAAATATATATAAATTTGTGGAAACCTAGCCTTAAAGGGGTTCTCCAAGTCCTCAGGACAGGTCATCAATATCAGATCGGCGTGGGGTCTGACCCCCGGCACCCCGTCGATCACCTGTTTGAAGAGAAGGCGCGTTCTGATATTGATAACCTATCCTGAGTATAGGTCATCAATAAATTTAACTTGGAGAACCCCTTTAAAGCTTTCAGCAACTGTGTACAGACACCCCCCCCTCCCTGCTCTGAGTGGCAGCTCCAGCTGTCTCCTGATTGGACACGAGAGCCATTATATTATCTATTCAGCACAAAAATAAATAAATCTACTGCGGATTCACAATTTTCATGGATTGTAACTTTGCTAAAAGATCATAAACATTACAAAGTAACTGACGAGCTAAAAAATCTTGTCCTGTAGAACAGTGGCCCCCAACCTTTTTTGCACCAAGGCCCGGTTTCTCGCTACACAATTTCCCCAGGGCCCGGGAGGTTGGATGGGGGGGCGCTGCGGTTGTTGGGGGGCGGAGCATAGTGCCCCCACACAGTAGTTATACCAGTATAGTGCCCCCACACAGTAGTTATAGTAGCATAGTGCCCCCACACAGTAGTTATAGTAGCATAGTGCCCCCACACAGTAGTTATACCAGTATAGTGCCCCCACACAGTAGTTATACCAGTATAGTGCCCCCACACAGTAGTTTATAGTAGCATACTGCCCCCACACAGTAGTTATACCAGTACTAGTGCCCCACACAGTAGTTATACCAGTATAGTGCCCCCACACAGTAGTTATACCAGTATGTGCCCCCACACAGTAGTTATACCAGTATAGTGGCCCCCACACAGTAGTTATAGTAGCATAGTGCCCCCACACAGTAGTTATAGTAGCATAGTGCCCCCACACAGTAGTTATAGTAGCATAGTGCCCCCACACAGTAGTTATAGTAGCATAGTGCCCCCACACAGTAGTTATAGTAGCATTAGTGCCCCCACACAGTAGTTATAGTAGCATAGTGCCCCCACACAGTAGTTATAGTAGCCATAGTTCCCCCACACAGTAGTTATAGTAGCATAGTTCCCCCACACAGTAGTTATAGTAGCATAGTTCCCCCACACAGTAGTTATAGTAGCATAGTGCCCCACACAGTAGTTATAGTAGCATAGTGCCCCCACACAGTAGTTATATGTAGCATAGTGCCCCCACACAGTAGTTATAGTAGCATAGTTCCCCCACACAGTAGTTATAGTAGCATAGTGCCCCCCACACAGTAGTTATAGTAGCATAGTGCCCCACACAGTAGTTATAGTAGCATAGTTCCCCCCACAGTAGTTAAGTAGATAGTCCCCCACAGTAGTATAGTAGCATAGTGCCCCCACACAGTAGTTATAGTAGCATAGTTCCCCACACAGTAGTTATAGTAGCATAGTTCCCCCACACAGTAGTGCCCATAGTGCTCCTCTCCTTCAGTTTTGTAAAATAATAAAAAAAAAACAAATATTTATACTTACCTCCATCAGCCTGGCAGCGCTGCGATGCAGGCCTCCTCCAGCCTGTGTCCCGCTCTGCACGGCTCAGGCGGCGCGATGACGTCATCGCACCGCCTGAGCTGGCCTCTGATAGGCTATAGGCACTAGGCCTGCAGCCTATCAGAGGAACGGGCAGGGGAGACGACTCTCCCTGCCCAACCGCAGCACAGGCATCTGTAGGACGGCGATACAGATGACTATGGAGATGAGCGCTTCCACAATGGAAGGGCTTATCTCCTTGTCCCCTTCCACCGCCGCGGCCCGGCAGACATCGATTCAGGGCCCGGTCCTGGGCCGCAGCCCGGTGGTTGGGGACCACTGCTGTAGAAAACACTTGGTGGGATCAGGGATCGCATAGTTGTTACACCCCTACACACATACTCATTAATAAGGGGTTGTCTCTAATTTGTTAGATAAGAGACAGAATGGGTTAAAAAAAATTAAAAAGCAGCATTACCCCACTAGTCCCCCGCCACCAGTGTCCCAATGCTTACTGGATCCCGCTTAACTCAGCTTGACACCCAGGAAATAGCACGTGCCCACTCGGCCAATCACCGGTTCAGAAGGGTCACCACTGATTGGCTGATCTCTTGCCATTCCCTGTGTGCTGAGAAGGGACCTGGAAGCGGAGACAAGCGGGGACCTGGTAGGTGTTGTATCGGTGGCGATGGGGGGGAACGGTGAGGTAAGTAATGCTGTTCTTCTTTTTTTAACCCATTCTGTCCCTTATGTAAAATATGTCATCCCCATGGACAACCCTTTTAGGCCATGTATAATCTATATGGTAATTACCACTGGGGCCAGTGTTAATGTCTGTGCCAGTCTTAGTGCCAGGGAACCCAGGGCACTGTCGGTACGCCCATGCCAGGGTGATTTTGTCTTATTGGACAACACAGCCAACATGAGAACCAATTCAGAAAGTTACATGTAATCTGGAATTAAAGGCATTAAACCGCAGCCTGTGACCCATAGAATTAGAGGGTGACCGCTGGAGGTGACACGCCTCCTCTTCTACGTACATCTCCTAAATTAAATTTGCCTCGGATTTACTTGCCAAATGTTTTCGACTTTTCACCACGTTTAAACAACTGACATTATTTTATGAGCTAAAGACCGGCTCTTTTAGACGACGCGAGCTTAAGCGCAAACTTCCATAAAAACCGGGCTGTGTTTGGATTACAAGTCACCAAGTGAAACAAGAAACTGCCCGAGAACTTTATGATAAAGATACAGAAGCCTCCACCGTCGTAAAAATCACAAATACGGCATATGGACCCGCGCAAGTATATGTGTGCTTTCCATGACCAAGGAGTCTAACGTGTTTCACTAAGCCATGGGCTGGTATCAATGCCATTCCCATCAAAGCTTCTGCTCCTGGTAGATAATAGATGTGATGAAGACAGAGGGGTTATATATATATATTCTGGTGCTATGTAAAAAAGGATGACCCTGACACCATCTTGCAAACTTGTGTTGAGGGAAATGGCGCCCCTTGTGGTACACTATGGTAAACGGTGCAACACCAGATTTGTTCAGCTAAGGCTACTTTCTTGTGTTGCTAATTTCAGTATTGAGATCCGGCAGAGGACGTCAATACTGGAATTAAAAGGATCCATTTTGATTTTGCCCTTCAGGATGCATCCGTTCCGTTTGGATGCGGTTGTGTGAAATTAAAACACAGAATAACGGATCCATCACTAAATATATTGAAATTCAATGGGCGATGGATTTTTTTAGAAGCCTTAAATTGACTTACATTGTTTTCAGTGCTGGATCCGTTTTTATGACCGGACACAAACCTGCTGCTTGTCTTTTTCTTATTTCTTTGACCTGCTCACTGAGATGGTCACACATGCTCAGTTTCATCCTTCACCTGCCTCCTGAGCTTTGATAGGGAGAGATGAGACACGCCCCCTGAGCTGTGATAGGGAGAACTGACACGCCTTCTGAGCTGTGATAGGGAGAGCTGAGACACGCCCCCTTAGCTGCAGTAGAAAAGACACTCCCCTTGAGCTGTCAGCTTGATATAAATCTAGCAGAGCAATGAATGTGGAGATCTCTGGATCCATGTGAGGTACAGGGCTGGTTCTACCTTTATTAGATATTGTCATGTACTATATGATGTCTGATTTTCATTTTTTACATCACTCATGGCATAACCCTATTAAAGGGGTTTTACTGCGTTTAGATACTGATGGTCAATCTTCATGATAGGTTACCAATATCAGATCGGCAGGGGTTCGACACCCCCACGATCAGCTGGTTGAAGAGAAGGCCACACTCCATGCCAGCGCAGCCTTCTCTTCATTGTTTATCTGCTCTCTGTCGACATCGCAGCGGTGAGCAATGCCATCCCATTCACTTCTATGGGATGGCTCCTTCTTATTCAAGTGTATGCTACAGAGCCGTCCCATAGAAGTGAATGGGACGACTTAGCTGTAATTACACCTGATCATTGCTGCGATGTCGACGGCGAGCAGGTAAACAATGAAGGGAAGGCTGCGCTCGCATGGAGCGCAGCCTTTTCTTCAACCAGCTGATCAGCGGAGGTGCCGATCTGATATTGATGACCTATCCTGAGGATAGCCGATCAACAAAAATAACGTGGACAACCCCTTTAAGCCTAAAAGGCATGTAACGAAGTATTCCAGTTTTAGCACATAAAGCATAGGTTTCAATATCTCTGAGTTTGGTCACTGAATGGAAACCTGTACTGTTTTCTTCCAGAGGGTAAGAATTTGCTTTGGTCGCACAGGTCCACAGCTCGTTACGAGGCAGACTGCTGACATGGACATACAGAATCATCACATTTGTAGGACATGCTAGAAGTAAAGGTCTCCATTCAATGACACAAAGCAGAGAAAGCCATGAGAAACGGATACAGGTCGTGTATTTGCCTGTCGCACAGCTTCTCATGGATCTGATGTAATCACAATGCCCGTAGAGAAGCCGGATTCCCATCTTCTCGTTATGTCAGTAAATCTGACGGTGCTCAGCGCCAGGGCTACAGTTTCATTTCCAGATTGTGAAAATACAACATGCAGCGAGAACGTGACACATCAGTTCTGCGAAATTACATAAATTCCCTTTTTTTAATGTTTCAAAAATGGCTATAATTAGTCATTAAAAGTACATGAGAAAGGATTGTTACTAATGGTCAGACACCTAAAAATAAATCGCTTCTTTACAGAAAGAAGAAGTAATGAGGCACATAAAAATTCACGGTGACTGTGCACTCCCCGCATTACCTCACCTCCATGACTCCGAGAATCATAAGACCTCTGCATGTACAGTAGAGGCTCCATGGTCTCCAAGGGCATCTGTCAGCAGATTTGTACCTATGGCACTGGCTGATCTGTTACATGTGCACTTGGCAGCTGAAGACATCTGTGTTGGTCCCATGTTCACATGTGTCTACAATGCTGAGAAATATGATGTTTTAATATATGCAAATGAGCCTTTAGGAGCAGCAGGGGGCATTACCATTACACCTAGAGGCTCTTCCCTTTCTGCAACTGCTGGGCCCTCTCCACTTTGATTGACAGGTCCAGACAGTATGAACATCATCACGCCTAGCCCGGTCAAGAGGGCGTGACAGTTGCAGAGAGAACAGAGCCTCTAGGTGTAACAGCAATGCCCTCACTGCTCCTATTAAAACATCATTTTTCTCAGCAATGCGGGCACATATGATCATGGGACCAACACAGATGTCTTCAGCAGCCAAGTGCACATGTAACAGGTCAGCCAGTTCTAGGTACAAATCTGCTGACAGATGACCTTTAATATACTGTACTAACCAGCTACATTCACCCCCCTATTAGGTATATTCACTATTATCCAGTGATGACCAATCCGACATATTAAAAAGAGGATAGTGGGCAGTTCATTAACCAATCCCTCAAGATACATCATCAATATCTGATTGGGACCCCTGATGATCGGCTGTTTGAAGGAGAAGCAGTGCCAGTGCTGTGGCCTCTTCACAGTATACCAAGCACAGCGCCGTACATTGTATAGTGGCCAGGCTTGGAATTGCAGCACATTACCCTTGAATGGGACGGAGCAGCAGAAACGCCATGTGACCAATGGATGTGACGTCAAAGGCCAAGGAAAGTAGCTGCAGCGGTCACCCAATCGCTGTGGCCCCTTTCAATAGCTAATCAGAGGAGCTGCCAGGAGCTGGACCCCCATATGTGGTGCATGGGTTGACAGTTTAGTTTTGTCTAAGTCTATAAAAACTATTGATTGGCTTAGTATGACAGAGAATTTTATGCCAGAATTGTAGTGCAATTTTGTTTCAAAATTCAGCATTGTGGGCCATGCCCTCTGTCCCACTAAGTCCCATCCACTTTTCGAGCAAGATAGAAAAAAATGGTAGAAACTCTAGTTATGCCAAATTGAGGTGATCTGTGCCACTTTGTAAATCTGGGCTACTGATTAAGGAAGACCTGTCACCCCACTTCGCGTCAATTTTACAAAATACTTGCCTTCACAATAATATAACAATTCTGACTCATCTTTTCTTAGATTTATGCATGTACCCCTGTTATTACTCCTAGAAATGTATGAATAAATGTACATACTGCGAGTATCAGACTCTGTATGGGAAACAGGACCCCTTTCATATATTCAGGAGGAATAATAGAGCAACAGCACCAGGTTATGGGAAAAGATGCCCCAGAATTGTGATTTCAGGGGAATACAAGTATTTACTAAAACAGACAGGTCAGGAGATGATCTCCATGGTAGTGGAGCTGATAACAGAAGATTTTTCCAGTCCCGTCCACTGATTAGCTGACCGGTCTCTAGTTACACACTGGCACATTACAGGACGTGATGAATTGAGGCCGAGCACAAGAGACCTATTTATGAAGCCGCAGCTATTCACTATTTACAGGGCCCAAACCCTTGTAAACCGTTCCTTAGTAAAACATGCTTCATTTGCTTGGAAATGTCCTGGAACAAAGAGCGAGCCGGCAACGTACCTCCAGTACCAAGGAGGAAAGGGCCGATCAATAGGGTTTCTATGTCGCTGTGCGAAATAAACAAGCTGCATGGTGGGGGTTATAGTCCATACAGAATCAGGTTATGCCGTACTGGAGTATACACAACTAAAATCAGTTCTTACCAGTCTGTAAACCGTCCATATAATAATAAAGAGTCGCCGTACAGGACTGCATCATGCCTCGTATTAGTCCCCCATAGTACAGACCTGTATTAGCCCCCCATAGTACAGACCTGTATTAGCCCCCCATAGTACAGACCTGTATTAACCCCCCATAGTACAGACCTGTATTAACCCCCATAGTACAGACCTGTATTAACCCCCATAGTACAGACCTGTATTAGCCCCCCCATTGTACAGACCTGTATTAGCCCCCCATTGTACAGCCTGTATTAGCCCCCCCCATTGTACAGACCTGTATTAGCCCCCATAGTACAGACCTGTATTAGCCCCCATAGTACAGACCTGTATTAGCCCCCCATAGTACAGACCTGTATTAACCCCCCATAGTACAGACCTGTATTAACCCCCATAGTACAGACGCTGTATTAACCCCCATAGTACAGACCTGTATTAACCCCCCATAGTACAGACTGTATTAACCCCATAGTACAGACCTGTATTAACCCCCATAGTACAGACCTGTATTAGCCCCCCCCATAGTACAGACCTGTATTAGCCCCCCCCATAGTACAGACCTGTATTAGCCCCCCATAGTACGACCTGTATAACCCCCATAGTACAGACCTGTATAGCCCCCATAGTACAGCCCTGTATTAGCCCCCATAGTACAGCCCTGTATTAGCCCCCCATTGTACAGCCCTGTATTAGCCCCCCATTGTACAGCCCTGTATTAGCCCCCCATTGTACAGCCCTGTATTAGCCCCCCATTGTACAGCCCTGTATTAGCCCCCCCATTGTACAGCCCTGTATTAGCCCCCCCCCATTGTACAGCCCTGTATTAGCCCCCCCCATTGTACAGCCCTGTATTAGCCCCCCCATTGTACAGCCCTGTATTAGCCCCCCCATTGTACAGCCCTGTATTAACCCCCCCATAGTACAGACCTGTATTAGCCCCCCATAGTACAGACCTGTATTAGCCCCCCATTGTACAGCCCTGTATTAGCCCCCCCATTGTACAGCCTGTATTAGCCCCCCCATTGTACAGCCCTGTATTAGCCCCCCCATTGTACAGCCCTGTATTAGCCCCCCCATTGTACAGCCCTGTATTAGCCCCCCCATTGTACAGCCCTGTATTAGCCCCCCCATTGTACAGACCTGTATTAGCCCCCCCATTGTACAGACCTGTATTAGCCCCCCCATTGTACAGACCTGTATTAGCCCCCCATTGTACAGACCTGTATTAGCCCCCCATTGTACAGCCTCGTATTAGCCCCCCCATTGTACAGCCTGTATTAGCCCCCCATTGTACAGCCCTGTATTAGCCCCCCATTGTACAGCCCTGTATTAGCCCCCATTGTACAGACGAGTCGCACACAAATTGTGCACATTTTTTGGTGACACAACTTGAATTAGACCAAGTAGTCCCATCCTTAATCTTATGCCATAACCAGGGTATGACCACAGGGCACAAACGTGTAACGGGTGAGACGAAAAATGCACAGCTGTGGCGTTATCATATTAACTCATTACAACCCAATGGTTTATTTGGTGCTGGCTGTTAATGGCCATTAACAGGGGACACCAAGAGCCACAGCTATAAAGAAGGAATTATCCTGCAAGACCCCCCCCCCCCCAATACTTCGGACATTAGATGTGACCACTTTTGCACATAGTTTTACAATGAACAGTATAATACAGCTGAGATACCCTGGTAATGGCATTTCTGGCTTTTCTTCAGAGAGTTCGTGCTCCACTGTATGCACTGGAACGCCTTTCAACACTTATTTTTTAGCACCGCAATAACCTATTCGCTCCTTCTAATGAAAGAATGCAGCCATTTCTATTGTGTCAGCTATTTTCATTCCACGGCCCAAGCTCAGGCATCGGAGTGAGGAAGACACCAAAATATGGATGAACATCGCCATCTAGTGGACAGCCTGATGCACTGTGCGGCACTATAATAAGCTTATAGAATAAGGCACCTGGGTAGAAATGTCGGATTACTGTGAAACTCGGGTAGATATGTAAATGACTATGGGTGTGGTCTGATTGTCAGAAGAGGATGTAAAAGTGCTTCCCCCGATGCCCAATAAAAAGGCTCTCAGAGGCTACTTTTGGGCAGTGTAAGATCGTTGACTGCAAGACATGCCTCTATGACACTCGAAGGCATTTTGCCCAGCTGACAGACTTTAAGAGGGGATACAACATTGGACTGAGAAAAGCAGGATGGTTGTTTTGACGAACTGCCCACCATCTAGGCTGTTCCGACCTAGCTGTTAGTAAGGCGCAGTGGTTATGTGAGGCCTCACACAGCGAGCTGGCTCTGGATGGCTCAGATTAACGACCGGCAGAGAGGATTGTTTGATGCACAAGCAGTTCCCCCAAGCTTAGCGAGCCCCTCGGAGCACCAGTTATTTAATGCCCTGCCACTCTCCCTCTCCTATTGACAGTGCCTGGCCTGGTAAACCTGTGCCAAAGCGCATGTGCTGTTCCTTCTGCCACTCCCCTTTTATCACTGACTGATAGGGTCAGGTATCTTGCCTCGCCTTGAAATCTCGTGCCTGTGCAGTCACTGGCAGGATTGGCGCATGCGCAGAGCATCTGCTTCACCCGCCTAAGCAGTAGGGATGCTCTGCACATGTGGCGATCCTGCTAGTAACAGCGCAGGCGCACAATTACAGGACTCAGCGAGATGCTGTTAATGAATAGGGAATTATGTAAGGTGTTACAAACCATGCATTTTATTTTATATGTTTTTTGTTCACTTTTGGGGGTTTTTTTTGGGTCCATGGTGATTTCTCACACAGCAGTATGCTCCAGGTATGGTGCCTTGTTTCACATAAACTTGTCTATAGTAACATAAATCCTGAAAAAAACATTATAAAGTAACCCGAGTGTGTGAAGACAGCCTTAGGATTATGTGTCCTTGTGAGCGCCAAGTCAAACAAAACCAGCGGCAGTGATTCACGGAGTAACTCCTGGACAGTGATGCGTGACTAGTTCTTACCTTGACAGCAAGTTTGTTAGACATCATGTCATCCGGAGACCTGCAGTGATCAGCAGAGAATAATATCAGTCGCAGAAGGGAAATTAATAATCCATTACTCAGCAAAACATGGCAGGACATGCAGAGGAGCAGCGCCCGAGGGGTTAAGCCTCCCATTACACCTCACCTGTCACTGGATACCAGAAGACAGATATACTGAGAAATATCCTTCACTCCAGTGACCGCCGAGCAAACATGTACTAAGCTTATAGTGAAACCTTTCCTCCTGTACTGAAGCCGGGCATACGCGTTCAATAGGTGACTGCCGACGTCCCCCGACCCCCTCCCGACCCCCTCCTAGCCCCTCTGTACACATACATGCTCAGCGTGGCCAAAAATCTATACATATTCTATAGGGAAAGCCGCTGCCAGACACTTCTGCCTGCGGCAGGTCATCAGAATCTGATCGTGGGGGTATGACACCCAGGACCCCTGCCGATCAGCTGTTTAAGATGGCACCGATGCTTGCAGTAGCGTCACAGCTTCTCTCAGCTCACCAAGCACTGTGCTGTACATTGGACAAGGTATCGCAGCGCAGCCCCCATTCCCTTCAATGGGACTGATGTGCGGTGGGGAACCGTTTACAGACTGAGTGCCCAAACTACAACCCAAAACCCACTTATTTATTGCAAAGTGCCAACAGTCCAGTATAGTATATCTTCCATGTACTTTATCATATAGCTATAATAGCCTGTCTACATTCAGTGCACTCCCTGTGCCGTTCATAGTGCACCATCCGCTGATGAATGACAGGAAAAGTCTAAGGCATATTGGTACACCATAGACTTTTTCCAGGCTGCGGGTGTCCACAGAGAGAGCTCTGGATGCTGCCTCTGGTACCCGTGCCATAGGTTCGCCACCTCTGGTCTAGACCATGCAAACGATGAATGTGACGTCTCATGGCCTAGACCAGTGATGGCTAACCTCCGGCACTCCAGCTGTGGTGGAACTACGACTCCCAGCATGCTCCATTCATTTCTAGGGAGTTCTGAGAACAGCCAAGCAAGTGTGCATCTTGGGAGTCGTACTTTTACCACAGCTGGAGTGCTGGAGG
This sequence comes from Rhinella marina, assembly GCA_900303285.1. Classification (NCBI taxonomy): domain Eukaryota; kingdom Metazoa; phylum Chordata; class Amphibia; order Anura; family Bufonidae; genus Rhinella; species Rhinella marina. The sequence continues at coordinate 170,182 of ONZH01012983.1, read as the reverse complement.
TTAGCCATCACAGGCCTAGACTAAGCTGAGAGAAGGCCAAGGCGCTAATGTGAGCTGATCGGCAGAGGTCCGGGGTGTTGAACCCATATACAGAGGATAGGTCATCAGTATAAAAGTCGCGGAAAACCCCTTTAAAAAGGATTTAACGTTATTGGAAAGGGCTGTCCCTTGATGAAATACCACATTTCTCTCTTCGATCAGGTCAAACATTTTAAACTGGAATCATTAAAAAAAAAAAAAACTGCTTTGTCTAGATACTACTGCTATATACCTGTATAATATCTGTGGTACCTGTAAGACGCCCATGTTGTTCTCTTCATCCCCTCTCAAAGTATCCATCTAATGAATCACTAGGATATGCCCCCATTGTCTACACCAGGGATCTCAAAATCGTGGCCCTCCAGCTGTTGCAAAACTACAACTCCCAGCATGCCCCAACAGCTGTAGGCTCTCCTGGCATGATGGAAGTTGTAGTTTTACAACAGCTGTAGGTCCACGCGTTTGAGATCTCTGGTCTACACTGAGAATGGAGCAGGGAGAACAGTAGTTGGAGGACCCCGAGTTTCCCGGATTTCGGCCACCGCCAAGTGCTCTCCCCACACAAGAGAATGGGAGTGCTCTGCTATTTTCAGCGGCCCCATAGAAATGAATGGAGGGCAGCTGCACGTGCGCAGTTCGCCCTCCACCACCTTTCCCTGCTCCGTTCTTGGTGTAGGTTCAGATTCCAGTGGTGGGACCTGCACCTATCACACAATGGGGGCATATCCTAGCGATATGTCCCCACTGTCTATGATGGGCCAAACTCTTTAAGTATAATGGGGTCCGGCAGCCTTCTGTTTGTATCCGGCTGCACCGTCTTCTCTGCCGGAATTCGCAAAGGAGATGTGAACGCAGCCTTACACTGTTGAGTTGGGCTCACACACACGACCGTAAATCTGCAAAACACGGATACTGGGGTGAGTTCCGCATTTTGCAGAACTTAACCGTCAGCTCTGTGATAGAAATCCCTATTCTTGTCTGCAGTTGTGGACAAGAATAGGACATGTTCTATCTTTTTTCACGGCTACAGAACGGATGTGCGGCGGCCCCATTGAAATTTGAAAATTGCAGAGCGGATGCAGACACAAATATACAGTCGTCTAAATGAGCCCTAAGGCTAAGCTCACATCATCATTTAGTTTTCTGTTCTTCAGATCCGTGAGGGAAAAAAAAAGACAAATTTTAAAAAAAACGGATCCATTATTTTGAGCATCAGTTTGCATCTAAACGGTGATGTGAAATCAGCCTTACACCGCCGGGTTAATGCGTTAAAGGGCGTCTGCCATCACTTACCCCTGTAGATCAGAGCTTGTCTGCAGAGTTTGATGATATCTCTGGTATCTCCATATGTGCAGGCAATCTGTTTGTAATAAGCAAATTACCTCCTTGGTGCAACCTGGGTATTACCATTGCACCCAGAAGCTCTGCTCCCTGTTTCCTATGCCCTGCCCCCACCATTGTGACAAACAGGCAGTAAAAAAATATTCACGTCTGGCCCTGAAGTCTCACAGGAGAGCAGCATCTGCCCCATAAAGGGATGGAGATTGCCCATCTGCCCAGCGGTCTCATCCCTTCACTGCACATGTGCCAAACACGCTTCAGCGAGACTTCAGGGCCAGGTGTGAATATGTTTTCACTGCCTGGATGGTGGTACGGGCGAAGTATAGGAGACAGGGAGCTGAGCCTCTGGGTGCAATGGCACAGCCCTCATTGCACCTAGGGGGCAATTTGCATATTGTAAAAAGCCCATGGCCCCATGCTCATGTTGCTAAAAACTGCTTTGCCCTCTCCACTTTGACAGTTGCATAGAAAACAGAACCTCTAGGTGTAATGGTAACGCCCCCGTTGCTCCTAGATACTCATTTGCATATAATAAAACCTCATTTTTCTCAGTAATGCGGGCACATATGAACATGGGACCAACACAGATGTCTTCAGCTGCCAAGTGCACATGTAACAGGTCAGCCAGTGCCATAGGTACAAATCTGCTGACAGGTGCCCTTTAACGCCAACGAGTTAGCACCATCTTCATTAGTAGTCCAGGCAGACCTGAGCAAGCGGGCGCATTTTTGGACAATACATGGAACATCATCCTAAGGGGCCATTCAGACGACCGTGGTATTGCGGATCCGCAGTACCACGGATGCCAACCTGTGTGCTTTCTGCAATTTGCGGAACACACGGCCCGGCTCCCCATTCTAAATGCCTATTCTTGTCCGCTACTGCGCTACCGCGGACATGTTCTATTTTTTACTGTCACTGAAGTGAATGGAGCCTGATCTATTTCGCAAAATTGCGGTATAGGTGGGGACCCGTTCACATGGTTCTGTGAATGGGCCCTAAGAGTATGTTTCCCTCAGAATGACTGATTTTTTTTAGCCAAAATTCAGCACCGACTCAATCACCTTAAACGTGCTGGTTCTTGTGGCAGTATTGCTGCAGGTCTATGACGGTTTTCAATGTTTGCTTTTCAAAAGTAGAAATCGACGGGTAAAACACACAGTGTAGGCTTCACATCACCGGTAACCTGAGCTCAATGGAATCGGTATTGTCAGATACTGCCATTCACTGCCAGACCCCATACACTATAATAGGATCCGGCGGGGATCTGGTCGCTTTCCAGAAGGAGCGTCGCATTTCGGCCAGACAGAAACCCTTGCAGAGAACAGACTGCCGGATCAGGTAACCGGTGATGTGAATGTAGCCTATGCTTTGGCTTGTAAACCCGCAGTACAAGTCAGTTTACACTGCTGTTTTTTCCCACGCCATGCAGATGAGATTCCTGAAAATGCTGAGATGCTTCTGTACATGGATACAGATTTTCTGCACATTTTCCGTAACGTATCCTAAAGGTAGAAGCCTAACCTGTTTTTAGTTGTAGCCTGCATCTGCACAGCCTTAAAGGGGTTATCCGGTAATTACTGTTGATTACCTGTCCTCAGCTGAGGGCATGTGACGTCACCGTACATTGGTCACGTGACCTAGTTGCAGCTCAGCCCCATAAAGTCAATGGGGCTGAGCTGCAATACCAAGCACTGCCACTATGCAATGGACGGCACTGTGCTTAGAAAGCTGCAGGAGCTCCGGTGAGTGTAGCTGCTCCCTGAAACAGCTAATTGATGGGGGTACCGAGACTGGGACTCCCAACGATATGATAACCTATCCCAAGGATGGGTGATTGTTATACTTACCTGGATAACACCTTTAAATGTGGGCAGCACTGGTGCCCTGGGTTCAAATCCAACCAAGGAGCACAGGTTTCCTCGCTCCCCACACTCTAAAAACATACTAATCTAAGGGACCTTAGATTGTGAGCCCCATTGTGGGGCTGTCTGTAAAGCACTGTGGGATATGTTAGCGCTATAAAGGAAAGGCCTGGTAAGGATGTTACTGGAATGTCTGTCGGCCCCATTGACTATAACGGGGGCTGACAGAGATCCGGCCATTACTCAGTAAATATGCTGCGATTCGGCTGGACAAAAACTGCTGGGTTGCAGCCAGATCTCTGCCGGACCCCATTATAGTCAAAGGGGCTGAGAGCCATTCCGGTAACATCCGGCAGTGCCGGATCCAGAGAGCTTCAGCAGGCTGTTCTCTGACGGAACTACTGCCAGCATGGGGACCCAGCCTTAGGATGCATTCACACACCTGTACTTTTAGTCCTCAACCAATCTGCATTTTTTTGCGGATCGGATGCGGACCCATTCATTTCATGTTAACTATATGCATTGGTGGCAGCGGCACATGCGTGCCATGTTGTCTAAGAGACACTAGGCTGCTCAGTAGCCTAGTAAAAGAAAATAGAAAATCCCGGTATCGTATCAATCCGGGTACAAAAGTATTGATTGGATGTCGAAAGTTTACTGATAAGATCTAATTACCAGCATTTACTGTGAGCTGTAAAATTATGATAAAAAAAAAACACCAAAACCATCTAGTCATGTACCGCCAGCCTCAAAAAAAATCAAGGACACACCTATTCAGGGAAAAAAAGTCGTCTATCTCCCAAACTATACTTTTTATACATAGGTAATTTCATCCACTCTGCTGGTAGTGTAAAATTCTGTGCATGTGCCACAAATCCACAAGGCACAATGCCTGTATCTGACCCATGAGGATGATCCCTTAATGGGGGAAACTGGAACAAATCCATAAGCTGCAAGGAGACAAAACGCTACTTCCTCTAAACAGTGTAACCAGGTACTAAACCCTGAAGCTGCAATACACTACACTGCCGAACTTCCTCACAATGACCACTAGGTGGCGGCATAGGCACGGGATTTCACTGCTTGTAATTGCATTCCATTGGTTTACTTTACTAGCTTAGCTTAAAAGCGCGACACGAAGAGAATTCACTTTCACCAAAAGCACAAAAACGTGAATAACTCATCTAGTCTACATCTACTGCCTTGTTACCTTTCACTCTGCCTAATATATTCCAGCTCCTCACTACACAGCAGTCTGAAATCGGCGGGAACTTCAGGAAATAGATAGGTAAGGGCAACAGCTGTATATGAGTGCTACTGTGCCCAAATGAAAGATGGCGATCAAAGTACAGCGTGCCTGGAGGGACAAAATTGTCCAACCTTAGATAATGCAATCGAAAAAAAATATAATGTGTAATCAGGGTTGCCAACGAGAATTTTTCTTTTATCTGGACAACTTATCCCAAAATAATGAACAGACAACATTTTTTACACATAACCATACTGAATTCTAAAGATTATAAGTAATTGCGGTTGCCACCTGGCTGGTATCTCACTGGCAAAGCCTGTATTTTAGTGTCCCTGCCGGTGCTGGTAATGTTTTTCTACTGGCAATGTTAATTGCCATTATTTTTCTACAGGGACTGTTACTTATGAGTGCTACCATTGTGGAGCGCTCATTAGTGCAGCCTTTAAAGGGTTATTCCCATCTCAGACAATGGGGACATATCGCTAGGATATACCCCCATTGTCCGATAGATGCGGGTCGAGAATCGAGCGGGAAATGAACGCACTGCACATGCACAGCCGCCCACCATTTTCTTCTATGGGGCCGTTGAAAATAGCCAAGCACTGGCTCGGCTATTTCCGTCGGCTCCATAGAAATTAATGGGAGTGGTGGCCGTGTATGCGCAGTGTGCTCCCATTCATTTTTATGGGAGCTGCGCCTGGTGGTGGCCAGACCCTGGGAAACCCGGGGTCCTCCAGGCACAGCTCCATTCTCCATATATCAGACAATGGGGGCATTATTAATTCTGGGGCGCACCAATGTGGGCATTACTATTACTGGAGGCATTATTGATTATGGGGCGCATTAATGGGGGGGCATTAATTCTGGGCCACACCAATGTGGGCATTACTATTACTGGGGGGCACTAATGGGGGCATTACTATTACTGGGCGGCACTAATGGGGGCAGTATTAATTCTTGGGGGCACTAATGGGGGCATTATTAATTCTAGGGGCAGCTAATGGGGGCATTAATATTACTGGGTGCCACAATATGACAGCAACTTAACACTCTGTGTTAAGTCACACCCCCACAACCACACCCCCTGTGGCTTGACATGGCCGGTTTATTTTCTTGGGAAAGGTGGGAACCCTACAAGTAATACATGTCTACAGCTCAATATACTGATAAGATCTCATTACCAGCATTTAATGTGAGCTGTAAAATGATGATAATAAACACCAAAAGCATCTAGTCATGTACCACCAGCCTCAAAAAAATCAAGGACACACCTATTTTTTTAAGGACACAGGAAAAAAGTTGTCTATTTTTATGGACTGTCAAGGAATTTCTGGACGGTTGGCAACCCTGCGTGTAATAATGGCCTTAAGAGCAATACATTTGGTATTGTTTAAAATATTACAGACGAGTTTTACATGCTAAAACGTATGAATTTCTTTATTTGAAGTAGCAAAGGAGATATTGAGCTGTGGATGTGCAGCAATGAAGCAGGGTTGAATATACTTGATGTAGCTGTGCTGTGTAAGTGAAGTGATGAAGCAGAGCAGAAGTAGTGGAAAGTCCAGGTAGTACATTAGGAATAGTAAACTGGGGTGATGCTAGGGAGGCTCGTCCCCGTCACGGCCTGCTATTGGCTGACACGCCCCCACCTCCCCCCAACCCCGTCACTGGATGTTGGGATACGCGCGATGGGGAGATGCAGTAGTGGCCGTGCGGGGATCAGGAGTTATGCGAGTGCTGGGGAGCAGGGTAAGTATAATCTATAAGAGGTGCCCGAGCATTGGAGGGGTGTCATTATAGGGGTTGGATAACCCATTTAATGTACACATCCCTGTTGGTCTATGACACAGAAGAGGTTAATGTACATAAGTATCCTTAGTAGTCCACAGCAGTAAGGGGTAAATACTGCTGGACAGATGCCCCTCAGTTCCCAGCCCAACTCGTGTTTGTCGATGATAAAAACTGATGATGAGAAGGAAGCAGAAATGATGCTGGTACCAGTCACAACTGCGCTCCTGAATTTCCTTCAATTCAGCTCATGAATTTAGATGCATAGAAGCAAATCTGTACAAACAGTACAGGCGGAGGGGAGGTCAGTCATGTGAAACTGGCAGATTAGTGTGAGCCACATTGTTATACAAGTGGGGTGGTCAGGCGCCCAGTTTTAGGCCAGAGAGCCTGGTTTAAGGCCTGGACGGACGTTCTCCTTTTCTCTAGCTCCACACTTAAGTAACATTGCACAGAGCGTGAGCTGCAGCCACAAACTGACTGAGACTTTCTCTTACCCCCAGTCAGTCCCTGGAGCCGGTGGACATGTCACTCTGTGACTGACTGAAGGTGAGAGAAGCACTCCGACCCCACACAGCTCACCTGAAGGTCTGACATAGTTAATAGGGTTGAAAAAAGACATAAGTCCATCAAGTTCAACCAAGGGATAGATGGGGAATCCCAGAAGGAAACGAGACTCTGATTTCTACACATTTTCGTAAGCATTAATGTCATTTACTTTTAAGAATTCATCTAAACCCTTTTTAAAACTGTCCACTGTTCCTGCTGTGACCACATCCAGAGGAAGTCTATTCCTCAGATTCACACTTCTTACAGTACAGAAGCCTTAAAGGGAGTCTGTCACCTCATTTTCACCTATATAACTAACAGCAGTGCCCCACAGAAGATTGCATACACATCTCAGACATACCTATGTGCACTGTGTGTCTGTATTACATGTCACATCCCAGACATACCTGTGTGCACTGTGTGTCTGTATTACCTGTCACATCCCAGACATACCTGTGTGCACTGTGTGTCTGTATTACATGTCCAGAAAAATCACTTTTATTCTGCAGGAAAACAGCTCCCAAGTGCCCGGCTGAAAGTGAAACTAAAAACAGCTTTCTCTCCCGACTCGATTTCTAACAGGTATATCTTCTGATATACTGGATATAATGACGTGATTTTGGTATCATTTTAAGCTTTGAATGTCAGCTTTCAAAGAAGGTCAGAACCATTTTTCTATCTACTACCAATCCCAAGATATGAGCAGCTAAAGCAGCCCTCCCCTCTTCAGTCTGGTTTGCAGCAGAACTGGGCACTTGGGAGCTGTTTTCCTGCAGAATAAAAGTGCTTTTTCTGGACATGTAATACAGACACACAGTGCACACAGGTATGTCTGGGATGTGACATGTAATACAGACACACAGTGCACACAGGTATGTCTGGGATGTGTATGCAATCTTCTGTGGGACACTGCTGTTAGTTATATAGGTGAAAATGAGGTGACAGACTCCCTTTAACACCTCTGGAGTCTGAACTTTTTCTTCTCCAGTCAGAGGCAGTCATGTGATTAGGCAGAGCTCCAGGGTGAAGAAGGACCATCGTGTGATCAGTGCAGGGGAGGGTGGAGCTCAGCAGTGAAAAGCAGAACTATCCTCAGGATATTTAATCAATATTAAACCACTGCTCAACCCCTTTAAAGGGAATCTGTCACCCCCATTTTGGACCAATTTGTGCAGTAATACACGAGTAGTACTGCAGATATGGAGTCTAGATCACTATTTATTTTCCTTCTGCCCAGCTGTCAGCGCTCAGAGCTGTGTTGAAATACATTATCAGGACTGCTGTGCATGCGCACGAGTCCTCTCCATTATGTAACAACAGCACAGCAGTCCGGACTGTGTATTTCAGTGCAGCTTTGAGAGCAGACAGTGAGGGAACCGGGGGCAGTCAGAAAATAAAAACTAGTGATCTGGACTGCTTATCTGTAGTACTACACGTGAATTACTGGAGATAATAGCCCAAAATATGGGTGACAGATTCCCTTTAAAAACAGGAGGTAAAAAAATGGTGGCAAAACTCAATATGATTAAACCACTGGTGTCAAATAGCACCCCATGTTAAGCCACAACCCCACCCCTTTTTGGGACGTGGCTTAATTTGACTAGTATTTTTTGTTGGGAAAGGTAGTAACCCTAAATGGGGGAGTGGTTTAGCAGAGTCAGGGGCGTGGCTAGGGTGTCTGGCCTTTGGGGATGAAGCAACTGGCCACCCTATATACAAGAAGCACCTATATGAGGGCCTTCACCCCCTATGTTGGCAAATCACTGCCCAGATCGATTCTTCTTATCCTCGCATCCAGTATTTTCTATTTATGCCCATGCCAGTCACCATTTTGTATGGGTAGTGTATGAAGTGGTCCTTGACTTTTCAGGACCACTCCTGTAAAAAGGACATTTGCATCAGTATTTTGTATCATTATTTGTAAGCTGAAACCAGAGACTGCGTATAATGGAAACATGTGCACCTCTTCCATATTGTGGTCCTGGCTCCTGGACGCTAAATACTGAACAGGATTGATTCAGGCTTTTGCTTAGGAATAATTGAAAGTGAAAATGGATCCCTAGAGCACGAGTAAGGCTATGTTCACATTGTGTTTGTCGTGTAAAAGTGGTCTCCAGGTCTGCAAAATAAGACATGCTTTGAATTTCGGAGGGCTGAATGCAAAAGGCCGGGCAGAGGAGGGTGCACGGTGGAGATAATGGAGATAATAGCATCAGATCGAGGCCTTACTCCTGATCCAATGTTCCCCTGGGGCCATGCAGTGAGGAGGGGGTGCACCTGTATCCTCCTGGGCACACCCTTCCTGTTTTGGAGGTGGGGTTATTGTTGTATGTTGGTGAGGTGCTAGGCAGGAGCCGGTCAAGGACAGAAATGGAAAATGGAGGTTCAAGCAAAAGGTGCAGTTCAACACATAACCAGCTTTTACTGATGAACCAGCAGTTTTCCACATACATTCACTGTTCTTAACCCATACCTCCCAACTTTAGAAAAACATAAAGAAGGAAAATATGTGCGGACAGGTCGTCAGTTAAAAAATCTCTGAAAATCCCTTTAACTACACATGAGAAAACATAACATTTGCAAAAAAACTATTATTAACGGTGGCCTCTGGGTCACTACATGAACAGCATCACTTCTATGGGTCAGTGTTAGGGTGGCCAGACATCCAGCTTTAATCTGGAGTAGGGTTGCATCGGGTATCGAAACTTCGATGCCCAATCTATACTTGTGTGCCAGTATCAATTCGGTACCGGGAGTTGCGTCATTTCGATACTAGACTGCACTACTACGCAGCCTAGTATCTCCTAAGAGAACATGGCACGCATGCGCGCTATGTTCTTTCCGGCCAGACAGTAGAGAAAGAGGGACGGAGGGTGGGAGTCCCTCCCTCCTATGACGCGGCCGCCGCTGAGCCCAATGAAATGAGCGGGCCTGCACCACTGCCACCAATGAATGGGCGGCTAATTAAGGCAGGGGGAGGGAATAAACTGCTGCGCCGTCTGAGCTAGCGAGCTCGGCAAACAGCGGCACCAGCAGCCTCCACCTCCTGAGTGGCCTGTCCTGTCCTCCTCAGCCCGGGCCCCAGCGCAAGTGTGCATTAGTGCCAGCATTGCAGGTACCCTACTCCCACACAGTGCAAGAGTGATTAGAGTCACATTAACCCCAATCTTGCCACTGCTATGTTTTAAATATGATGGGGGTCACTTATTTTTAAAGTCAGGCTGGGCACATGCTTTTGGAATGGACCCCATGTGCCTCACATTAATAGTAAGTGACCCCCAAAGTACCATCTCGCATAATGGGCAACATGGGGTTAATGTGAGTTACAGAATACAGGTCACTTATTAATATGAGGCACATGGATTGGAAGTCAAAAAGACTGTGCCAATAGCAAGTGACTGTTTATGTAGCTCATGTATTAAGCCCATGTTGCCCAATATGCAAGGATATGGATACTTGATAGGGTTATTATGAGGCACATGGGGGTTTTATAACTAGGAACGGTTGGACCTGTGCCTCACATTAACCCCATCATGTATCACTTTGGCAGCTTCCGATCGGAGCCATGGCAGCCAGGACGCTCCTGAAGCCATCTATGGCTGCCATGGTAAGCTCCCTGCTGCTGTGTGCACAAAGCCCAGGGCAGCGGGGACAGTGTGAGGTCTTATTCACCCTGATAGAGCTCTATTAGGGTGAATAGGACAAGGGTTCTAGGGGGCTAATACTTAGTAAATAAAAAGGTTAAAAAAAAAAAAAAAAACACACACGTTTAAATCCCCCCTTTCCCAATTATACAAATAAATAAATATACTAGGTATCACCGCGTCTGAAAAAGTCCAAGCTATCAAAATATTTAAAAATATCTCCTATGTGGTGAACACCCTAACAGAAAAAAATAAAAACCGAGCAATTGCTCATCTTTTAGTCACCTTGTCCCCCCCAAAAAAATAGGATAGGACTGTTCTATTATGGGCCAAATGTTCTATAAAATGTGGAATGCTAGCGTTTTTGGGTGTTTAATTTTTTTCCGCGTGGTATCAAATGGTATCGAGTATCGCAATACTTTTTCATAGTATCAAAATCGAATCAAAATTTTGGTATCGTGACAACCCTAGTCTGGAGAGTCCACCTTTACGGCTTTCAGTCCTCTGTCTGTACAAGGTCTGTCAAACGCCTGGGGGTCCTCCTTTTGTTTGGTGAGACGTGATCAGTCAGAGCCGGGTTGCTGTGTCTGAGCACGACTGCCACCACAGCTGTCATTGTCAGTCACTAGAGATATATTCTGCTTTCTGATTGGCTGAGTGTTCACTCTCCGCTGAGCCAAGTCATCACTGAGTGAACAGCCTGCCCCATCACCCTCAGCCAGTCACAGAGCGGGATATCACCGTAGTGACTGAGGGAAGCAGCAGCCTGCATGCTGCAGGTATATAGAATGGATAGGTCCTTGCGGCAAGTAGAGGTCTGGAGGAAGGGGGGCGGGGGCAAATTGATGGCATTTAGATGGACTGGTGCCATTTAGTGGGGCATAGTGTGTGCCATCTGGCACTTTGGGGGCAGAGTAGTGGCGCATTAGGGTCATCGTGACTGCCACTGACACTTTGGGAGACAGATGGGTGGCATTTAGATGGCAAGAGTGGGATTTAGAGGGGTGTACATGGGGAGGACAGAGTGTGCTGGTATTTAAAAGGGCACAATGGTGGCGATTGGGGGCAAAGTGGTTGCACTCAGAGGGGCAGAGTAGTGGCCTTCAGATCAGAGAGGCAGAGTGGTGGCATTTAGGGGCAAAGTGAAAGCACAATGGGAACAGAGAGGTGGCATATTGGAAATGAGACAAATCGTCTTGAAGTAAATAGTGCCAAAGTGTGTGAACCTCACAGAAGGGTGTACAGGGATGTAACACAAATGCATACCAATAGCAAACAAAGGCAGCAAGGAAAGGAGGAAAATATCAAAAGCAGGCACCAAGCTTGGCGAGTAAAACAATAACTTATGGTTGTAGATTTCTAGTTTGATTTGGCTGACACTGCTATATAGATTATTGTTTGTATTCTGCGTTAGTAATATCATGCCTGTCTGTCCTGGGTGTGATGTGCTCCCTTTGGGGGTATGATGTCCTTCTTTTTGAAGTTATGAAAGTGGCCACCCAAGTCAGTGTGCTATCCGCATACAGATATCACAAGGTCAGGAAATACAGTTGTGTGAATGGACTCTGAATGCATTCTGTTTTTAGTTAAAGGGTTTCCAGGATTTCTTACTGATGATCTATCCTCTGGATAGGCCATCAGTATCTGATCAGTCGTGGTCCGACACCCGGGACTCCCACCAATTTGATTGCCGCTGCCTTTTTGCAGTTCAAAAAGCAGAGCACTGTACACTGTGTAGCGGCTGTGCTCAGTATCGCAGCTCAGCTCCCTTCACTTCTATGGGGCCGAGCTGCACCTAGGCCATATGACCGATGAACATGTCACCGAAAAGCAGACAGAAGGCCGTGGCGCTCAAACAGCTGATCGGCGGGGGTCCTGGGTGTCAGACCACCACTGATCAGTAAAATCTCGGAAGACCTCTTCAACCCTTAGGATACCGGAGGTTTTTTCTTTTTCATTTTTCTTCCCTACCTTCCTTGAGCCATGACTTTTTTAGATTTCTGTTCACATATCTGTATGAGGGCTTATTTTTTTGCGGGACAAATTGGACTTTCTAATGCCAGCATTAATTATGGCATACGATGTAGTGGGAAGCAGTAAAAAAATTCCGAATGGGGTGGAATTGGAAAAAAAACACAAATCCTCCACCGTTTTACAAGTTTTGTTCACACGGTCTTCCGATTGTGGCAAAACTGACCCATGCCCGTCATTCTCTGGGTCAGTACGATTACAACGATACCCTATATGTATAGTTATATCTACTGAGCTGTGTGGGGGCTCGTTTTTTGCAGGACAATCTGTAGTTTTCATTGATACCATTCTGGAGTGTGTGTGACTTTTTGACCACATTTTATTACATTTTTTGGGTAAAATGTTTTTTTTTTTGTTTTTTTTTTTTACTTTTTGCAAAAAAAAAAAAATGTATGAAATGGTTAAATAACTTTTATGGTGGACCCATCAACAGACCTGATTATTTACAGAAATTTGTTTGGGCATGATCTTTTTTTTTTTTCTAAAACTTTGCAATGGTAAACGATCCCTTGCACTAGTGTCGCCTCATCTTCATCCCTGTGTGTCTGAAACGCATAAGCCTTCTTTAGTTACCATATCATGGTTGGATTTTTACCTTTTACAATTTTAGAAAAAAGTTACCCAATGATGCTGGATTTCTTAATGCTGAGCAGGATTCAGTACCTTGACCTGCTTTCTTAAAGGGCATCTGTTTCTTTCTTAAAGGGTTATTCTCATTTTAGACAATGGGACCCGCACCTATGTCCAGAACGGAGCCCCCGAAGTGAATGAGGCTACTTCCGTCGGCTCCATAGAAATGAATAGGAGCGCACCGCGCATGCACGGCCCGGCTCCCATTCATTTCTATGAGCGGCGCGGGGAGCTGCGCCTGGTGGTGGCCGGACCCCCGGAAACCTGGGGTCCTCCAGGCGCTGCGCTCCCCGCTCCGTTCTGGATATAGGTGCGGGTCCCAGCGGTGGGACCCGCACCTATAAGACAATGGGGGCATATCCTAGCGATATGCCCCCATTGTCTAAGATGAGAATACCCCTTTAAAGGGAGTCTGTGTTGGTCCCATGTTTATATGTGTCCGCATTGCTGAGGAAAATGATGTTTTAACATATGCCTAGGAGCAAAGGGGGCGTTGCCATCAATGAGAGAGCAGAGCCAGTTGCTCCCAGAGGCTCATTTGCATATATTAAAACTGTCAGGTCAACACAGGTAAGCCAGTTTTATAGGTACACAGGTGCTGACAGATAGTACTGGCATGGGCTAGGCATCATGCCCATATTATTTAAACAGTAAAAAACAAACATAAAACACCTTTCCCAAAGTAAAATATTAGTAATATTAATTACTACGCTGCAGGCAGCCATGTTCTCGTGGTCAGTGTCGCTTTCCCCCTAGCTTTCCACTTCCTTTATGTAATCAGTTACATAACAACCAATCACCGCCTCCATTTCGTAGAGTAGATAAATGTAAAAAAAAAAAAAAAAAAGCTAATCAGAGACGCGCTCCTATTGGTGGAGGGTTGACAGCATTGCTAAGTTTATTAGCAAGGGAAGTGTCTAAACTCCATGCGCGGTATGGGCCACCTGACGTCACAGGGTCATGTGACTTTGGAAGCCTCAATCCCCAAGTTATAGGCTAAGTTTATTATTATGTTTATACGGCTAATCTTTATTATCAGAGCGCATGGGATTCAGCTATTTCCCTGCTGGTACAACCCCCAGTTGATTTAGCATGTCACGTGACCTTTTGACGTCACAAGGTATTTGCGGCGCATGGCATTTAGACTTCACCATTACAGAAGGTGACCTGAGCGCAGCGTTATCTCCTCCTCTGTACTTCCTGTGCTGAGCTTCCTGCGACGCAGCCGGCTGTTCTGTGCCGCACAGGTGAGGACGAGCCTCGGCTTTCCGTATGGGCTTTAGGCAGTACGTTACTAGAGACGGCTGCGTATTGCATAACTACAACTCCCAGCAGAGTAACAAGCTTTGGATCTTGTGTACTCAGCAGTCTCATACAATGTAATTGTTTGAGCGATAAATTCTAGAGCATATGGTGCCAGATCGTTTTGATCATAATCAGATTGTATGAGGATGTATGTACTGCCCTCCCATTGGTGACGCTGTCACGTTTATCATGTGTTATGCTGGGTTACAGTTCACTGCAGTGTAATACCCAGCTTCAGACACAAGTGCATTGGACAGATTTTGGTAAAGGAGTTATCTGGGTTGCCCGTGATCCTGTGCTGCGGCCACTTCCGGTAATATGTGCCATACTTTGGGCCTGTGATCTAGCCTGGGGTTATAACCTGCAGCGCATGCATGAGTTTAGGTATGTCACCACAGCAATAGCGAGACATTCATACTCACTCACGTGCTGCGTTTCTAACGCCAGGCAAGGATCACCTGCCCAGTGTACATCACGTGATGCCGGATTTGGCTGCCACATGGGATTCTGGGCTTTATTAACCCCTTTAAAGTGTTTTTTGCAGGCTTTTACTATAGATCTATCCTCAGCATATGTCATCAATATCAGTTTTGTGGGGGTCCGATGTGCGCACACGCTGCAGTGGCTGAGCCAATGATCGGTGGGGGCTCTGGGCGTTGGACCCCCGCTGTTCTGATACTGATGACCTATCCTGAGGATAGGTCATCCGTATTAAAAGACGGGACAACACCTTTAATAATCTGTTAATAAGGGCTCATGCACACGAGCACGCCATGTTTTGTGGTCTGCAATTTACGGAATGGAACGGGCAGCCCATGGTAGAAATGCCTATTCTTGTCAGCAAAGCGGATAAGAATAGGACTTGTTCTATTATTTTTTTTTTTTTTTTTAATGTGGTTAGCACAGTGTGTGCTGTCGCCATCTTTTGCGACCCCCGATGAAGTGAATGGGTCCACATCCGAGACGCAAAAAATGTGGCTCCTATATGGACCCAAACAACGGCCGTGTGCATGAGCCCTAGCAGTGATGCAAAACCACACAATTTGCAGCATAATGGGTAGAATCACTAAAACTATTAATAATGAAAAGTGGAGCAAATTAGCAAAGGAGCATTGGGGGTCATTTACTAAAGACTGGTGTTTTACACTGCTGGCAAAAGATGCAATCAATTTATAATGTGGTGCAGGTGTCTTAAAGGGGTTGTCTGAGATTTTTTATAACTGATGACGGTCCACTGCATCTGATCGGTAGGGGTCTGACATTTGGGACCCCCGCCGATCAGCTGTTTGAGAAGTCACCGGTGCTGGTAGTATAGAGGTTGGTACGTGGTATCACGCTCCGCTCCATTCACTTCTATGGGTCTGAGCGGCACCTAGGTCATCTGACTGATGAACCTGATATCACTTTGCCTAGGAAAAGCTGCAAGAAGACAGTGACGCTGCTGCCATCTCAAACAGCTGATTGTGGGGTGTCGGATCCCCCACTGATTATACAGTGGTCCCTGAAGATACAATAATAATTGGTTCCAGGACGACCATTGTATGTTCAAACCATTGTAACCTGAGTAATCGGTTCCAAAGCCCCAAAATGTCATCCAAGATAAGAGAAAATGAAGATTTATGAAAAATAAGCAGATAACTAAGACAGATAAGACAAGTCATTACATATAACAGTCAGGAATAACTGCTAACTAGCCACTAATCCAGATATTTTACCAGAGAAGTGGTTGGATCTAAGGCTACTTTCACACTGGCGGCAGGCCTGATCCGGCAGGTGAAGGGTGCTGCCGGATCAGGCCTGCCGCAGTGACATGTGTGGAGCCGGAAACCGCGCTCCGGCCCCACAATGTCACACAGTACATACATATACATACACATAAACATACACACACATAAAGACATACAAACACACATACATACTTACATGCTCCCCGGCAGGTCTTCGGAGCGTCAGGACGGCTCACACAGGTCACGATTCCCCACAGCGCCCTCTGCTGGGCGCCTGGTGGAATCGTCAGATTATGTGTGTGTATGTTTATGTCTGTATGTGTCTATGTGTACCCGGATCCGTAACGGACTCCATTGAAAGTCAATGGAGGGCGGATCCGGTTACCATTATGGTCACACCAGACGGATCCACCCCCATTGACTTGCATTGGGGGTCATTCCGGATCCGTCTTGGTGCGGATGCCTGGACCGGAGAGCTGCGGTTTGTTCTCCGGTCTGAAGACGGAACGGAATGCTTTCAGGAGCCTCCGTTGTCCTCAGTTCAGTTTTGTCCCCATTGACAATGAATGGGGACAAAACTGAAGCGTTTTATTCCGGTATTGAGCCCCTATGACGGAACTCAATACCGGAATTTTAAAACGCTAGTGTGAAAGTAGCCTAAGTCTGAGACATTGTATATTGAGTCTAGTTAAAAACTTACGATGGGTCAGAAAAGACCATTGTATGATGAAAATATTGTATCCTGAGGGATCACTATATACTGATGACGCTTGCAGAGGAATAACCCTTTGATAAATTTGTTGTATCTGTGATGTCCATGCGCCAAAAACTGCAAGCTCCCAGCTTTCAGTTATAATTTATGCTAGTTTTCTGGTGTAAATTATAATAACTGTGCCGGGCAGCAGGGGCTGTGGTGCCTTCCATGAAGCTCCGCCTAGTATTAAAAAAAAGTTCAGAGAGCAGCATAATGTATAAATCACAATTTGTGAAAAATGTTGTTTGTGCCACATGTTTCAACTTTTACACCAAAAACCTATCAAAGTCCTTTGTAAATGACCCCCACCTGAAAGATGACGACTGAGTGTGGACAGGTTGCTACCTTCCTTCTGGACAAGTTTTCATAAATCTCATTGGGGGAGATTTATCAAAACTGGTGCAAACGAAAACTGGTTTAGTTGCCCATAGCAACCAATCAGATTCAACCTTTCATTTTCCAAAGCAGCTCTGAAGAATGAAAGGTGGGATCTGATTGGTTGCTATGGGCAACTAAACCAGTTTTCGTTTGCACCAGTTTTGATAAATCCCCCCCCATTGTTTTGTAGTTAAAGGGGTTTTCCAGGAGTGACATTTTGACAACCTATCCTCAGGATTAGATCAGTGGGGGTCCAACTACCCCCACCAATCAGCTCTTCCTCCTCATAGTATTTAGAACCCAGCGCCATACGTCCTATACAGTGTTCCCTCTAAGCCATGGCACTGCACCATGAAAAGTGGTGAAACCTAGCAAAGATAATCACCACATCGGTCAAAGAGCAAAGCTTACATCGTAACCAAGGCGAGATAAAACACTTGCGTTAAAGGGATTATCCACTACTAATACAGACCTCCCAGAGTGATGATACTTAGGCCTGGTTCACACTAGCGGCAGCACGGATCCGGCAGGTGAAGGGTGCCGTCGGATCCGTGCTGCCGCAGGGACATGTGTGGGGCCGGAACCGCGCTCTGGCCCCACACGTCACACAGTACATACATACATACTTACATGCTCCCGGCAGGTCTCCACAGCGCAGGAGGAGCAGGACAGCGCGCACATAGGACGATTCCCCACATCGCCCTCTGCTGGGCGCCGGGTGTAATTATCCTACGTGTGTGCCGTCCTGCTCCTCCTGCGCTGTGGAGACCTGCCGGGAGCATGTAAGTATGTATGTGTATATGTCTGTGTATGTTTATGTGTATGTATGTGTGCACTTGACAGATCTGTCATGAACTCCATTGAAAGTCAATGGAGGACGGATCCGTTCACCATTGTGTCACACCAAACGTCCCCTTTCATTGGGGGTCATGACGGATCCGTCTTGGTGCGGATGCCTGGACCGGAGAGCAAACCGCAGCATGCTGCGGTTTGCTCTCCAGTCTAAAGACGGAACGGAATGCTTTCAGGAGCATTCCGTTGTCTTCAGTTCAGTTTCGTCCCCATTGACAATGAATGGGGACAAAACTGAAGCGTTTTATTCCGGTATTGAGCCCCTATGACGGAACTCAATACCGGAATTATAAAACGCTAGTGTGAAAGTAGCCTAACTGATCCTCCCCACTGGGTTCAGTCAGTCACTCCCGGGCCGGCTGTTCCTCTCCCTGCAGCGCTGAAATCAATATCTGTTGAAGCAGAGACATGTGACCGTTACAGCCAATCACCGACTGCAACAGTGACCCGCTCCCCCCTTGAGTCACATGACCACTTGCAACTCAAAGGGCGCAAGTCATTGCTGCAGCAGTCACATCTCACCCTTCCTTAGTGGGAGCCATTACACATACATCATTTGAAGGCCATGTTTCTGCAGTTACATAAGCGGTGAATCGGTGGGTGGCCATTTTACATTGCCGCTTATCTTCCTCCTCCCTTCCGTTGGTCATGCTGTTTTTGGGAGGCAGACAAGCGGCAATGTAAAATGGCCACCCACCGAATCTACTGTTTAATGTCATTGCAGAAACGTGGCAGATTGGCGTGTAAAATGGCCTTTTGATTGATGTACGTTTTTATTGGTCCTATTGACTCTACTCCTAATATAACCTTACCTTATTAATTTACTCTTCCTCCCAGCCCCACATGGCATATAATGTAACATCCCAGCCCTCATAGTATGCAGCATAGATTTCATTCATTTACTAATGACTCCTAATAATGTCTGCCCTCTGCTGGCACGCTGCCGCCTAGAGGCTGGACTCTGGATTGGCACCACTGCCAATGCGAGCTTTGAACCCTGTAAGAACATCCTGACACTAACTAGAATCAGGACCGTACGAGCACTGTGGCCCACATGGCATGTGCCTGGTCTGAGTACCACGGCACTTCACACAGTGCAAATTGTGTGCATTGCTGGGGTGGGTGCACTGGCTGCCCCAAAACTGGGAACATGCCATCATGCAGCCCAGAGTAGGGCCTGAAGTCATGGCCTGCTGCTCTACCCAGGGGGTCCATAGACGCTGCCACTTCTTAAAGGGAACACTGATTGTGTAGCAGCTGTGCTTGATATTGTGGCACAGTCCCATTCACTGAGACTGGGACAAAGCTGAACAAAGACCATGTGACCCATGAACATGACATCACAGGCCTAGGAAGAGGCCGCACCGCTCCCCTGAGCACTACAGCCCCTTTAAATATCTAATCAGCTGGGGTGCTGGTAGTTAGACTCCCACTGGTCCGATATTGGTGATCTGTTTTCTAGAAAACTTCAAAGTGGATCTGTCAGCTAAATATGTAACCACATATTACAGAAACAGGGCCACGCCCCTAGTACCCAAAACAGCCCAAAGAAAGAAAGAAAATACAGCAAACTTGTTGGTATGAGTCAGCGTTATACTCTGTTGCTTCCATCAGGACCAAAGACTAGAACGGCAGGGGGCACGCTCGACCACCGCTTCATTCAGACTTCTGACTGGAACGACAGAGCACGCTCGACCACCACTTCATTCAGACGTCTGACTGGAACGACAGAGCACGCCCGACCACCGCTTCATTCAGACTTCTGACTGGAACGACTGAGCACGCCCGACCACCGCTTCATTAAGACTTCTGACTGGAACGACTGAGCATGCTCGACCACCGCTTCATTCAGACTTCTGACTGGAACGACAGAGCACGCCCGACCACCGCTTCATTCAGACTTCTGACTGGAACGACTGAGCACGCCCGACCACCGCTTCATTCAGACTTCTGACTGGAACGACGGAGCACGCTCGACCACCACTTCATACAGACTTCTGACTGGAATCTCAGGGAGCACGCTCGACCACCACTTCATACAGACTTCTGACTGGAATCTCAGGGAGCACGCTCGACCACCACTTCATTCAGACTTCTGACTGGAATCTCAGGGAGCACGCTCGACCACCGCTTCATTCAGACTTCTGACTGGAACGACGGAGCACGCTCGACCACCGCTTCATTCAGACTTCTGACTGGAATCTCAGGGAGCACGCTCGACCACCGCTTCATTCAGACTTCTGACTGGAATCTCAGGGAGCACGCTCGACCACCGCTTCATTCAGACTTCTGACTGGAATCTCAGGGAGCACGCTCTAACACCGCTTCATTCAGACTTCTGACTGGAATCTCGGGGAGCACGCTCGACCACCGCTTCATTCAGACTTCTGACTGGAACGACGGAGCACGCTCGACCACCACTTCATTCAGACTTCTGACTGGATCTCGGAGCACGCTCGACCACCACTTCATTCAGACTTCTCACATTTGGGATTCTGCTGCAGGGGAAATTTGGGATAGGTGTGTCTTGTTTGGTTGATTGGTTGATGGGCTGACCTGTTCAGTGGATGGAATACCCCTTTAATGCTGTGTCCTCCTGGATGGGAGGGATGGACACCAACAAAAGACTATCCATAGCGAAGTAGTTTAGCGTAGCCATATATTTACCGGATGAGACCTGTGTTTTGCGGTGGGCGTCTGTGGCCTATGGTTGTAGGGGCGATAACTGTACAGTAATATAATTTTGGCATGCTTCCTGTACTTTCCATGATGGTGTTGTTCTTTATCTCGGGATGTAATAGAAATGGCTATACTCATATATAAAGCATGTTGTATAGGGCTACGATCAGCACATCTGGGGGCTTCTTGGTCCCTCATCTCTCTCTGTGTTACTTTTTATCTTATGGCGTCACTTTTCTTCTGTTTCTGTGTAGATTGGTGCCAGTGATGGGACTAAAGTCAGTGTGGAAGAACTACAAAGTTCTGATTGTAATGGGAGCGGGTCTCGGAGTGATACACTGGGGCTGGTATAACATGCAGTCAAACCCAGTCTTTCATCCTGAGGGGCAAGGTCGGATGCCGTCCATTTTTCGATTTCTTTCGGGCAAGGAAACGGATGCTAAAGCCAAATAGTGGTGTGCTGGTGGTTTTTTAGGTAGGTGTCTGTGACTTTAGTCTCTGTTCCTATTACACCCCATGCTGCAGCTCCCCAAACCCTTATTTGTAGAGGCAGACACAACTGATGTATGTATGTGATGTAGCTGATGCGGCTGGACCTAAAAACTCAGCATGCAGTAGGGTGCTGCCATGTGCAAAAGCCCTACAACCAATTATGACAATAAAAAGGGCACATGACCAAAATGGGGCAAAAAGTCAAATTATTAAATCCCAAAATGTATTAATATCCAAAACATGATCACAAGAAAATTTAAAAGCAGTGTACATGGGAAGCGTGCGGTAAAGATAATTAGTAAGTCTGCACCTCCTACACTATAGGGTAGTATATTATATCCTCCTAAATGTAATCTACAAAAGTTGGTCATAGCAATAGATGTTTAAGCCTCGGTTTAATATGTGCTGCACAATCGCACTGTGACCAGGTTGTCGCCATTTCCATGTGGTCCCTCGGGTATGTGTACTTCCGCCCCCCCCCCCCCATGATCGTATGTATTCTCACCCCTGATGAAGCCACAGGGAGCAGCAATATGCGTGGGACTTTGACATGATCGGTAACGAGTGTTCATATGAATGCTCGTTAGCTGTCATCTGGCAGTATAATACTGCCACCGATTACCCAATGAATGAGAAAATGTTTGTTCATCGGGTAATCAGGATCTTTTATCATGCTGCCAGCGGACCACGCTGTGAAATAGGCACATTGCTGCCGGCAGCTCATCCCTATACTGAGGAGGAGATTGCCGCATGTAATAGCAGCGGTCTCTTCCTCTAGCAAGCAGGCAGTTGAAGGGAGGGAATGCTTCCTCTGCCCATGTAATAGGGCCCCTATCCTTCATTCACAGAGTCAGTGTCTGGTCAGTGATTTCTATCAGTGATTTTTGAGCCAAAACCAGGTGCGTCTCTAAACACAGAACAGGTGCAGATCTTTCCCTTATACCTTATGTCTGTGGAGGCTCCAGTCCTGGCTTTGGCTCACAATCACTGATGGAAATCACCGACCAAAACACTAACGTGTGAATGAGGCTTTACCATATAAACTGTTTAACTTTTCTTGTTATCATGTATTAATACATTTTGGGATTTAATCATGTGACTTTTTGGTGTGCTCCATTTTTTCCTATGTGCCCTGGTTCCATGTGAGGTACAGGGCTGGTTCTAGCTTTGTCAGAAAGGTATAGTCATGTATTATATGATGTCTTGTTTTCATCTTTTACATTAATCATGGCTGAACCCCAGCTGATCTGTAGGGCACCCTCTGTTAGACTCGGTCCACTTCTGCGTTGGAGGCTCCAATGCCCATAGTCACCTTCATGTACAGGACTTGGAAACGGGTCACGTTTTAGGATGAACTTGAGACGTTGAATTTGACTTTAATTGCGATGTTTGCCTTCCAGATTGTGGAGCTGCTCTTCTTGACCATGAAGCAGAAGTCGTTTTTGAGGAGGAACTGGCTGTGGGTTGCTGGGATCTCCTTTCTAGGCATCCACTTTGGGACATATTTTATTCAGAAGGTGGCAAAGAGTTCTGCTAAAGAAACCATGGCCATCAAAGACGCTCGAAGTAGCGACTGAGCACCCCGCCTCATGCGCGTCCCCCGGATAATTCACTCATGTTGAGTATTTGTCGGCGTACAACTCTCGTGTTACACATTTCCCCCTGTTGGTGTGAGCTTAATAAAATATGATTTTTAAATCCTAACCTGATTTATTTTCTTGAAGAGTAGAAATTCTCACATAGTCGCAATGGAAAGAGTTGAACAGAAAAAGCCATCACGGTGCACAGCCGGGCCCTTCACCAGTGCATCGCTCCGGGAAGCACTGAGTGTGATACGGATGATGGTGGCATCGTGCTATGGCCCATATGGAAGACTGAAGCAGATTCACAATGGTAGTGGAGGGTGTGTTACTACGACGTCACAGTCCTCGGCCTTACTCGGTGGCATGTCCCTCAGCCACCCTGCCTTGCAGCTACTCGTCGCCTCCATCCGTAATCATATCTCCGCCTTCAGTGATTGTGGACTCTTTGCAGCAATCCTCTGTTGCAACCTGATTGACAGGTGTCTGAGTTTACCCGTCTCAACCCACAAGGTGATAAAATTAAACAAGAGGCTTATGGACGCCTCTTTGAGTTACTTGAAGTCTGAGGACTGCGCTTGCAAAATCAACGTCGACTTTACCCACAGCAAATCGCTTGTTGATTTCACCCGGTCCGTGCTCAGTAGCAAACCAGCATGCATGATGACGGTGGAAGAAGTGGATTACGTGAGCCTGCTGATTGTAAAAGCTTTTCTCCACAAAGTCCCCGATGAGTCCCGTCCCAGTCGCCTTTTAGGAAGAACTCTGTTTGTGACGGTCGAAGGCCAAAGTGTAATGGAGTCCGCCTTTATTCCCGGCGTGCTCATTGAAGAGCCAGCCTGGAGCAGAGTGAGGCCTTTTTCAGGCCTACCCTCCACCAATATTAAGCTAGCCTTGTTTTCCGTGTCATTATGTGGAGAACTTAGTGACACTGGAGAGGGCACTGTGGAGGTTATGGCCGGCGTAGATCCAGAAAATGTCATGTTGGACCAGCTGATTGTTTTAGGGAAACGGTTAGTGGATGATCACGTGCAAATGGTGGTGTGTCAAAAAGTGATCCACCCATCGCTGAAACAGTATCTGAAGGAACACAGTGTCCTTGCGGTGGACAGATTAGGAGCGGCTCTTATGGAACCTTTAAGTGAAATGACAGGTAATAATGTAATGACGTTTACACAATGTGCTAAGATTAAAGGGCGTCTTTCACCTGTTTTTCACCGATATAACTAACAGCAGTGCCCCACAGAAGATTGCAGACACATCCCAGACATACCTGTGTGCACTGTGTGTCTGTATTACATGTCCAGGAAAAGCACTTTTATTCTGCTGGAAACAGCTCCCAAGTGCCCGGCTGAAAGTGAAACTAGAAACGGCTTTCTCTCCCGACTCTATTTCTAACAGCTATATCTTCTAATATACTGGATATAATGCTGATTTTGGTATCGTTTGAAAGCTTGGAATGCCAGCTTTCATAGAAGGTCAGAACCATCTATCTGCTACCAATCCCAAGATATGAGCAGCTAATGCAGCCCTCCCCTGCTCAGCCTGGTTTGCCTTGGGCACTTGGGAGCTGGTTTCCAAAGTGCACACAGGTATGTCTGGGATGTGTATGCAATCTTCTGTGGGGCAGTGCTGTTAGTGATATTGGTGAAAAACAGGTGAAAGACTCCCTTTAAAGTTCACCTCCAGCTACCGCTGACATGCCTAAAGTTATCACTAGAGAAGGTCCGTAGTGTTGAAGGCCCTGCTGAGGGTCTTATACATCAGTATATATATATCAGTAGTTCTTCACCACTGCAGATGCTCTGAGTTTGTTGGATTGGGCTTTACAAGATTAGAAGAGCATGGCTGCAAAACAGTGCCACACCCGTTCGCAGGTCCTGTGAGGTATTGCAGCCCATTCCCTTTTCAATTCAGTATCGTAACCAGTGAGTTCGGCAATTTTTACTGTTTCATGCAAACTTTGTATTTCAGGTCCTTTACTAGAGAATAATTGGAAGTTATATATAGTGCTGAAGTGATAAAATGGCCTAATGAACTTCAGATTCAATTAGTTAACCCCAATGTTACATCTCTGTTGGGGTTAATCGGGTTGTCCAAAAATCTAACCCCTACAATGTCTTAAATAAAAATAAAAGAAATACACACCTGTTTCTCCAGTGCCATTTTATGCAATACTCCCCTGTACAGTCATGGCCAAAAGTTTTGAGAATGACACAAATATTATATTTTCACATGATCTGCTGCCCTCTGGTTTTTATGTGTGTTTGTCAGATGTTTTTATCACATACAGAAATATAATTGCAATCATATTATGAGTAACAAAAGCTTATATTGACAGAATGAGTTAATGCAGCAAGTCAATATTTGCAGTGCTGACCCTTCTTCTTCAGGACCTCTGCAATTCTCCCTGGCATGCTCTCAATCAACTTCTGGACCAAATCCTGACTGATAGCAGTCCATTCTTGCACAATCAGTGCTTGCATTTTGTCAGAATTTGTAGGTTTTTGTTTGTCCACCCGTCTCTTGATGATTGACCACAAGTTCTCAATGGGATTAAGATCTGGGGAGTTTCCAGGCCATGGACCCAAAATCTCTGTTTTGTTCCCTGAGCCATTTAGTTATCACCTTTGCTTTATGGCAAGGTGCTCCATCATGCTGGAAAAGGCATTGTTGATCGCCAAACTGCTCTTGGACGGTTTGGGAGAAGTTGCTCTCGGAGGACATTCTGGTACCATTCTTTATTCATGGCTGTGTTTTTAGCAAGACTATGAGAGAGCCGATTCCCTTGGCTGAGAAGCAACCCCACACATGAATGGTTTCAGGATGCTTTACAGTTGGCATGAGACAAGACTGGTGGTAGCGCTCACCTCGTCTTCTCCGAATAAGCTGTTTTCCAGATGTCCCAAACAATCGAAAAGGGGATTCATCAGAGAAAATGACTTTACCCAGTCCTCAGCAGTCCACTCCCTGTACCTTTTGCAGAATATCAGTCTGTCCCTGATGTTTTTTCTGGAGAGAAGTGGCTTCTTTGCTGCCCTCCTTGAGACCAGGCCTTGCTCCAAGGTCTCCGCCTCACAGTGCGTGCAGATGCACTCACACCTGCCTGCTGCCATTCCTGAGCAAGCTCTGCACTGCTGGTAGCCCGATCCCGCAGCTGAAACACTTTAAGAGACGGTCCTGGCACTTGCTGGTCTTTCTTGGGCGCCCTGGAGCCTTTTTGGCAACAATGGAACCTCTCTCCTTGAAGTTCTTGATGATGCGATAGATTGTTGACTGAGGTGCAATCTTTCTAGCTGCAATACTCTTCCCTGTTAGGACATTTTTGTGCAGTGCAATGATGACTGCACGTGTTTCTTTAGAGATAACCATGGTTAACAGAAGAGAAACAATGATGCCAAGCACCAGCCTCCTTTTAAAGTGTCCAGTGGTGTCATTCTTACTTAATCATGACAGATTGATCTCCAGCCCTGTCCTCATCAACACCCACACCTGTGTTAATGGAGCAATCACTGAAACGATGTTAGCTGAACCTTTTAAGGCAGGGCTGCAATGATGTTGAAATGTGTTATGGGGGATAAAATTCATTTTCTAGGCAAATATTGACTTTGCAAGTAATTGCTGTTAAGCTGATCACTCTTTATAACATTCTGGAGTATATGCAAATTGCCATTATAAAAACTGAAGCAGTAGACTTTGTAAAAATTAATATTTGTATCATTCTCAAAACTTTTGGCCATGACTGTGCTCCCGCTGCTGCTTTGATTTTGGCATTTGACCAGTGCAGCCAATCACAGGACTCTGTTATAGACCGATGAGGACAGCGATTGGCTGCAGCGCTTTCGTGTCCTATCCCGGCAAACAAACAGCAGCAGGAGTACTGTGGAGTGCTGCAGAGAACGGCCCTGGAGTAATGGGAAAATACATAATTTTTATTTTAAGCCATTGTAGGGGTTGTGTGAGATTTTTAATTTTCTTCGACAACCCCTTTTATAGAGCCTCTGTCAGCATGATCAACCCTATGAAAGAGGACCTTTCACCACTCCTGACATGCCTATTTTAATAGCTTCATGCATTCCCCGTGTAATAACAATTCTGGAACATCTATTCTTATGTCTCTGTTGTGCCATTCCTTTATTATTTTTACTAGAAGTTATGAATGAATTGCTAGCAGTCTGCAGTAAGGGTACAGAGGGGTGGTAACCAGTTAGGGGGTGTACCTGTCCAGACATTCTATCCAATATGTGCTGCCATTTCCAGACTGTGGAGGGACACCCCCCCCCCCCCCAACTGGTTACCACCCCTCTGTACCCTTACTGCAGCCTGCTAGCAATTCATTCACAGCTTCTAGCAGAAATAATAATGGAATGGCACAACATAGAGCCATAAAAATAGAGGCTCCAGAATTGTTATTACATGGGGAACACAAGAAGCTATTTATACAGGCATGTCAGGAGCAGTGAAAGGTCCTCTTTAAGGTATATTGCCTGGTGGGATTGGTCATGCTGAGTAAAATTTGTTTTTTCTGTAGGTTGCACTGCAGCAGAAATATTGTTTTATATTTATGCAACTGAGCAATTTGTAGCACCAAGGGGCTGGCCTGAGCTATTGGAGCACCACTTACACAGCTCCCTCCCGTTTGATTGTCAGGTGTCCAGGTACAGCAGCGGACCCATTAAACAATGTGTCTGTGTGAAGCTTCCAGTCCACAAAACATATACATGTGAATTCTGTAAATGAGCTGATATTCCTCTGGTATAACCTCTATGTAAATGAGTGAGTTCTGTGTGCTCGTGCCTGCCCCGATTTGGCTTAGTGACCTGACACAATCTAACGGCTGTATTATACTGACAGATGAGCCTTCCGATTGTCGGGAAGGAAGCGTTTCTTCCTGACCATTGCCTGCTTGTCGGTGAAGTATACTAGTGCGTTTACATGCAGTGTTCTCCTCTATATTATGGGGCAGAGTGTCACTAATGCCATCCTTCATCCCCATATAGAGTCACTTTTTTTTCCGGCAGTAGGGCGTGATTAGATGGCATGATCTGCTGCCGACAACTTTTGTGCCCGCATAAAAGATGCCATTTCCTGATGAACGAGGGTAACCAGCTGCAGTATTACATGAAAGAGCACTTGCTAGTGATGATCTGACCGGCCCTCAGCCAGTGTAATACAGGCCTTTCTTG
This sequence comes from Rhinella marina, assembly GCA_900303285.1. NCBI lineage: Eukaryota > Metazoa > Chordata > Amphibia > Anura > Bufonidae > Rhinella > Rhinella marina. The sequence continues at coordinate 142,093 of ONZH01012983.1, read as the reverse complement.
TGCATGTTATTAGGTCTGTACTGGTATTAAACCCTTCCAGCCACCGAATAATTCTAATAATGATTTACGTGGTACTATTATGTGTGTAATTCTCTGTTTTCTACCATTATATTACAGGCGCCCAGCCTATAGCTTCTCTCTGTCCGGTTTCCCACGTTTCTTATGGCAGCCTCAAGCAGATCAATAAAGCGTCCTACGGGAATAAGCACTACCTTCATCTCCTCCCCTCTGACACTACTGTGTGCAGCATTGTGCTCTGCAACCGGAATGAGACCTCCGTAAAGGAGCTCACGGTAAATGGGATCACTTGTCAGCGAAACAGATTTTAATATGATCAGTCTTTTTAGTAAGGAAGGGTCAGGACTCCTGTTCCCGCATCTGTATGAACCAGACCGGGGGGGGGGCAAAATTTAAATGTAAAAATTTAAAATGTTTTTATCTTTTTAGTGGAGGTCCTTTTACTTTTTAAAGGGGTCTTCAAGGGTCCCGTGCATCCGCACTGTTAAGATTGGTGCCTCTGCCCATAATGGGCAGAGCAGTGCGCATATATGTGACTGGCGCTCGCGCAAGATCTCCAACCCGGAAGAGGAGGACGACGAAGTAGGAGGGGAGTGGTTATGCCGCCACATCGGAGAGGGGCCTGGGCACTTACAGCCATAACGCCACCCCTGGGCACTTGCGGGACCTAATTTGCATATCTTTATAAGGTGTTTTTTTTTTTTTTTTTTTTTTTTTTTAAGCTTCTGGACATGTCACAGACACAATAAAGGTATTTTTATGTTGGGCAACGGTGCTATAATGTGATATGAGCGGTCTAAAATGCTCAAAGTAGGTGATAGACTCCCTTTTAGGCAAGCGACTCATACTTGATCTGCAGTTTAGCCTTTTGTATTGAGTTACGGTGCTACTGCTTAATTTTCTTATTTCTCTTTCATCTTTTCAGCGGACATGTCAGACAGCCGAGCACACTTTAAATCTTCTCTTAAAGGACCCCTGGCTCCTGCTTGGTGGAGGCTGTTCTGAAGCACATATAGCTGCCTATATCCGGTATAAGGTGACTGTTATTATAAGCCAAAACTAAACGTATTTATGTGTGTGATAACGCTGTGTAGCCATTAATCATTTTATCAGCCATTGCATACTATAGAGCTTACTGCTATGCTGTTTGGATTTTCCCAAGTTCTGGGGAGAAGACATTCACAAAGGCTCCTGCGTGTCTATTGGGGGTGGTTGGGAGATGCTATAAACTAGCTGGTTATTAGGGGCAGTGATAGCGTAGTGTCTATATAACTAGCTGGTGGGAGGAGCTATAAACTAGCTGGTTGTTAGGGGCAGTGATAGCGGAGTGTCTATATAACTAGCTGGTGGGAAGAGCTATAAACTAGATGGATGTTAGGAGCAGTGATAGAAATGTAAGTAACTGGCTGGCGGTTGTTAGGGGCGGGGCTGGAGCTGTGGCAGAGAAAGGAGAAATGCATCATGGGTTTGGTTGGACACAGGAACAGGAAGTGCTAAGGCCTTGTTCACACATCAGTTATTGTGAGCCAAAACCAGGAGTGGAGGCTGTACAGAAATAAGGTATAAGGGACAGATCTGCACCTATTCTGTGTTTTTGACCCACACCTGGCTTTGGCTCACAGTAACTGATGGAAATAACTGAAGTGTGAACAAGGCCTAACATACAGGATGGAAACAAACCAGAGTGATATGTTCACATCCAGACTGAACACTGACAAATCATAGTCAATAAGCTAATTCACATGTCTGATTTTCTTCACAAACCCTCCTTCCTGGAAGGGGAACATCACAGCATGCACTTGGTCAGATTTCCACTTTAAACCCATTGTCTGTGGGGGAAAAAACAAAAAATATATGTATAATCTATTTATATGGATGGTTGTTAGGAAATGCAGGGGAAGGGGTGGGGGGCATCCTTCCTTTGGGAAAGTCCTTTATTTAGGGTCTTCATCTCTTAGTTGGAGGAGGAGTGGAGGCTGTTACAGGGCAGTTCACCTATCTCTGTTGTGTTCAGCCAGTTCATTTATAGCTGAGTGTATCATGTCACAACACAAACTTATAAGACCACTTTCCCTCCTACACGTTTTATACCACACTGAAGGTATAAATGGTGGGAGAGACAGACTTATGAGAAGGTCACTTCACTCTGGAGGACCTGTCCTGTTCTGCATTGCACAAACAGCCCATTGATGTGATTGGCCACCCTGTAATGCTTTGTTTTCCCTGTTGTGGCGCTGCAGGGAAATTGAACACTTGCTGCCAGGTCTTCTCCAAGGTTTCAGCTGAAGGTCCCATCCAAGCAGGAGGACAGCTTGAGAACAGCTTAATTTTCTAGCAAGTCGGGATTGTACAGAGCAGACGCCCCCTGTAACCTTTTTAAGTGTAATCACTAAATTCATAATAAATATATAATTTGGTCTTCTGTTTTCAGAATTCAGTTATTCACACAAGTCATCTTGAAGACCTGAGATGTACCGCGTCTGAGTATAAACTGGTGGCTGACTGCTTCTGCTCCTCATTAGAGGCTGTGGCACGAAGTTTGGAACATGATGGCGGGGAAACACTTACTGACTTACAGGACGGCCATGTGTGGTCTATACCTCCTGAAGTCAGCGCAGATGGTGAACAGACAGAAGCTGTATGTATGTGTGGTTGTCAGCTTCTCCAGAGGAGGGAGGGTCTAAAGTGGTCTGTGCTTGGGAGCCCATGTGAGCCGTTCAGCCCCCGGAATCGCACAGACATCTTTCCACTATTACTAGTCAAAGAGCCTCTGATTTTAGATAGCTTCACTGCAAAATGTAATGGTATAAGGGTGGCTGTGGACACAGCTGGTCTGATCCTGGATCTGGCATATATTGTTAAAGATGAAAATTAATTTGATAGTTTTACAAATAAAATATTTCTTTTTGTTATAGAAGAATCACTGTTTCCTTGTGTCTACGCCTCATACACATCTACAGCTTCCTGTGGTCCCCTCAGTTGCCTTATGTTTGTGTATTTATGCAAGAAACCTACCAGAAATACATTGATAAATTGGTCACATTATCTCTTGGAAGGACCATTTATGTATTTGGACAAAGTCATCTTGTTTTTTCTTTAAATGGGTTATCTGGGAATTTATATTGACAACCTATCCTGTGGATAGGTCATCAATTTCAGATCGGCAGGGTGTCCTGGGATCTGCTGTTAGAAGAGGCCGGCACTCTGTAAGCGCCGCCGTCTCTTCCTAGGCCAGTGACGTCACCATTCATTGGTCACGTGGCCTAGTTGAAGCTCAGCCCAATAAAAGTGAGTGGGGCTAAGCTGCAATACCATGCACTGCCACTATACGATGTACAGCACTGTGCTTGGAAAGCTGCAGGAGACTGCTGTGTTCTCTAGAGCTCCAGTGAGTGTGGCAGCTCTCTGATACAGGTTATAAAGATAACATATCCGGATGATGGGTATATTGTACAGTCACATGTTTAAAGGGGTATTCCAGCTACTATAACTATCGCTTATGTTTTAGACTAATTCATCATCAATCATTACCTAATATAATGTACATTTCCCATATTTACCATTCAGTAGTTATAAAAGTAGTTTTCTCCCTCTGCTACCCACTGTGTTTCCTCATAAGTTACCATGGCATCGACCTGTAGTTATGGGCCTTTGTTAGGTCAAGCATGCTCAGTGTTTGCTATCAATTTGCTAGATAAATGTCTTGTGAAGCTAAGGGTGTGTGCTGCTGATCTAGTTGGGTCACAGCTTGCAGCCTTAATGCAGTTTTTCAAAACATAAGTTACTTTACCGTAATACCCCTTTAAGTCCTCTAGGGGAACCAAAAGGTTAATAACATTTTTTAAAATATGTATAAAAAAAAACCTTTTTGCATTTAACTTCTAAAAAATAAAAAAAATAATATAAAAAAATGCCACATTAATAGTAAATATTCTGGTGCTAATGCTACGCTTGTTTAGTAAATTTGAGATTCTTGCCAAACGTCCAGGCGATCTCTGTAAGACGGGACCTAATACTAAATGCCACCTGTTATGGCACATATTGCCAAGAATCTCAAACTTACTAAACAAGCGTAGCATTAGCACCAGAATATTTACCATTACTGTGGCGTTTATGTACTTTATTTGTTTTGCAGAGTGCAGTTGCATTTTTTTTCTTTTGTCGTTTTTTTTTTTTTCCCTTTAGTTATTCATGAAGTCACGCGTGACTTAGTTGAATAACTTTGGTAGTTTATTTTTTAAGTTGAAAACCGCTTTAAAACTTGAAACCGAACTCTGCTTCGGTTCCGTCTAGTACCTCAGAACCGAAACCGAGTTACAAGTAGTTTACAAGTTTTCGAAGTTATTCAACAAAGTGATGCGACTTCGTGAATAACAAACTTCAGATCATCGGAGCCCATACATTCCAATAGTGTACGTAGACGGATCTCCATACGGTATTTACCCATATTTTTCGCTTTATAAGATGCACTTTCTTCCCCCAAAAAAAGTAGGGGGAAAATGGCGGTGTGTTTTATAAAGCAAATACTAGTGCTTGGTCTGCTTTAAGAGGATTTGTCCCCTCTCCATTATGGCTGATCTGAGGTCTGATGTGATGTCCTGAAATTAGTGGGGGGGGGGTCTGATATGAGGTCTGATGAGAAATATTTTTTTCTTATGTTCCTACTCTAAAATCTGGGGTGCGTCTTCTCATTGGGTGGGGTCTTATAAAGCAAAAAATACGGTATCCGAAGTTTTGAATGAAGCGACTTCGGATGTAGCATCCGAAGCTTGCTTCGCTCAACACTAAATATAATCCTAATTTATGATGATATGGCAGCGCAGGGGGAAAACAAAGACCCATGTAAAACCGTTTTTTGTAAATGACCCCTTGTGGGGTATTTTTTTCCATTCCTGGCTTAAATTTGTTTTTTATAGTTTCACAATACATTATGTGGAAGATATGAGCTGAGACATTGAACAGAATGGGGTCACGTCCCCAGGATCACAAATATCTAAAACTTCTGGATTTTACATAGTCTTAAGAATACCTTTTTAAAGGGGGTTTCCTAAAGTATAATCTTCATGAGCCATCCTCGGGACAGGTGATCAATATCTGATCAGTGAGGGTCCAATTCCTGACACAACCACTGATCAGCTGTTTAACAAGGCGACGCACTCTGCAGCCTCTTTGTAGGCCAGTGACGTCACGTTGATTGGTCACATGGCCTATGTGCAGCTCAGTCCTGCTTTAAGAGGATCTGTCACCTCTCTGACATGTCAGGTTTAGTAACTACTTACATTCCCCATGTAATAATTCTGGAGCATCTATTTTTATAACTCTATTGTGCTGTTCCTGTATTATTCTTGCTAGAAGTTTACCAATACATTGCCAGCATTCTGCAGTAAAGGTACTGCTGGGTATTACCAGTAGTGGGTGTGTCTGATGCTGTCCAATCAGTGCTGCTCTGCTCAGATTGTGCAGGGACACCTCCCCAACTGGTAACACCCATCTGTACCTTTACTGCAAGCTGCTAGCAAGTAGAAATAATAAAGAAATGACACCATATAGAGTAATAATAATAGACGCTCCAGAATAGTTATTACATGGGGGGGTTCAAATAGTTACTAAAACAGACAAGTCTGGAGAGGTGACAGGTCCCCTTTAAGGAAACAGCTGATCCGTGGCATCGGAAACCCCAGGGATCAGATAATATAGGAGTCCCGGGAAACTCCTAATTTCTCTAAATATACCGTATAAATGGTCTTTGCAAAGAATAATGAGGCAGATTTATTATTGGGTTTACGGCAGGATTCTTGCATGACTACATTAAAAAAAAAAAATACAGGGGCAGATGAAGTTATAGTGTCTGATATTATTTTTTTTTTTTTTTTAAGAACGTGTAAACTGACCGTCTAATGAAGCACTAGATTTCTGACAGTGGCTGATGCTGGAGAATAAAGTCAGTCCAACTTGAGGCTATGTCCACACGTGACTGAAATGCTGCAGAGCGGCTGTCGTGGATTTTCATGTGGCAGATCTGCTGCGTTATACAGTACCAGTAAAGGGAAAGAGATTTCTAGAAATGTCATCCGCTCACTTATTAGACAACTGCAGTGTAAATTGATCTGCCTCGTGGATTCTTATGCTGTAGGTCTCTACCGTGGATTTCAGCCTTTGCATCTGACAGCCATCATATACTTCACTGTACTCATTCCTGGTTCTGGACACCTCATATGGACTCATATTGGTCCAGTTAATCTTGTATAATCCAGATATGGAGGATTATGGGTCTTTATACAGTATAGGGAACTAATTAAATTATGAATCCAGTAGGGGCGAAATCCATATACTCATTATACTAATTCCCATGCAAAAATATCTCCACAGCTCTAACCTGCAGTCTCTATGAGCTCTGTCACGTGCTTTCTTACATTTCCAATTTTTTACACTTTCCCCCAGTAAGTACCAGATCTGTACACAAGGTGGCAGACTGGAGTCTCACATTGTCTTAATCTGGTTACTTGTAATCCCCTGTCTGTCTGCACCACTTTCAGGATATTCTGCATCCATGGCCCAGAGTTTGGACCGTCGTTCTTTGACTTTGCAGATGAGAGAATTTCGGTTGTGTCTGTGAAGAAATTCCCATTGTGAGGCTGATGTGAGAAACGGCAGAACGAGCTGAGACAAATGCAATCTGCATTATGTTTGACGACTAACACTTCATTTGCATTTAAGAAGAAATGTTCCCTTCATTTGCATGAAGTCTAATTTGCATTATCTACTTTATTGTTCCCAAATGTGTCGCCGGCAGCTGGCCTGACATTGCTTTCTAAAGTTTTTCTTTTAATCCTCGAAAAAAACTGAAATTGAACTTGCCTGCATTTCCTCTTTTTAGTAGATACATCTATTCCAGGCCTTAGATATTGATGGCCTGTCTTCAGGATAGGTTGTCAATATCCGATCAGTGGAGGTCCAGCTCGTGACAACCACGCCGATCAGCTATGGTAAGGGGCCGCCACGCCTGGGGGAAGAGCCACAGTCCTTCCTTGGCCGTGATGTCATGTTACAATGAATGAGGTTGAGCTGCAATACCAAGCACAGCCACTAAATAATGTGTGGCACTGTGTTTAGTACACTATGAAGAAATCCCTTCTAGCTTCAGAAGTTGGACCCCCACCAATCTGTTATTGATGGCCTATAATGAGGATAGGACAACCCCTTTAAAATAACAATTCTGGAGCATCTGTTCCTTAATTATTCCCTCTGGAGATTTGTGAAGAAATTTGATGGTTCTATTCACCTTGTCAATGGGGCGTACCCCGCACACTGTGACTCTGTCCAGTCAGTGTATAGGGATCCACCTAACATCTTATGTACATGAACGTGTGGTGTCGCGATCCACATCAGTCAGGCCTTATGGACAGGGAAATGTTAACATTCTGTTGTCAATTTTATACATTTATAAGACGAATTAGAGAGGAACCACACATTTTTTTTAACGTCATTGAATTGACCCAGTTATTTTGTTAAAGTCCGAATCAGCATGCGGACTCCCTGGTCCGTGCAGGGTATCTAGCAGACTTCAGTACTCTGTTCATACTGGAGAGCATCATATTTTAGCAAAGCGACAGTTCAAGAAAGTCACCCAGTGTTTGGCTCTAGGTCTCAGTCACCAGTTTATCCTCAGGCAGATTTCCGCTAATTGGCAGGCCGCACTGGTACTGACCAATTCAAACAATAGCTAGTACTTTGCGCGGCCAGCAGTTAGCAGCAGGTTATATATGTAATGGTGCTGTCACTAATTCAGGTTTTTTGATGCAGTTTTTTAAGTCAAGAGCAGACGTGGAGTCAAAAAAAGAGGACAAGTAAGTTCTGTCCAAAATTGTTTCTCTTCTTTTATCATCCACTCCTGATCTTTGCTTTCAAAACTGCATAAAAAAACCAAACATGTGGCAGCACCATGATCAGTATTGTTAATAGCAAATGTTACATCCATTAACAATATTATGACTATATGTATACTAAAATTGTTGGTGTTAGATGAGCAAATTTGCCTTATGGGTCAGACCTGGAGTAGGTGATATTTTAATAGCCCTGAAATGAAGTCTAGAGAAGTCCAGTTAGTGTGGACCTCTCGTACCATGCCGTCTCACACCATATGTATGTCTGATGTCTTGTGAAGGCCTCTTCATGGTGATGTCCAATGTTGTCTTTTGAAGGCCTCTTCATGATGATGCCCATGTGGGCTCCAGACATCCAAGACAAAAGCAAGACTCATCACTGAAGAAGATAGACTTCCATTGCCCTCTTGCTGTGCACCATGATAGCCTTTGAGAGAGGAGGCATTAGGTCAATGGAACACCTGTATCTGGACATCTGGCTCATAGCCCAATGTCATGCAAATGCCTTCTGATGGTTTATGCAGACACTGTTTGCCATCCGAGGCTTACATGTGACATCCAATTTCACATGCAAGATGCTCCATCTATGTAATCAGATGATCCCACCGTGCAGAGTTTCGCCTCTGTGCCCCTCTTGCTGTCATTCCAGTTCATTGTTGTTATCCCAAACACCATAACGCACAACTTTGAACAGTCCTGACATCTCAGGCAAGGCGCGTAGTGATCTGCTGCCCACCTTGAAAATGCCTCCTTTGTGTTGATTGACAGGGCCAGGAAGCTCGCTCTATCTCCTGCCGGCCCTGTCTGTGCTCCAAATCCCTTGCCTGGGCCGTCACACATCCTTCATTTGGCGCAGTCGCAGTGAGTACAGCAGGCTGCCAGGCTCCCGGCTTCCTCACTGCACCTGCGCCGAATGAAGGACCCATGGCGCAGGCGCGGGATTTGGCGCACGGACAGGGCAAGGCAGCTCGCTCTATCACCTGTCAATCAACACAAAGGAGGCGTTTTTCAAGGTGGGCAAACGAAGCCTCTAGGAGCAGGGGTACCGCCCCCCTGCTCCTAGGAGGCTAATTTACATATTATAAAAGTTGAAATTAAACAAAAACTGGGCCAGTGGGAATAAAATCAATTACATATTTAGCATCAGGTGACATTTGCACATTGGAAATGTCATCCTGTTTAATATGCTAAAAAGTGGGGACAGAAACCCTTTAAGTCTGGTTTTTATGCCCTTCCCACATGCCACATATTGGAGCTAGGTGCTTGAAAATTTGATCATTTGCAGATAGTAAGCAACGCCCGCTACTTTCCCAATTTGCATAATCTTGCAGCTTGTCCTTCTTGGTGGTGCAGTTTCAATGTTGAGGAGTGTAGTTTGAAAGAGACTGGGCTAAAGAACATCATAGCAAGAGAGGACTGCATAACGGAAACCAGACAGATCCGTTATGAAGCCCATAGACTTCTATTATGGCAGAATGCCTCTTAAAGGCATTCCGTCATAGAATTCTGTTATGGCCCGCGGTAACGGAATCCATATCGAAATCCATATAAAACCTGAACCCCAAACTCAAACTTGTACAACACAAGTTCACTCACCTCTACTGGTTGAAAAGCAAGGGGCCCAAATACTGTTCAGGTACCTTAGCTGACCCATCTTGGATAAGGTAGATCTGTAGGAGGTTCTACACATACTGTACATCCCTTCTCCATCCTCCCTCCAACTCTGCATCATTTAGGCTACTTTCACACTAGTGGCAGCCTTCTTGTTTGCCGTGTTGCTGCTGGACCTCCGGCCCGACCCCATTATAGTGGATGGGGCCGGAGCGGACCTCCGGCGGCACGTGTGGATCCGGAAGGCTGTTCACCCACTGGAGAAGGCTGCCGCTAGTGTGAAAATTGCCTTATAGTCCCCAAAAGTAGTGCTGAAAGACTTCATTGGAATAGATGGAGCACTTCAAAGTTAAAATTTTATTTTATGGTCATCCTGAAGAACCTCTTTGTGTTCTTGCAGTTAAAGAGAAGCTATCACGTCCTGACATGTCTGCTATAGTAACCACTAGTTTTCACCATGTTATAACAAGTCTGGAGCATCTATTCTGATGACTCTGTGTTGTGCCAGTCCCTTAGTATTCCTGCTAGAAGATATGAATGAATTACTAGTAGTTTGCAATGAAGGTCCTACTGGGTGCTACAAGATAGGGGTGGGTTTCCTGCACAGTCTGACACAGGCAGCACTGATAGTGTCAGACTGGGTAACACCCCCAAACATCACCCATATTGACCTTCATTGCAAACTGTTAACGATGTGTTCAGAACCTCTAGAAGGAATAATAAAGGCATGGTACAACACAGAGCCATAAGAATAGATACTATAGAATTATTCCATGGAAAATGCAAGTAGTTACTAACACAGACATGACAGGAGAGGGGGCAGGTCCTTTTAAATAGAGCAATAATTGGTAATGGAAGGAGAAACAATGAACGAAATCTAAAGGAGATCTCCGTCCCTCCCAAGGATGGAAAAAATGTAGTGAAACAGATTGGGGTGCCGGCTCGGGTTCTGCGTGTATACCAGACGCTCAGTATTTCATCTGTGTTCTATTATTCATTGGCATTTGACAGAACAAAGACAAATGACTAAATCTGCTTTGGATTGTATGAAATGAAACACTAATATTTCTGAGTCTCATAAGGTATAACTGGGTCATGAAGATCCTTTTTATTGCTTGAAATCCTTGACAGAGTTCCCTTCGAGCAGAGAACACACTGAATATCAATGAACAGAAACTAATCAGCAGGCGGATGGAAATAGTCTTTGAACTGACTCATATTTCAAGTCTACCTGTCTTGCAGGTTGTACTATAATATTACAGCCTATGTTGGATTATCACATGTACGTTCCAGTCAAAGGCTTGTGTGCTATAGTTATATGGTGTCTCTGCAAATTTCTTGTTGAAGCTGGTTTTATGTAGCTAATGTAAAGCTTGGATTTTTTTGGGGGGGGTGGAGGAGGGCGAGGACATGGGGTGTTGAATGAAAAGTTTTATTTCTTTTCAGAGTGGGGATGTGGGGGGCAATGGGTTAAAAAACAACACTTCTGCCATTGTTTCTTTTGGATATTTTTATGCTGTTTGTGATGTTACAGTCATGTTTGTCCAAATTCTTTTGTTTTTCTACACAATGAAAAACAATTATTCTGACTCCAGGGGCGATTCAAGCTTTTCTTCTGCCTGAGGCAAAAACTAACATGGTGTCCAGCCCCTCCCCATGCAAATACTCAGTCCAATCTATTTTCCCCAGCCCTACTGCTAAAGACATATTTGGATAAACGTTAAATACAGCACTTCCAACATACAGGATAATATCGCACCACATGCGTTTTCCATCCAGTGATGTCTCCTCTGATGTAGAGGTTCTCTTTCCTGATCATCTCCATTCAGACCACAAATTATTTTAGCTGTGTCTTGTCTCTGCAGAGTTTGCCCTACAGACATCTTAGGTTCCTCACTTTTCTATCGTCTTCGCCCTCCTAATCCCCAACAGTGCTAACCTGCTGTCAGCCCCAGTACTGTGCCCAATGTGATCCCTAATGCCCCCAAATACTATACTGCAGAAATAATTGAGCCATAAAGATAGTCTACCCATTGTAATAGTGTTCCCGAACGTCCCACCAATAACTAATAATTCTCTCCCAGAGTGCCCTCAATAGTAATAGTCCCCCAATAGTGGTAATGCTCCTCCAGAGTGATCCATTAGCAGCCTTCCGTATTGTGTCCAATAATAATGCCCCCACAGTACCCCCTTGTAGTACCGTCAGTATTTATAAATCCCCCTGCAGTGCCCCACTGTAGTTTCTCCAGTATTTATAATGGCCCCCTCTGTAGCGCCCAAGTATTTATAATGGCCCCTTTTGTAGTGCCCCTTGTATTTATAATGGCCCCTCTCTGTAGTGCCCTCCAGTATTTAACATAGCCTCCACTGTAGTGCTCCCAGTATTTAGCATGGCTCCCTCTGTAGTGCCCCCTATATTTAGCATGACCCCCTCTGTAATGTCTCCGGTATATAGCATTGCCTCTCTCTGTAGTGCCCCCAGTATTTGGTGTGGCCCCCTTCTGTAGTGCTCCCAGTATCTAGCATGGCCCCCTTCCTCTGTAGTTCCCCTAGTATTTAGCAAGGCCCCTCCCTCTGTAGTAAACCCAGTATTTGCATTCCCTCCCCTCGTAGTGCCCCAATACGTATCTTACTCCAGCTTCATATCCCGGTTTGTGTTGAAGACCACAGGCCTCTTCTAACCTGTGGCCTGAGCTGCCTGTGTCCTGGTGCAGGTGGCAGCAATGACATCATAGCGACCTCTTGTGTCGGGTTTCAGGTGGTGCCAGGGCTGCACCTAGCCTTTCTTCTGCCTGAGGAGAAAATTGAAATGGCGCCCCCCCCCCCTCCCCTACCTGTGTAAAATTCTCAATTCAATGTACTGTTATACTGTAGATACCTCTTACATCCATAATATTACAGCCTATGTTGGATTATCACATGTACGTTCCAGTCAAAGGCTTGTGTGCTACAGTTTTCTGGTGTCTCAGCAAATTTCTTGTTGGTGCTGATTTTATGTAGTATGTAGCCAATGTAAAGCTTGGATTTTTTTTTTTTTTTTTTTTTTTTTGGGGGGGTGGGGGACAGGGAAGGACAAAGGTATGTTCTCTTTCCTCTTCTCCTCCCTTCCGGCCATCAAGTCCGCCTACAGCGGGAGGTAGGTGGATGTGACGTCTTTGCGGCGTCTAAGTTCTGGGGCAGAAGGTTGCAATGAAGTCATTATAACCGCCAGCACCATTATACTGCCACATAGGCTTTAGGTCTGGTGGCCTGAGTGAGCGGCAGTTACGGAAGCCGTAGGTTCCGATGCTCCTCCATGAACTGCTGCCCCTCCCCAGAGGCAAGGCCGCCACAGCCTGAGGTGAGATACTCGTCTTACCTCATGGCAGATCTGGCCCTGGCTGATGCATATAAGCCCAGCCTGTACCAAGAGAACACTCTTTCTGCATATGTTGGATGCATGAGGGAATACAGATAGGTTGGAAGTATAATTTGGAGAATACTACAATGTATACCTCCAATGTAGCTGGAAACCAGATGTAAACATAGCCTAAGCTGTGTTCTTTTGTGGTAATGTCACAATCTTTTTGATTGTAAGCGCATGTTCACATCTGTGTCATTGGTGTCATTTGGGGCCTCCATCGCAGATTTTGTCTCAAAACAGTAGAAAGAAAAACAACAGTGGTGTGAAAGTGGCCTCAATTGTTTGTATTGTGATGCCTCACTAATGATTATATTTATTCCTTCCTAGTCTGTGTTCTATTGTAATGTCATAATAGTGATCGTCAATAATAAATAGAAACTACAGCATACAGGTTTTTTTTCTTTGATAGTAGAAATTTTTATTTATTCAGCATGCGGCACTTATCGTGTTACGTTTCGGCTCGCGGGCCTTCCTCAGACAATAGCCTTATCAAGAAACATGAAAATAAAAGGATTTGGGTAAATGCCCATGTTTCTGTCATTATTATAAAGAAACATCAACATAAATTTTCACAAGAAAAAAAAAGTAAAAAAGCAGCAGCAAAAATAATAATGATAATTCTGCCGATATATCTATAGCAGCAAGTTACAGTAGCATAATTAATGAATCACTGCAAAAAGATTCCTGAAAGGAACAAAACAGGAACGAGAAGCCCCAAACAGCAGAACTGTCTTCTAGTATTGTATTGTATTATATTACATCGACGTGGATGTTGTTAACAAGGTACACATCCGGAGAAGGTAAGATGATCCTGGGAGACCGTAGAGGTCGTATCACTTTATCACAACATTAAAGGGTTTCTGACACCAGATTTTTGGATATGAATCAGGCTGACATTACAGATGTGGCAATGTCACCTGATTCTAACTGTGCTGGTTATTTATTACCTAGTGCGCCCGTTTTTCAGTAATCCTAAATTTTATTTTATGCTAATGACCCTCTAGGAGCAAGGCGGCGTTACCCCTGCTCCTAGAGGCTCTGTTCGCCCACCTTTGGTAACGACCAGTTCTTCTTGAGTGACAGGGCTGAAAAACGGGGGCACTAAGGAATAAATAACCAGCACAGTTAGAATCAGGTGACATTGCCACATCTGTAATGTCAGCCTGATTCATATAAAAAAACTCTGGTGACAGAAACCCTTTAAACCAAGCCAATACACTCTATAGCACAGAGGACTTTAAAACTATGGAGGGGGGGACAGAGGACTTCATTACTATGGAGGGGGCACAGAGGTCTTTATTACTATGGAGGGGGTACAGAGGGAATTACTACTATGGAGGGGGCACAGAGGTCTTTATTACTATGGAGGGGCACAGAGGGCATTACTACTATGGAGGGGGCACAGAGGTCTTTATTACTATGGAAGGGGGTTGGAGGGCTTTATTACTATGGAGGGGGCACAGAGGGCATTACTACTATGGAGGGGGCACAGAGGGCATTATTAATGTGAAGGAGGCTTACTGTACATTTTTACACTGGAGGGGGGACAATAGGCATTTTTATTCTGGAGGGGGCACAATGGGCATTTTTATTCTGGAGGGGACACAATGGGAATTTCTACTCTGGAGGGGGCACCATGGGCATTTTTATTCTGGAGGGGGCACAATTGGAATTTCTACTCTGGAGGGGGCACAATGGGCATTGATAATGTGAATGGGCACAGTGGGCATTTCTACTCTGCAGGGGGCACAATGGGTATTGCAAATGTGAAAGGGGCACAATGGGCATTAATAATGTGAAGGGGGCAAAAGGGGTCACAGAGGGCATTATTCCTCTGAAGGGGGCACAGTGCAGAGAGGGCATTACTACTATTAAGGCTACACACCACTGGTGTTGTCAGACTGAGGTAGGTGGACCTTTACCAAAAGTACTTGAGTACCCCTGCTCTATACTGTATTTGGGTTAGGGAATAGATAGCACAAAGTGGTGACATAATTATAAGTTAATAGCTGTTGTATGTTGCCATATTGGATCCATATTTATTATTATTATTGTTATTATTATTTATTATTAAAGCGCCATTCATTCCATAGCGCTGTACATATTAAAAGGGGTTTACATACATAATACAGACGATTGCACTAAGCATGAAACAAGACGAATTACAAACTGGTACACAAGGAGAGAGGGTCCACAATCTATGCGGTATGGGAGAAGGACACAGTAGGTGAGGGTAGAGCTGGTAATGGCTGTCCATAGTACTTACCTATGCCGCAGGAGTGGATAGAAAGAGAAGGAGGTCGAAAGCATCAGACGCAAGACTTGTGATGTGTAGAGACACATGTCAGGGTAATGGTCATCTGAAGAGGGCATGTGGTCTCCTGCTTATGAAGGGTAAGTGCGTCCCTGTATCCTTATTGCACATGCGTTCCACCATCCCTTAAGTCGGGATCGTGTGGAATGCATAGAGTTAAACAACTTAACAGAGGGTCCAATACTATAACATAAAAGACAATAACGTGTTAGGGAGTAGGGCTGTTCTGTCGCATGTAGCAAGATGTTACTATGGGTCCCAGTAGGCATCAGAGAATCACGAAGGTCCTGTTGCATGGAACGCATGGAGTGCTGTATGTTGAATAAATAAAAATTTCTACTATCAAAGAAAAAAACCTGTATGCTGTAGTTTCTATTTATTATTGAAGATGGGATTGGAGCCCTACTTACAGCAATGCCACGGAGTGTGACAAAGATTTATAAACAAGTAAAGGGAAAAGGTCACCTCGATCAGGAAACCCTGACATCAATCCTGACTGACTTACAGTATGAACAGGCCTCAAAGGTAGGCGACTTCATACACAGGAACCTAAACCAAACTGACCCTATAGGACCCTGCAACTACTGACAGTGCTGAGTCTACCCGTTCCTTCAAAAGGAAGGACGAACAGGAGTCTCCCAAAGGCCAAATAACACAATAGGGAAAAGCAGGGTAAACACAAAAGGGAAAGTGGACACGGAAATGGAAGCAACCGGATCTCAGGAGAGAACCACACCAATCCACCAGAATGTCCACAGAAACTATAAACCGCAAGTAACTGTGGTAGAAGCAGGAATAAATAGGGGAAGGACAATTACCACACCCGCAACAGCTGAGGAGAAGGGGTGTGGTAAACAGCAACAACACAAAAAGGAAAACAAGTCAGATTATGTCACATGTGCAAGCCTAGACGACTCTCTGCAACCTGTTGCAGGAATGACCGTGATAAATAGCCCTTGTCTGCAACAGGCGCAATCGAGTCCCCACGTTTACGAATGTTGAGTGGTATGTTGTGGCCCTAACAGTTTGTGTCACAGTGCTCCTACCTTCATACTGTCACTCCCTGGGGTTAGGCTCCATAGCAACAAAGGAGTTGTAGTTGGTGGAGTAAGTAGAGTCCAGACTTGCAATAAACTTCTATCATCCAAACAATATGTGATCTCTTGGCTTCCAGCAGGCTAAGGGTAAACTGACAGGTAAACTTGAATACTTTGCTTTCTCTCTCTGCTGCTGTGCCATTCTCTGGCTTCAGTCTAGTTCCTATCAGCTTCAGTTACTGTTTCTCATAAGAGTGAGGTATCCTATGACCCATTTTGCTGACTAGAGGTCTTCTCCATTTTGCTTCTTAGAGGTACTAAGTCCTTTAATATATCAGAAGTGGGCTGCTCTCTGAGCTACTTTCCTAAAGCTCCAGAAGCAGTGAGTGGAAATGCTCCCTCACCACACTGCTTCACTCTCTAGCTTCAACTCTTCACTTCACTTCTCAATTCTACTCTCTCGACTATACTAAAGCTTCCTCCAACCCTTTCCTTGGTAGGAAGAAGGACACGCCAACTTCTGCCCAAATGGGCGAGAATGGAATGGTAAGTTCCATTCTATCTAAAGGTACTATCTGCCAGATACACTGCCACCTCCTGGACAACCAGACCCAGAGCAAGAAATACAATACAAAACGGTTACATAGCACCTAATGAACAGACTTGGAAACAGATGGCATGGTGGTGTCACACATTGGTTAGGCATTTAAGACAGTAACAGGTTGAAGAAATGGGAGTGCCAACTATGGGGTGCTACACAAGCTGTTTTATTTCTAGAATATTTTATTATGGTGATACCATAATTCTGTTTTAATTTATTCATGGGCTGTGTTCTCCTGTGGTGATGCCATTTCTTTACTACTGAAAGGTGCTGAATTGTGACTATGTCACATAAGTTTTTCCATTCATTATTTCACCATGTCATATTTTGATGAAGTCCTAATGATCTGAATTTTGCTTTTCTTATTTGTTCTATTTTTGTGATGTCACAATAGCCTTGCTCTTTTTTTTTTAAGCCGAGTTTATTGTGGCAATGTTTTATTTATTGTCTGTCACAATACCCTATGTCTTCATTTATAAACTGATTTTTTATTATGTTGTATGTGTTTTATGTGTGTGTCTTCATTTCTCAGTTGTTTCTAATGTAATGATGTCACAGTAGCCTATGTCTTCATTATAATCTGTGTTCTATTGTGGCTATATTGTGATAGTGTTTGGCTTTGTTTCTATGCTGTGTTCTATTATGATGAGGCTGTGTTCACTTGATGTCACAATAACGCTCTTTTCTCATAGGATGTGATCTGCTGTGATGATGCCAAAGTAGATTGGGTCTTTAGTTATAATTACAATTCTGTTTACGGTGTTGATGCAAAATACTCTGTGTATTCGTTTATATGCTATGTTCCATTGTGATAATGTCACAATAGTGTTGTCTTTATTCCTTGACCTCAGTCACAAAAAGCATTTTGAATCTCTGTGTAGAAAGCTTACATCTACATAGCAATTGCTTCTGGCAAGGCCCCAGGAGCTCAGCATCATCATGTTTGAATGGTAAAGTGGCAGAGATTACTCCAATCTCTACAGTGATTGAATAGTATGGCATCTATAATTGACAGCCAGACCCCCAATAGGTAATACTTCCCATGGGATCACTGTGACCTACTTACTTATACTGCTTGTAATGCTTACATATGTCTGGTGCAATAAGAGGCTAATAAAATATTCCAACTAATACTTCAACTAAAAGGGGTTGTCCAATCAATCAATTTCCATATGTCTTGTTAGGCCATTTGGAAATCATAGAAATCCACTTTAGATCCCCATCTTTTATCATTCATTTTTTTTCTTAATTTACAATGAGAACTTGCAGTGACTATGTAGAGCATAATGGCTGCATCAGGAAGGGTGCTGTGTAATACTGCATTTCGCTTAAAGTGATGGTTAGGTCACCTACATCTTCCCCTGGCCGGAGTTATCAGTAGCTGGCTCTGCCAGGGACTTTGATTTAAAGAACAGTTGTTTTATTGTGACTGATCTGTAGTAATTACACATTTTCATTATGCTAAAAAAACAGTACAATAAAATAATATATAGCAAGAAAGCTCATGTAAACACAGCATATAATACCTTGTAAACTGAACACTTATTTGAAGGACCACAGCAGCAAAGAGTTGTGTTCATCAGGGCCGTATTAACAACTAGGCACCGGGGGCACGGTGCCTAGGGCGGCAGGTTGCGGGGGGCGGCACCCCGCCTGGAGTATATAACGATTTAAAAAAAAAAAAAAAAACATCCTGGAATTTTTATTTTTTTTTAATTTCCGCAGGGGGGGGGGGTGCTAGGGTGCTGCTGTCGGGTGGCGCGGGGTATCGGCGACCATGCCGGTGCTAAACTTTTCCCTTTATAAGATGCAGTGCATCTTATAAAGGGAATACTAGCGAGCGCTCACTAGCCTGCAGGAGGAGGGGGAGTGAAGCGCTGGTAACGCTGTACAGTACTTACCCCTCCTCCTGCTTGCTCTTCCTGAGGCCGGCGCTGCTGTGTCCTGACTGCCTGCAGCGTCAGGACGTACAGAGCGCCCTCTGACCTGACGCTGCAGGAGGTCAGGTGACTTCAGCGCGGGCCCCTGGAAGAGGAGAGAGCGGGGACACAGCCAGGACCGGAGGTAAGTTTTTTGTTTTTTTTTCTTGTCTGATCTGAGGTCTGAAGTGGGGGCCAAAAAGGGATCTTAAAAGGTGGGGACAGAATGGGGGGGGATCTGAAAAGGTGGGGACAGAATGGGGGGGGAATCTGAAAAGGTGGGGACAGAATGGGGGGGGATCTGAAAAGGTGGGGACAGAATGGGAGGATCTGAAATGGTGGGGACAGAATGGGGGGGGATCTGAAAAGGTGGGGACAGAATGGGGGGGTCTGAAATGGTGGGACAGAATGGGGGGGAATCTGAAATGGTGGGACAGAATGGGGGATCTGAAATTGTGGGACAGAATGGGGGGGATCTAAAATGGTGGGACAGAATGGGGGGTCTGAAATGGTGGGACAGAATGGGGGGGGATCTGAAATGGTGGGACAGAATGGGGGGGGGGATCTGAAATGGTGGGACAGAATGTGGGGGGATCTGAAATGGTGGGACAGAATGGGGGGTCTGAAATGGTGGGACAGAATGGGGGGTCTGAAATTGTGGGACAGAATGGGGGGGGGTCTGAAATGGTGGGACAGAATGGGGGGGTCTGAAATGGTGGGACAGAATGGGGGGGGTCTGAAATGGTGGGACAGAATGGGGGGGGGGCTGAAATGGTGGGACAGAAATGGGGACCAGAAAGGAGGGTCTAAAATGGGGGCCAGAAAAGGGGTTCTGACATGGGGCCAGAAGGTAGGGGGGGAGTCTGACATTGGCCCCAGAAGGAGAGTTCTATATGGGGGCCACAAGAGTATGATATGGGGCCAGAAGGGGGGGGGTATGATTGGGGTCTAATTAGGGGTCTGATTAGGGGCCTGAAGGGTCTGACTGGGGGTCTAGAGGGGTCTGATTGAGGGTCTGGAGGTCTGATTGGGGGTCTGGGGGTCTAATGAGGATCTGATAGGGGGTCTGGAGGTCTAATGGGGGGTCTGATTGAGTGTCTGGGGGTCTAATGAGGGTCTGATAGGGGGTCTGGAGGCCTAATGAGGGTCTGATAGGGGGTCTGGGGGTCTAATGAGGATCTGATAGGGGGTCTGGGGGTCTAATGAGGGGCTGATTGGGGCTTTGGAGGTCTAATGAGGGTCAGATATGGGAGTTTGGAGGTCTAATGGGGGTCTGTAGATGGGGGGTCTCATCTGGGGTTTGATATGGGGATCTGATCTGAAAGGTAAGGGGGGTACTGTTTTTCTGTGTGGTGCCAGTATTTTCAGGGGGGCTGTTTCTGTAGTATAGTATGGGGGGGGGTGGGCAGGGTGAGATGTGGAGAAGGTGAGAGGATGATGGAAAAGTAGGAAAGTAAGATGTCTGTTTGTTGAACTCTTCAGAGACGAGGCACAGCTGAAAGAAGTCACCATGGCGGTCTGGTCTGACAGAAGAAGAGGAAAGAGAACGTCTACATCAGAGAAGAGAAGTCACTGGATGTAAGAGGTACATATGTGGCGCTGTATGACCCTGTATGCTCTGTAGCGCTGTATGAAATGTTTTCCAATCTGTCTTTGAAGGGGATGTCTTTTTTTTTTTTGTACGAGCGCTGCTTTCTCTGCTCTGTTTACTGCTCTTCACTGCAAATTCTATGGCGAGCAGGTGAACAGAGCAGAGAAAGCAGCTCTCATATGAGCTCTGCTCTCTCTTCAAACAGCTGATCGTCAGGGTGCCGGAGGACCCCAGCCGATCTGATATTGATGACCTATCGTGAGGATAGGTCATTAGTAGTAAAAAGAGGACAACCCCTTTAACAGTAGGACTGGAGGGAAGGGATTAGGTTGCGAATTTGGCATGGGGGGTGTTTCAATATTTGCCTTGGGCATCAGAAAAGCTAGGTGCACCAGCGGCAGGTGGGGGGGGTACAGACTGAGGGTAGTTGAGTGTATGGGGATGGTGGGGTAGTTGGGCGGGGGTTAATTGGCTTGGCAGAGGACCATTTTCAGTATCCAGGGGGTTGGGGGGGAGGATAGGTCACTGTAATAAGTCCAGGGAGGGGGAAGGCTACTATGGGGGGGGCTACTGAGGAGAGACTACTATGCTACTGTGGGGGGAGGAGGCTACTATGAGGGGTGGGGTAACGAGGGGAGGCTACTATGAGGTGGGGGGTGAGAAGAGGCTACTATGGGGGTGGGGGTAACGAGGCTACTATGGGGTGGGGGGTTCTAAGGAGAGGCTACTATGCTACTGTGGGGGGAGGAGGCTACTATGGGATGGGGGGGACTGAGGAGAGGCTACTATGCTACTATTTGGGGGCATGGGGGAATGGGTCACGTTGGGGGGGGGGGCGTCATCACAGAGAGTGCCTAGGGCAGCATGAACCCTAAATACGGCCCTGGTGTTCATATATATAGCCTGCAGTCCATAGAGTCACATATTCTATATACAATGCATTTGGAAAGTCTTCTGACTCTTTCACTTTTTTCACATTTTATTATATTGCAGCCCTGTGCTAAAATAAAAATAAAAAACACAACATTTCCCCCCATCATTCTGCACTTAAAGGAAATCTGTCACATGATATGAGTGTATTAAGCTAAAAGTATGGCTGTGTTCAATAAAGTACCTTGTCTCCAGCTGCAGTCTTTTATTCTGACTTTCGGTTTCTCTGTAATTTTCGTTTTTCTAATATGTAAATTTGAAGTGAAGGAGCCCAGAGGGGCGTTACTACCGATAAACTGAGCCCAGTAACGTCCCCCTCCTGTGCCCAGCCCGCCTTCTTACTTGTATAATGCACTCCTCTTCAGGGCAGGAGTAACGCCCATATTTGCATACTTGGCCTCTGCCCCCCTCAGCATCGGCACGCAGCTCTAGAAACCACACCTCCAGCTGTCTGCCGCTCTCCTCCGAAATCTCAGGCAACGGGCGGTACTGCGCCTGCGCGATAGTGATCCCGATGAAGGCACTGGGTTCAAAAGCGTCAAGCCCAGTGACGTCCTAGCAGTGCTACTGCCTATGAAAGAGGGAGGAGAGTGGCAGACAGCTGGAGGTGTGGTTTCTAGAGCTGCCGTGCCGATGCTGAGGGGGGCGGAGGCCAAGTATGCAAATATGGGCATTACTTCTGCCCTGAAGAGGAGTGCATTATACAAGTAAGAAGGCGGGCTGGGCACAGGAGGGGGACGTTACTGGGCTCAGTTTATCGGTAGTAACGCCCCTCTGGGCTCCTTCACTTCAAATTTACATATTAGAAAAACGAAAATTACAGAGAAACCGAAAGTCAGAATAAAGAATAAAGACTGCAGCTGGAGACAAGGTACTTTATTGAACACAGCCATACTTTTAGCTTAATACACTCATATCATGTGACAGATTTCCTTTAATACCTCATAATGAAAAAGTGAAAACAGAATTTTAGAAATTTTAGCTAATTTGTTGAAATGGAAGATCTAAAATCTTGCATTGACATAAGTATTCAGACCCTTTACTTAGTACTTAGTTAAAGCACCTTTGACAGTGATTACAACCTCCAGTATTCTTAGGTATGATGTCTTAAGGTTTGCTCATCTGTATTTGGGGATTTTCTGCTATTCTTCTCTGCAGATCCTCTCAAGCTCTGTCAGATTGGATGGAGTCCTTCAGTGGACAGATATTTTCTAGTCTCTCCATAGAGGTTCGATTGGGTTCAAGTCAGGGCTCTGTCTGGGCCACTGAAGAACATTCATAGAGTTGTCCCTAAGACACTCCGGTGTTGTCTTGGTTGCGTGTTTAGGGCCATCGTCTTGTTGGAAGGTGAACCTTTGGCCCAGTCTGATGTCCACAGCAGTCTGGATCAGCTTTTCATTCAGAATATCTCTGTACTTTGCTCCATTCAGCTTTACTTCAACCCTGACCAGTCTCCCTGTCCCAGCTGCTGAAAACACCCCCACAGGATGATGATGCCACCACCATGCTTCACTGTAGGGATGGTACTGGACAGGTGATGAGCAGTGCCTGGTTTCCTTAACACCTGATGCTTAAAACGGAGGCCAAAAGGTTCGACCTTGATTTCATCAGACCAGAGAATCGTGTTTCTCACACTCTGCGAGTCCTGTAGGTGCTGTTTTTGCAAACTTTCATGTGTCTTTTACTGAGGAGAGCCATTTTTCTAGTTTCTCTTCCTAAAGCCCAGATTCATGAAATTCTGCAGTGATGGTTGACTTTCTGAAAGTTTCTCCCATCTGGACACAGGGTCTTTTCAGCTCAGCCAGAGTGACCATTGTGTTCTTGGTCAACTCTCTTACCAAAGCCCTTCTCCCCCAATTACATAGTTTGGTGGGGCAGCCAGCTGTAGGAAGAGTCCTGGTTGCTCCAATCTTCTGCAGTACCAGATGTCAAAACCCCACGGATGAGATATTATTGACCCATCCTGATGATAGGCCATCAATATTATATTCCTGGAAAACCCTTTTAATTATCCCAACATCTATATATAGCTGTCATAGGAATGTGCATGAGAGGTCACCAACCTGAGATCCAGCAACAACATATTGTTTATTACAAATTTGGAACACATCTTGCTGCAATACTGAGGAATACAGTCAAAAGATATAAATAGGTTTCTCTTCTTTTTGCTTTTTTCAGCCATGTACTTTCGACTATGCAAATGAGATAACACGACAGTATGGAATAATAAAAGTGTTGAAATGTTCCTCGCTGCAGTCTCAGTGCTGAGTTAGGTAAATATTCCAGAAAAAGCCATCTTACCCGCTGCTGTTGTTTTCTGCAGTAGCTGGGGAATAGCTCAGCAGTCAGGAGTATTGTTCTATCACAAATGATGATTCATGTGCCGGCTTGACCTTGAGTTTCAGGAAAGCCAAACCTCATATAATTTACCGTAAACAACAAGAGGACATCACAAACCTGGAAAAAAAAATCTATAAATCTTTAGGATCAATGCATTGCATATTAAAGAGGATTTTTTTAAAAATATTTTAGTAATATTGACCTTACATTATTGCCATGCAGAACGTATTTATGGGGTTGTTACTTTTAAGATGTCTGCTTTCTTCAGTGTTTGGCATCTCTATGAGCTTCATTGGCTAGGCATGTTAAATGAATTTACTCAAAACAGCCCTGAAAATACTGTAGGCAGTCAGATCCTAAAGTCCTCTTACAAGAGGATATGAAGCATTGCCAGCATTTCTTTCATGACTGCTCTATGACCAGACTACTATCTGCCTCTATGCTTTTCATGCACTGTGAGGATAGGATGATGAGCATTCCTTCTGGCAAGAGATGGCATCTTGAGCTTTCCATAGCTTTTGCTCCTCAGGAGCTCAATGAAGTATCAACTTAAGAAAGGTGCCCACTTTGCTGTCTCTGTATCTCTCACTGAGTGAGTGACTATGAATGTGTAGCTACATGTCCATCAAAAAAAGGGTTTGGGTTGGGGGTCTGGATGGAATTCTTTAAAATCTCCTCTCAAGATGGATATTTATTAAGCCCCTTGTGCCAAAGCAGTGGCACCAAAAAGTTGGAAGTTTTTGAACTGGCCCAATAATTGGGGGGGGGGGGGGCAGGCAAAAGGGGGAGGAGTCTACACTGCCCAACATGTTTTAGATTATTCATGTCAATGAAGTAACACCTAACATCTATGCCAGCTGAGGCTGCCATAGATTTCATATACTGCCACATGGGCCTGCCGAGATGTACTAAAATTATTAGGAGGCATGCACTTTTTAACAATTTTGGCATTGCTAAGTAGATCAAGACTGGTGTTGGTAATGCCACTCTAGATAAATGTCTCAAGATTGAAGTTCTCTCAAAAATTCCAGCTGTTTACCTCCACAGGATCTCTCTCATCTTCTTTGTAAGAAGTCTGTTATTCTTTATTTTATTCCCATTCATTTTTATAACTGTTTTGCCTATTTTTATTATATCATTTTGTGTAACCTTTTTATAGGTTAGGAACATGTTGGAATTAATTTGTTTTCTAAATGCAAAATTAGGTGAACTTCTAAATTGTTTTTATTAAAAATAGTTTTTTACCATTATGTGTCAGCTGAGTGTGTGTAAGTCTTTCACCTAGCTAGTGGTAATGCTGAATCGAACAAAAATCCTTCACAGCACTGCTTCTGCTTCTGATGGCTCTCTCTGCTCTCCCCCTCCCTTTTTTCAGTATTAAGAGATAGCAAAGTTCGGGTTCGTACTGAACTTTGCAAATTCGGGTACCCAAACCCGAACCCAGACTTTTTAACTAAAGTTCGTTTTCGAGTTCAGTGTTCGGGTGATTTTATTATTTTACGTTAAAACATGGCTATAACAGAATGCTAAATAAAATGGCCATCCAGGGGTTAAAAATAATAAAAAAAAAACCTGGATGGCCATTTTATTTAGCATTCTTAGTCTTAAGAATGCTATTATTTTCCGTTATAACCATGTTATAATGGAAAATAATAAAGTGAAGTTCGTAACCGAACCCGAACTTTGACCTGAAGTTTGGCCGAACCCGGCGAACCCGAACTTCCGAGTTTGCAGGGGAAAAATCACATACACAAGTGTCAAAGAAAGCAAAAACCGATAACTATATAAATGATGATGGTGCCTAGGCTAACTCCTGAAAAACACCCTTAGGATGACCAAATGCTGTGTATAGTGAAACCAGAATTCGTCACCCAAAGAGCACTGATACTCCTGCTGGGTGTGAGTGACCATCTTTTGTCACTTTTTGATATCTAGGATGTACTCCTGATTTAATCCTTCTTTTTTGTTATCAGCATTTTGATATTAGAGGTTTATTTTACTGATATAAAAAGGGACAGACTGCCCATAGACCCCACAGTGAAATATACCGGTGGGCTGACGCCCAGGGGACCATAGAGCCCTCCTTACTGCTTCTAGTCAGGTACATAACGATATGATGCTCTCAACATTATCAGGTATCAAGTACTTATGTACATGGCTAGTAGCCACAGGTGCCCTCCTGCATTCAATTGCATTGCTGCCCTCAGGATGGTGATACAGTTGAATACTGCAGCATGGTATGGGTGCCCATGGCAATACCTGCTGTTCATCTTCACAGGACACAGGCCGTTATACAGTATGAGGCAGTGTACAAATGGAGCAAGGACAAAGGCTTCTCAGGCCTCAGGCTGGAAAGGGCCTGTGGCCTGCATCGGAGATGCCATCTTGGAATGGTACTTAGCATATTTTTCCTTCTTTCCTTGGCCACTTGGGGAGCATACTACTGGGGGAACTAATGGGTTCATTACTAGTGGAAGTCCAGGCAGTATGCTGAAGGTACGGCTGCCATGGTGCTGTGGCCGGCATCTTATATCCTAAGCCCCTGCTCTATATCTTAGAGACGACTGGAGGACAAGAAGAACAGAACATGGCAGTTATTGATGGCCACCACAGAAGGACAGCTTCTGGGGAGGTATTTTGTGCTGATGGAGTAATAGTTTGTACTGCACTGTGGTATCTGGTTCTGCTGAGGCAGTATTTACCGCTGCACTGCGCTGACACGCCTACTTGTGCTGCACCGCCTTCTGTCAGTTTAGACCCGCCTACAACATGGAGGCCACTTGTAGTTTTTATTTTTCCCAGGGACACTTTAAGTTCCCAGTCTGCCCCTGACTATAAAGGTTACATTTTAATAGGGTGATAGTTCTGAATATGAGACAACACGAGACACGTAGTAATTACAGTACATCTAGGAGACTTGGCAGCAGTTCATTTACGACATTTACAGGAGGACACAAATCATAAAACACGATACGTCAATTCTCAGACGCTCTCACAAATGGACCTGCATCTCATGCCTCTCCCTGAGAGCAACAAATCAATACGTGCACAAGTAAAAGCCTTATCTATTACAGTAATACGCTCGGATTCTTATTAGAATTGCTTAGCTGGGCTGTATTGGATTTGTGGCCTCAGCTATGGTGATAGTATCCAACTCTTATGAATAGTCAGCAAATACTGAATACATCTGCGTAGAAAAGAAGCTATGGGAAGATGACAAGCACTTCTCTGCTTTCTCAGTTTGATATATGATACTGTTATATATCAGGTTGTTGCTTTTACTAAAGTCTTACTATACTGTAGTTTTATTTTCAGAAGTCCCCAAGTGGAATGCATTTCAAACACAGAGATCTGATGTGTTCTCAGTACTGTAGTGTGTTATTTCTGGTTTTACATAGGACTGCTGATAAACCTACACTACCTACCATGGAGGACGGCACACACTATAGACAATGCAGTGCAGAAAGTATTATTAAAGGGGTTTTTGAAGACTTTTTTTTTTACTGATAACCTATCTACTGGATAGGTCATCAGTATCTGATCAATAGGGGTCTGACACCCAGGGACCCCCACATATTAGCTGTATGAGAAGGCACCGGTGCTCACAGTAGCACCACGGCTTTCTCTCAGCTCACCAAGCACAGCACCGTACATTGTATAGTGGCTGTGCTTGGTATTGCATTTATGGGGCTGAGCTGTGCCTAGACCATGTGACTGATGAACTTGACATCACACGGGAAAGAGCTAATGTGAGCGCCGCTGCCTTCTCAAACAGTTAATCGGCATCAGATATGCTCTGGATAAGTCATCAGTAAAAAAACTCTTGGACAACCACTTTAAGGCTGCAGTACAGACATGTAGTAAGTCCTCTATCAAGCCATGGAGTAGCAGGGACATTCCTTTATGCTCCCTTGGCAGTGGATGTCCCATGTCCGCAGATATCCATGGTGTCCCTAAAGGTCTTTGCCTGAAATTTTGGAGCATGTTTGTACTAGAGACTTAAAGGGAATCTGTCAGCTCTGAAACACCCTCCAAACTTGAGTAAACGGTGTATAGTGTAAGTGACATCGAGTCCAGTTATGTAAGTTTTATCTTCATACTCACTTCTATTCTGATGTTGTGCTCCCACAAACCAGCAGTAAAATGCACTGAGAGGACTCCAGTGCTCACTCACATAATGAGAAGAGTCCTCTCAGTGCATTTTACTGCTGGTTTGTGGGAGCACAGCGTCGGAATGGAAATGAGTGTGAAGATAAAACTTACATATTCGGATTCAGCATCACTTACACTATACAATGCTTACTCTAGTTCAGGGGGTTTCGGAGATGACAGGTTCCCTTTTATAAAATTTTCTGTACTGCATCAACTACAATATTTGCTGTACTAGTTGTTTTATTACCTGGTATATTGTAGACCTTTGCTGGGTCTGGATAGGGGAACCCTAAAGTTGGCCATACACATTCAATAGCTGTCGGCCAAATGAGCCAAACATGTATGCTGCCAGACAATTCTGGTGGTTTATCTTCCAGGAGAACAAAAGGACCTGGCGAAAAAATATTAATTTTGCCTGATCCTTGTCTCCGCCAACATTATCTGCCAGGGGAGGGTCAGGAGCTCCCCACAAACATTAGTGTGTTGGCCAAAACCTCAGTTCTTGGTAGGTTTGGCCAACAAAAGTATAATGTATATGGCCAGCTTAAGGATCAGCACCACACACCGAGGCAGTGGACTGCTACAGCAGGATCTGGATAGACTGGAGGCTTGGGCAGAAAAGTGGCAGATGAGGTTTAACACTGACAAATGTAAGGTTATGCATATGGGAAGGAATAATGCAAGTCACCAGTACATACTAAATGGTAAAGCATTGGGTAACTCTGACATGGAAAAGGACCTAGGAATTTTAGTGAACAGCAAACTAAGCTGCAGAAACCAGTGTCAGACAGCTGCTGCCAAGGCCAATAAGATAATGGGTTGCATCAAAAGAGGCATAGATGCCCGTGATGAGAACATAGTCCTGCCACTTTACAAATCACTAGTCAGACCACATATGGAGTACTGTGTACAGTTCTGGGCTCCTGTGAACAAGGCAGACATAGCAGAGCTGGAGAGGGTTCAGAGGAGGGCAACTAAAGTAATAACTGGAATGGGTGGACTACAGTACCCAGAAAGATTATCAAAATTAGGGTTATTCACTTTAGAAAAAAGACGACTAATAACTATGTATAAATATATCAGAGGTCAGTACAGAGATATCTCCCATCATCTATTTATCCCGAGGACTGTGACTGTGACGAGGGGACATCCTCTGCGTCTGGAAGAAAGAAGGTTTGTACATAAACATAGAAGAGGATTCTTTACGGTAAGAGCAGTGAGACTATGGAACTCTCTGCCTGAGGAGGTGGTGATGGTAAGTTCACTAAAAGAGTTCAAGAAGGGCCTGGATGTATTTCTGGAGTGTAATAATATTATAGGTTATAGTTACTAGAGATGGGTTGTTGATCCAGGGAGTTATTCTGATTGCCTGATTGGAGACGGGAAGGAATTTTTCCCCCTAAAGTGAGGAAAATTGGCTTCTACCTCACAGGGTTTTTTTTGCCTTCCCCTGGATCAACTTGTAGGAAAACAGGCTGAACTGGACGGACAGATGTCTTTTTTTGGCCTTACAAACTATGTTACTATGTTACTATATGAGGGGATTATGCTGATAAAAATTAACTCAATTTCTTAATGGGGGTTTTGGTATTTATGGCTTATTGTTAGGATAAGCTATCAATATCAGATTGTGGGGGTATGACTCCTGGTACCCCCATCAATTAGCTGATTAAAGAGGACCAGACACATCTCTAAAGATTTTTCAGTGGTTTTGCATGTCACTACAACTCAGTCCCCATCGCTTGAATAGGACTGAGCTGCAGTACCAGGTATGGCCACTCCAAAGTGTATGGCGCTGTTCCTGGTAAACAATGAAGGGGGTGTGAGGAGTTCTGACAGTTGGACCTCCACCGATCTGGCAATGATAATCCTTATCCTAAGATTAGGTCCCAGAAAACCTGTTACAGCAACTTATGCAGCAAAACCATGGAGCCTGTGTGCATATCGTTCAGTATTATGGCACAGTAGGCATCCCATGTGCCTCTATACAGCTCAGTATTTTCTTCAAAAATCATTGCTTCCATGGAGAGAATGCTTCCGATCCAATAGTAAAATCAGCTGTAATATTAAATATGCTCTTATGATTTCATGTGATAAATTTTACTCTGCATTTAAAGGATTATTCTCTGAATATAAATACTTGAAAACCAGTTTATAATGGTGTCCAAACACAAACAAAGATCCTCACCTTTCCAATCTGACAGGATATGGTGCTTGGCCAATCACTGGCCACAGCCGTGACCCGCCTCAGCCAGTGATTGGCTGAACAGGCATTTTCTGCACTTCATGAGATTGCTTAAGGCCTCATGCACATGACCGTAGCAGGTCCGCGCCTGTATTGAAGCCTGCAAACAGCGGGTCTGCAATATATGGGCACTAGCTGTGTGCGCACTGTATCATGGATCACTTGAATGGTTCCACAAAACGGAAGATACGGTGCAGAACGGAGGCATGGATCGGAAGCCCACGGAAGCACGGTGTGCTGTCCACATCTTTTGTGGCATGATTGAAATGAAAGGGTCCGCACTTGTTCCACAAAATTGCGGAACGGATGCGGACCCATTCATACGGTCGTGTGAATGAGCCCTTATAATGAGTCCTGAATATTCATGAGCTCTTGGCTCTCCGCACCCACCTGCTGATGATTCAGTTGGAACAAAAAACATTAGTCAATGGCAGGAGGGCAGGGAGAGCAATGAGCTCATGAATATGGGGACTCATTGGCATTTGCTGCAGCTGTTAGAACCTAGCAGCATAAGGGTGCATTCACATGACCATATCCGTTTTTGCGGTCTGCAAATTGCCCTGTCCTATGATAGAAATGCCTATTTTTGTCTTAAAAAACAGACAAGAATAGGACATGTTCTATGTTTTTTGCGGGGCTACGGAATGGACATACTGATGGGGATAGCATACAGTGTGCTGTCCGCATCTTTTGCCGACCCATTGAAATGAATGGGTCCGCATCCGATCAGCAAAAAATGCAGATCAAATGCAGACAAAAACCATGTGAATGGACTCTAAAACTGATGACAGATTCCCTTTAAATTAGACACTGCTTGTAAGAGGGTCAGTTTTTACAATGTGTGGCTTTTTACCCTGGTACGATGCCCCACTCCAGGATGAAGCAGTAATTGAGGTATGCACAGAAGAGTTGAACAGAACTTTACTCCAACTGGGGCAACAAACATAATGGTTATAAACAGTGGCATTCAGCTTGGTGGTTACAGTTGCTAGAGATGAGTGAATCTAAGCATCTGAAGAGGAATTTGATCCAAAGTTTGGGAAAAATATGATTCGCAAGGAATCCGATTTTCCTTGTGCTTTGTGGTAACAAATTGTAACACGTGTAGCCGCCATTTTAGAAAAAACAAACAAAGTGAAAGTAAGAAGCCCGGTAATGCGATATGACCCATAATGCCGTACAGCCAGCCAATCCACAGATAGCCATTCTTCTGATGTCACAGCCCTATAAAAGCCTCATCCTGCGTGGTCTATGCCATTTCACTGTGAACTGAGCATAGGAAGAGACATAGCAAGCGCTAGGGACAGTGTTTCAGAAAGCTTTCAATTGTAGAATATTGGACAGGAACAGAGCAGGGACAGTGTAGGGAGAGTTTTTAGACACTTGTAGGGTGAGCATAGCGAGATTGCAGGATAGTGCAGGGATAGTGCAGGCTCAGTGCAATCGCCCTGTGCATCTTGTTCAACTTCTGCATCATTCATACTTAATCTGTTCTGTTATACGTAGACTTGCTGTGCATCAGACTGATTGTCAACAGGCGGTCTAATATACAGGAGCGTTTATCTAGTGCATCTGCTGTGCCATTCATAGTTAATCTGTTCTGTCATAGATAGAATTACTGTTCGTCAGACTCAGCGTCAACAGGCGGTCTAATATATAGGTGCATTTATCTAGTTCACTTGCTGCACCATTAATAATTAATCTGTTTTGTTATAGATAGAAACATTGATTAATAGATAAGCAATTCTATTAGGCCCTGATTCACAAATTGGGGTGATACACCTGTCTCATTCTACTGTTTGTGGTGTGTCTACATTGATGTTAGCTATACAGTTACTGTGATTTAGTGTTACAAAGCGGTCTTATTAAAGTGTATTACTTATAAATTGATTCTTTGCACAGCAGTGTTGATCGTTGTTTTTTGTCGGAAAAATTATTTTTTTTAGCCAAAACATCAGTCTTTTAGGGAAAAAAATGACTCTTTTAGCGAATAAATTAGTCTTTTACCAAATAAATTAGTCTGCTCCAGTATTACAATCCCCAATCCCTATGACGATCCCTATGACGAACGATGTTGAGCAGGTAACCTGCACCTGTCGGCAAAGGGTAGACACACAGCAATCCCTTCAGTGCAGCCCCGGACATGTAAGGGCATCACAGAACAGCCACTGCTGAACACCACTTGGACCTCCAGGAAGTTGGATGCCGAAAGCCTGGGGTCAAATAACTCCTTGCATGGGTTGAAACTAGATGGGCCGAACTGGATCAAATATGGCAGCTGGATCATTACCATAAGGGAGGAGTGTCGTTGGATCAGAATGAACCAAATTGCTTTGCCAACTCGGCCCAAATTCATTGTAGCTAATACGTTCTTTTAGTCAGTGTTTGGTCAGTGTTTTGCATCAGTATTTGATCAATAATTGTAAGCCAAATACAAGAGTGGGTCCAAAACACAGATGAGAAGCAAATGATTCCATTACATTTTATCTCTCTTTTGGGACCAGTGCTGTTTTTGGCTTACAATTACTTGTAATACCTTAACTGACCTGTAATACTGACGCACAGTAATTCCACAGCTAACAGAAGGGATTAGTTATAACTCTTGGTGCCCTGCACAGTGATGTAGACAGCGATAAATTACACCTGTAATACTGATGGCACAGTACAGAACGGATTAACTGTGGGTGCACTAGAATGTAATGTGGCAATACGGTGATAC
Source organism: Rhinella marina (assembly GCA_900303285.1). Lineage (NCBI taxonomy): Eukaryota > Metazoa > Chordata > Amphibia > Anura > Bufonidae > Rhinella > Rhinella marina. Next base: position 109,330 of record ONZH01012983.1, on the reverse strand, counting down.
CTTCTCCCTGCACTCAACCTGTAATGTCCCTGTGGTTTAAGTTCCAAGCCTTCACACTGAGATTGGGCCACCAAGTGGGATGCATAAGATTAGACAGAGTGGCCTGGGTATATCTGATTTACCACAATTTGTGACAAATTAATTCGGAACGAATTGAATTTCTTGAGGAAATTCGGCGAATCGCCCAAGTTGAATTTTTCTCAACTTCGCTCATCTCTAATAGTCACAATTGCAATTACAAGGATAGGCACACAACTTGATGGTTATACTCTCTATTGGTGACACAACTGAGCAGTGTGGTCTCTGTAAATTTCACAGAGCAACTCACTGTATGTGATGAAAGCATTGCCTTCGCTGACCTGGTGCAGTCTTGGTTTCTGGTCTGATATCACCAACCTAGGAACAGGAAGTGGCCCACAGCCATTGGCAGCAAACACAGGGCATTCTTCTCACCGGTCTCAGAAGGCTCTCTTTGGTAGACCCAAGTAACATCAGCACTTTAGTAACGTCCAGTTTCCAGAAGCAGACCTCAACTGCTCAGCACCATTCTCATGACCCAATCTCAGGGAAACCGTACGGTGTAACACTTCTGTTTCTGAACACGTCACCATAGACCGTGCCATCCACTGAGACTGCTGTATACCGTGTCAAACATAATAATAACACCTGCAAATGAATTCCATTAATGGCTGTGACTCCACGGCCTTGGTGGCATCTCTCAGACCAACTTTCTGGTGGCACTGGTTACTGTTTACATCTTGGGTACCTTTGGGGTGTCAAAGATTGGCTCTCCTCCTCTCAGGGGCCCAGGTGGACACCACCTGATCCAGCTTAAGTGCACTAATTTGTAAGAGTTGCTGGTGAGTGCTATAAAGAATCGCCCCCTTACAAGCTTCTTTGACAAGATACTGCAAATTAAAATGACAGACATATTGCATACCAACAATTAAAATCATGACATTAGGTCATATTCCCACATGACATTTTCACAGGTATTTTATCACACAGGCTAGATGTAAATAGTAACGTAAAACTTAGGCCCCCATTCCCACGGGCGTAGTTTTGGGGCAGCAGGTTCACAATACACAAGATACAGCCAAAGATAGGACATGTCCTATCTTTTGCGGAGCGGAGGCAGGGATCGGAAGCCCACAGAAAAACTATGAAGTGCAGCCATGGGCTTTCGGGTTGATGCTTCTGCACTGAAAAAGATAAGATATGTCCTATCTTTTGCCATACCTTGTGGATTGCAGCCCCATTCAAGTCAATAGGTGTGCATCTGCAGCACAGAGTGCACACAGCCATTGCAGACTGCTATTTGCAATCCGCAGCTTGGGTACAGAGCCCTTGCTTTCGTGTACATGAGCCCTGAGTTTACAAAACAACAGACAGCACACCGTGTGCTGCCAGCATCCAGCATGTCTGTTCTGCAGTCCTGCAAAAAAGATAGAATACGTCCTATTCTTGTCTGTTTTGTGGACAAGATTAGGCATAGTTACAATGGGTCTGCAAAATAAAGGATGCAACTTGGATGTCACATGGACGTCATCCATATTTTTTGCAGATCTGCGTTTTGAGGACTACAAAATACATACGGTTGTGTGAATTCACCCTTACTATTAACTCCTTAGATTTAAAGTTGTATAAGAGCATCCAGCTGTTTGAGGTTCTACATATATGGAAAAATAGTTCTCAAACATAGGCCATGTATTGTCATGCCTGGTCCTAGTAAGCTTCACCCTCTTGATAGGCTCCATGTTATCAGATAGTTCTCTCCTGGGTCCATGCCACTGTGTTGTCACAGCAGCAGACAATGTGGCTCCTGTGGGACCCCCAGAGTAATAAACAAAGTTGGTTGGCACTCCTTGAGTATTTGAAGTAACCACGGCACTCAAGAGATTCGTTTAAAGCTTGTAGTGATTTATTATTCTTTTTTCATCCATCCAAAGTTATAATTTTACAACCATGGCCAACGTCTCGGTCTTAACCCAGACCTTGTTCACGGCTTCAAATTATCAGGAGACTTGTCAAAAAATTGTGAAGAGTTGTGGAGAGTTCATCATGGACAGGAGTCCCAGGTGTAGCGCTGTGCAGTGGAGACGCCTACATGGCGTCCAGCGTCCGATTACATGGAGGATCCTCCATGTAATCGGACGCTGGACGCCATGTAATGATCCAATAGATAATGGAAAGACAGTGAAAGAGGTAAAAACACCTGGCCTTTCTGTTCTGGCTGGTGGAACCAAACAACCTAACAGAGGGCATCTTGATGTCTCCTATGGAGCCTGCTCTCACAACTGTATAGCAGTTGCACTTGTTATTTTGGGCCAGATCCATTCTCTTGAATAGGACTGAGCTGAACATAGGCCATTTGACTGATTAATGTGACTTCTCTGGATTACGAAGAAGATTGTTGGGGTTGCCAGGAGTTGGCCTTCCACTGATCAGATATTGATGACCTATTCTAAGGCTAGACCATCAATACTGAATGACGGCAGAATTTCTTTATCTAGATTTTGAGCTGGAGCACATCCCTCACAGGTACCCCATACTATAAAGCGGAGTGCAGGATTCATATTATCTAAACATTTTTTATGGAGAGAAGCGCCGAAGCAGCAGCTGAACAGCAGATGTGGGTATTGGTGAAGTAAGTAATAATTGCTTCAATCAGACTGTGTTATTCTGACACTCTCTGTGATTTTCCGAACTCCCATAGAAATGAATAGATGGTGGTCCCCGCTTGCCCAATGCACCCTTGTTCACTTTAGGGCCCCCATTCTATAGATTGGTGTGGGTCCCAGAGGTGGGTCCTGACCTATCTGACATTGGAAGCTGAGGAAGCGATACGCATGGCACAGTCTTTTGACAATGCTCACTTTCTTGTCTGGGACTTATTTTATATGCTGGTACAGCCTTACAATGTCTTAGATGAGACAACCGGTTTGAAAGCATTGATATATCAGAATGTAATTTGACAACCCAGTTTTCACATTTTGTCTCCTTACAAAAACATACCGTTTAACCCTGTTGCAGTGGCCACTCCACCTAAGTTGAACTGTTATGGGACTATAAGGTACCTAATTCCTGATGACTATTTCGGTAATGGGTAAGGGTGTGGAGTGACTCCTCCAGTCTTGTAGAACTGCTCCTTTAAATGTATAGAGACTGCATTACATTATGTATATACAATATGCCCGATGTGATTGGTCCATTGTATTTTAAATCATGATCTGTCGAATCTATATGCTATGACTAAGCACACTTCAGTGCAAAAGACGTTAGGCTGCTTTCACACTAGAGTTCCGTTTCTGATAATACAACCATCTGCATCTGTTATGAACGGATCCGGTTGTATTATCTCTAACATACTCAAGACGTCATAAATTCCATTGAAAGTCAATTGGTCGACGGATCCGTTTTCTATTGTGTCAGATTGTGTAAGAATTAAACGGATCCGACCCATTGACTTGCTCCGCATCCCATGATGGAAAGAAAACCGCGGTTTGCTCTCCAGTATGGGAATGCAACCAGACGGAACAGAATGCATTTTGGAGCATTCCGTTCTGTTCAGTTACGTTTTGTCCCCTTTGACAATGAATGGGGACAAAACAGAAATATTTTTCTCCGGTATTGAGATCCTATGACAGATCTCAATACCTGAAAATAGAAATGCTAGTGTGAAAGTAGCGTTATGAAGTTCCAGATCTCCTCCTCTCTTTATACTGTCTATGCTGTCTAGGCCGGGCGTTTGAATCTTCGCTGCTTTGCTATCAGCCATTATGAGTTATGTCCGATTTGAACCATGTTTGACTTGCGTTTCCCACAACTTACAGCAGGCTCCAACCTGGAGTAAGACTACTGATGTTTTAACACTTTTCATACCTCCGCCTTACATGTACAGCAGGAGTTCATTGTTTAAAAATGTCACCCGCTCACAAGTGCAGCGTGTACCATAGCTGACCGGATTTCTGGTGTTTCATACAGCAGACACCCGGGGCTAGCGTCTGCAATATCACCCAATATGATACTTATAAATTTATTAAGGTTATTTATTAAGGAATTTATTAAGGTTATCGCAAGTCCACTGTGCTGGTGGAAGTCTGCTCCGGTCCCATTCACTATAATGAGGTCTGACCGCAGCGCCCTGTAGTTCTCGTCCAGCCACCTCTCGGCATGTTTTCCGTGCTACGGCTAGACCTCCGGTCCGCACCCATTATAGTGAAAGGGGCCAGAGCGGACTTCCACCAGCATGGTGGACTTGCGGTAGCACAGATCCGGCAGACTGTTCCGGCGGGGGAACCGCCTGCTGGGTCTGTGCTACCGTCAGTGTGATATTAGCCTTACTTGGGCCTTTCCATTAGTCATTTCATGTTATTCACAACCCAGAGGCGTTCTAAAAGCTGGATGAACACTTGACAATCTGTTGGTTTCAGTGAAAGATGAAAAAACACTTTGATCCTGAATGTGGGTGTAAAGTAATGACACACGGCCAAGAAAACCAAACAAACGGAAGCGCTCAGATTTATCGTTTTTAATTGTTTTAAACTAGCTACAAAATGTCAATCACGTCACAAACTGACAGGAGACAGAAGGAATTTCATAGTACATGCTGCAATGATTTTGATATCACAGTTTATCTAGAGTTCATTCATTTAGATTATTGTCTTAATTTAAATCTACTTAAACATCTCAGCGATTTGGAGTGCATAGCTCTAGGTAAGCAACGAAATCTTAAAAAGAAAAAAAAAAAGAAAATCCACATTGGGGGGAAAAGTGGCTAACGAGACCCAGCCTTATAAAAATTACATATCTTTGTACCATTTTAGACTGTAGTCATTTCCTCCAAGAGAGGATCCTCATAAACAGTACCCAAACCCTATATTACAACCTTTATATGTATATATATATTTTTTTGTATTTTATATATTGCCAGCAAACAAAAAAAAAATCAACATTTTCTTTTGCTGGATATGTGTGCCAAGTCTGTCCTTTTGAAATAAAAAAAAGCATGATCATGATTAAATAGAACAATATATTGACAGAAGAAGTGGCACTACTGCAAACTTGCTGGTATAACATAGTCCCAACAGTGTCCAAATACTCAGCATGCTTTTATTGAATGTGCTACTGCCGCGGGAAAAGGTCTTGTATGTAGGCATCTAAAATGTCTATTTATTATCATGCATAAATGCATAACTCACATCACTTGTTAGTGCAATGCTTATTATAGTAATATAGTTTCACGTTCTAATCATGAAATTATAACAGATGGAAGCAACATTGAACCCAGGACAGTCCCACAGCTTTAAGTATCATGACACCAAAAAAGGATATAGGCAGTAGCTCCGTGGAATGTCACAGATTTACAAGAACAATACTGTATAGAGTAAGGAGAACAGCACGTTAAACATTCCTACACTGTTGTCATTCAGCAAACATCATAAAAAAAATGATAAAACCCAAAAAATAATTAAATAAACTGTATAGTGAGCCAGCGTAGATCACTATATACAACCTTTGGAAAGGAATATACTTAGAAAAAAAAAATCATAATTACAAGTATATTTTTGGAAAGCTGACATACTACACAGGACGACATTTACAATAGGGTAGAGGGGTGGGTGATATGTGCATGTGTGCAAACCTAGTATGTAAATACCATGATAAAAGCATGAAAGTACTGTCTAGCAGGACAGTATGGAGCATAAAATAAAGGTTCCTGTTCTCTAGCCACTGCCCAGCATCTTTGTGGCACGTGTGTTGGCCTCGTCGATCCTGGCTTTGTTGGAGTCGGCCTGGGAAAGACAAAGGAGAAAGGTGGTGTAAGTATCTAGCAACATTCTAGATAATCTTTTAGAATAGCTGTAATAACTTTATATATTGACATATGGATCTGATAGAGGTACAAGGGGAGATTTCTGGTTCTCTTCCTATCTCTCTTTGGCTGCTCCTTTAGTGTATCATTCGCTGGCTCTATTTCTTCTCCTCTCCCTCTTGATGTTGGCGTTCCTCAGGTTTCTGTCCTAGATCCTCTACCCTTCTCTCTCTCTACACAGCCCACATCGGACAGACTATCAGTAGATTTGGCTTTCAGTACCATCTCTATGCTGACAACACCCAATTATACACTTCATCCCCTGACATCACCCTGATTTACTACAAAACACCAGTAAATGTCTGGCAGTTGTCTACAACATCATGTCCTTTCTGTATCTAAAACTGAATCTCTCAAAAACTGAACTTCTACTAACCCACCTAAACTTCATATTTCAATTTCAGTCTGCGGCACTATCATAACTCCTGGTCTTCAGATCGACCTGCACCACTGCTTTCATTACAAAAATGGCTCAATTACTACATATCACAATCAACTGCCTTTTGTGTCACCCCTATTGTAAGCTCTTGCGAGCAGGGCCCTCACTCCTAGTGTTTCAGTTGTATATGTCTTTTGTACATGAACCCTCAGAATAGTAAAGCGCTGTGGAATATGGTGGCGCTATAAAAATAAATATTATTATTATTATTTATCAAGACCAGCATTTTCTACCTCAGTTTTTATATCCCCTGCACCGTGAGAGGATGCGCTTAAAGGGGTATTCCTATCTGGGACATTGATAGTTTATAACTAGGATATGCCATCACCTTACCTCTATGACCCACTCCTATTTCCAGGACAGAGACCCCCCCCCAAAAAAAAAAGGAGAGCACACCGCCCATACACAGCTTGATCTCAATTCACAGCTATGGGACTTCCGAAAAATAGCCAGGCGAGCACATTTGGCTTTTCCAAAGTCCTATAGTGATGAATGAAGATCTAGCTGCACATGTGTGGTGCGCTCGGTCCCAGGATCAAATCCAACCATGGGGAACATCTGCATGGACTTTGTATGTTCTCCCCTTGTCTGTATGGGTTTCCTCCAGGTAAAACCTGATGGGGAACTTTGATTGTGAGCTCCCCTGCTTATTAAAAAATAAGCATTCCTAATAGAAAGGGAAAGGGATAGGGATGTCCTCTGTCGCTCCTATTCTTTGCCTTGGCAATAGAACTATTAGGTGAGACGGTAAGAAGCAACAAGAAAATGAAGAGGTTTGACTATGGGGCTTGCACTGGAATAAATCATGTTATACGCAGATAATATGTTGATATTTTTAAGTCGCACAGATAGATCCCATTTGAATTTTGAAAGAAAAGAACGAAAAAAATCAGTATTGATGCGGAAGAGCTGGAAAATCTGAATATTCTCTATGTATAACTGTCATATTTACCGCACCATAAGATGCACCTAGGTTTTAGAGGAGAAAAATAAGAAAAATAATATTTTGATCAGACCACCAGTCTTCATCAGACCTCAGATCAGAGAAAAATACATAAAATAACTTACCTTTATTGCTGTGGACGGCGCCGCCACTCAGGAGATACAGCGCACTCTTCCTACAGCACTGCATCTTGACAATGCACAGCATCTGGTCATTGTGTGCGCTTACAGCAATATGCCCCGACGCTGTATGCTGTAAAGACCCAACACAGCGCAGCAACCGGAGAAGACCAGGGAGCAGTGAGTAAAGCCAGCACCCGCTATATTCACTGCTCCTCTGTCCTAATATACTAATGAGTGCTTCCATAATAGACACACTCATAAGTATTTCTATTATAAGACACACTGCCATTTCCCCCCACTTTTGTGGAGGGTGGTAGGTGGTTCCTATAGTGCAGTAATTATGGTAATTACAATTATTTAGGTTTATACATATCAAGATCCTAGATCTTGTACCCTTATAGAGAGAATTACAGGATAAACGTTAACTTGAATCTGGCTGATCATACAGCATTCATAAAAATGGTATAGTTACCTCAGTTCATGTATTTTTAGGCAAGTGTACTTATAAATAATATCATATTAAATACTATAATAGGTATATTCAGAGATTTAGATCGGCTATCTATTCCTTCCTTGTGGCAGCACAGATTACTGATATGAAGGGCCTGGCTTCTCCAGGACCCCATGACAGTAACCATTTTCTGTGCCAGCTACTGAATAAAGGACTGAGCTGCCTGTAGGCCATGTGACCAATGAAGTTGATTTGACGGTGGTGGGGGAGGGGGGGGCTCCAGGAGTCAGACACCAACAGATCAGATATTGATATCCTACTTAACCCCAAAAAACCCTATAAATACATGTTAATTCACTGAACTGATCACTCTAAACATTTTGACTAATAATAATTATTGTGCACATCTGTTTACTAATGTCTATAAGGCCTTGTGCACACAAGAGCACACGGAGGCTGTACTGTTCCTCCATATAGTACTGTATACTGCAGTTGTAATCTCCCTTAGAGGCAATATAGCATGCAATGGAACACACTACATTTTTTGTAGTAAGAATGCAACACAGACTTAATTACTAAAGATAAAAAAAACAAAAATACAACAGAGACAATATGAAGTAATGAATAGTGCTGCAGTAAATACTGGAATATTAAACGTGGAGGTGTCGAAAAAGATCTGGTTTCATTTTAATGCTTTATCTGATGTGCACACTTTAAATAGAAGTCAAATCTCTCACAAAAGACGGGATTACACCCAGTTCACTTAGGGCCTAAGATGCCATATGGGCTGTCTTTCTTCAGAATACAGAGCAGGAGGACAGTGAACTATAGAAGGAGCTTGCGTGGAATGGGAAGGGCGGGGGGCTCGCTAGTCTCAGTTCACCAATGAAAGCTAGCTATCAGATTGTATTATGGTTAATTTGTGGCCGCTATCTTTGGAATATGTAGCTAAAAAGAGAGAGGAGTAAAGTCACACGTGGTGAAGGTCTGGCCGCGCTGCAGCTGAAATCTGCACAGTCACGCTGCTGCATTATCTGCAAAAAGTATCCAGACATAAACAAGCATTCCAAAGCAGCACCAAAAGTGTATGCCGCCACAGTTTGGAGAGACCACGGCCGCTACATGTGATCCTGTTCTAATGAAAGAAGAGGGTATATTCCAGCATCCAATCTCCAGATAAATGCAGTCCTTATTTTATCCAGTAAAAACAATCCAAACAGCAAAGGATACAGTACAAAACCTATGCATTACAGGCGTATAACACGTCCTGCGTAGGATGCGTAGGAGGTCATACATGCAATTATCTTGTTCACATAGTTCAATATTTGCAGGCCAAGACCAAGCGTGGATACTAGACACTATGCCTTCAAATATGTGAAGATTTGACCCCAATAGTAAACATGATATTTAAATTCACATTGTACATTTCTGCAGTGGCAGGAACCCAAGTAAAACTGTATGTGCGAATGAGAATAAAGGTATTTTCCTATATAGAAAACTAACTTTCAAACCTCTGAGTTAAAGGGGTTTTCAAGGATTTTAATATTGATGACCTATCCTCATCAGGAGGATCCTTATCAGGACCAATGTCAGTTATTTTGACAGAAGTAGTTATAGACAGCTTGTCTTTCTGGAGGACCCAGCATGTCTATTACTTGGACAACCCACTGATTGCCATGTTCCTTATAAATGCTTCTGTCTTGCTCCCTCCCCCTGCTTGCTCGGTCTCTTTCTCCTGCGCCAGGAATTGTCATGCGAACTTGGCTTGCACTGATGATGTCATCCAGCTAGGCTGTTCAAAATGCTTTCACCAGTATTTGCATGGTCAGCAGATCAAATTACCTAATGGGGTCTTGTTTTTAACATGTATCAAATCTTTCCTTGATCCTCTACCTTGTCACTCAATTTTGTCTCCAAAAAATCCAATTGTGAGGACTTCATAGATGTATTTTCCAAACAAATATCTGGGACTCTGTCACCTCATTGATCATTCAATTGTGCTATAATCTCTCTTTCAAGGTACAGCACCATCTAGAGTGTATCCCTACCTGAGACAGAAGCCATGTTGGCTTAAATGCAAGAGAATCTTGATAGTGGCTTCATCTGAAAATCTACTTCACCTACTGCAGCAGGGTTCTTCTTCATGAAGAAGAAAGATGGATCTTTCAGACTATGCATCGATTAGCAGACCATGGTGAAAGATCGCTATCCACCAGCCCTCAATTCTGAACTTTTATGACACTAGTAATGGTGGTTATTTCTTCACCAAATTAGATTTCTGCAGAGCTTACAATCTGATTCATATTAAGGTGGCAGATGAAGTCTGCAATAGTCACTACAAGTATCTAGTTATGCCTTTTGTGCTTTACAATACTGTATTCCAACATTTTGTAATTGAAATATTCTGGGACATGATTTGAACATATCACTGCCTTCTTGTGCGCTTATTTCTACTCCAACGTCGAAAAAATTGAATATCAAGAGCTTCCTTTTCTGGGATAGATGATTTCTTCTGTGGTATTATATGGATTCTGAAAACATCTCATCAATTTTGAGCTAGCCACAACCGGTTGGCCTTAAAACCCTCCAGAGATTTCTTGGCTTCACCAATTTACTACCAGCAGTTCATATAAAATTACTCCCAGGTGGTTGCACCCCTAACAACCCTCACCAGTAAATTGGCAGGATTCTACAGTGCAAGCCTTCAGCATTCTCAAGACTCTCTTCTCTTCTGGTTCTACATCAGACAGACATTAATAGACCATTCTGAACACTGATTCATCCTCTATAGGGGTTGAAGCTGTGCTTCTGTAACAGTCCAATGAAGTCAAGAACAATTCCTAGGTATTCTTCTTCAAAATATTTTCCCCTTTAGACAAAACCTATTCTGTCAGTGACCATCAACTCTTGCCCTAGAAGAATGGTGTCATCTCCTGGAGGAAGCAAAATTCTCAGTAACAATTTTCACTGGCCATCTAGAACATCTGCAATCAATCAGCCCCTGATTAAATCCTAATTCAGCCTGTTGGGTGCTCTTATATTCTACTTCTGACTTAATTTTCAACTACCATCCTGCTGGTAAAACTGTAGTGTTGACGCCCTACCCAGATCCTCACATATCTCCAATGAGGCAACTACTCACATCATTGAACCAAGTTGCACTCCAGCAGCAATTAATATATAACCTAGAAGCCCCCCCAAAAGGAAAATCTCTGATCCATAGGCAATTTCTCTTGAGAAGTTTTGTCATGGGCTCACTCTTCAATACTTTCTTGCCATCCCAGAGTCAAATACATCACATAACTTCTTTCTTGTTTATACTTGTGGCCCAAGACATGTGAACGTCCACCTGGCTGGCACCTCAGATCTCAGCAGGCCTCATCTATATGTTGAGAACCCTAATCCGAGTTAGCCATGCACTTTGTTACCGATTTACCCCATACTCAGTGCTTTATCACTATCTGGGTCACGGTGGATCACTTCTCCATGATGGTGCATTTATGGCTTTGACGGGTCTGCCCTTTGCACCACAATTGGCTCTAGTCTTCTTCAACATGGCCTTCCAGAGAGTTCTGTGCAAGGTGCTATTGATTTCCATGGATTTCTCTTCACTTATCATCCAGAACATGGTGATAAGACTGAGAGTATTAATCAATTTATTGAGGAATTTCTAGACATTGTTTCTAATGTCTATCAAGGCAATTCTTCCTTGGACTGAATTTATCCATAACAACTTAGTGACCTAGTCCATCAGAAAATCTACATTTTATATGGTCTTTGGACTAGAGCTTCATCTGTATCTTCCCATCTTTACCCACTGTCGGTTTCAAGCTAAGGAAAAATCTGTCTTGTTCAAGTAAATCTGTCCACAGGTGCATCCAAGGCTAAAAAGAGTGCTGATAAGCAGTAGCATCCTACTCCAAACATGCTCCAGAGGATAAAGCTTGGCTCTCTACAAAGAACATTCACCTCAAAGACAGAAAGTTTCTCCACGATTTTTCGGTCCCCTCAAAGTGATTGAACAAATTGACTCACTTCTGTTTGAAGTTATCTTCTACACACAAGATTCCCAACAATTTTCATGTCTCTCTCAACAAATTCTCCACTGTAGACGTAGGTAGACTTCTCTCTCTGTCCAAGACTCTAATGATGATTATTACATAAACCAAATTCTACAATGCAAGTAAATTAATGGGAACTGGTTCTATTTGATTGACTGGATATGACCCTGAAGACAGAACTGGGTGTCCAAAAAGCCCCTATTCTTATTAAGAAGTTTTATGCTACACATCCTCTATCTTCTTCATCAGAATTTTCTGAGAGCAGCCATACTGACCTGTCCCAGATCCAGCACTGTGCGCCGCCTCACTCCTCTCTTTCAGACAGCTGGCTCTCTTTTCCTTTGTGCTGGGTTACTACTGAAACCCAGTGTGAACTGATATCGTTACACTGCCGTGACATCTAAACCCGACTTGGGTGGCAGGACGCTGTATGGGTATTCAAGTTTGTTATATGCACCAATGCAACACTAGCAGCCCATCCCTGCTATTCTGGTCCCCCAGCTACATTGGGCCCCCAGCTCTGATACATTGGGTCTATAGCTCTACTACATATAGTATCCAGCTCTGATACACTGGACTTGTCTCACCAGTCCTCTAGCTCTGTGAAACTGGCCCCCCAGCTCTACTACACAGGTCAACCTTCATGTCTGCTCCACCATTCATCCATCTCAGCTACATATGTGAGTTCAGCTCTGCTGTATCTGAGTCTATTGTTTGGTCACTCTAGAAGTACCAGCAGCAGAGGTGTTTTATCCACTTGCTCTGCGATGCATGTGCAGCCTATCTATGCTGTCACAAGATCTGCTCTACCAGATAAAACAATGATATTATAGCTGATTGTTAGACGTTACTTCAGCAGGCCACCCTATTATCAGCTGATTATCAGGAAATTCTAGTAAAAAACAAAGATTATCCAAAGTGGACAACCCCTTTGGAGTATGCCCCACCCCACTGTTTTTTTTTAATTCCAAAATGTTATGTCTGAAAGTGTCTAACCCATAATAAACATATATTAGTTATTATATATTATATTATATTAGTTATTTAATTAGAAAGCTTCTATAAATTCCAATCCCAATACAAAAATTATAGTTAATTCATGACTTTTCTGTAGTGAAACTGGAGAACATGATCTCATTTGAATCCAGGAACCAGATGCAGGACCACCATCGATCTGACTTCTATAACATATCTATTTTGGGAGAATATGGAAGACGTAAACTCATGTTTATTTCCTTCCAAGAACGTTCTACTGACCTTCTCCATGATCCTGTCGATCTGGCGATTTTGTGTGTCAATCTCGTTACCCATATCAAGAGCCATGTGACGTAGGTTTCCAATAATGCCACTGACTTGCTCAAGGTTCTCATCCATTTCGTTTTCTCGAGCATCATTTGTTACTCTGTAAAAAATACAACACAATGGTTAAAACTCCACATTCCTAATGTATGTCTGCCTAAGTAAATAATCGTATTCCCAATAATGGAGCAATTCTGCATCACCTTTTCTTATAACTCTGAGCTGTGCTGTTCCTCTGTTATGCCACCTAGACATTTATGAATAAATTAACAAATGGGGGATGTGTGTGTCACTATCAGTATCTAATTGTGTAGAGACATGTCCCTAACTGCTAACACGTCCTGAGGTCAGTAACTTACTGTGGCTGTCATGGAACCAATCCACACAAGGCTGTAGTGTGAGAACAGCAAGACTGTGGACAGGTGTTTTTTTTATTGGACGCAGGTTCTGAAGATGGGACTGGTTGGTTGGACAACCCCTTTAGGTAATGGCACTGAGGCACTAGAGATTAGATTAGAGAAGTTCGAAATGGAGAACCAAAGATTTTGTTCAAACTTTTTAATAAAACAGATTGGGGACATAAAGAGTTAGCTGAATATCTTGGATTCAGATAAGGTAGAGAGGGCAATTAGATGGACAAGAGTTAGGTATCATAAATATGCATATAAAATACATAGGCCGTTAGTAAGAAAGGTGGAAGTACACATAAAATATATAGTTAATTCAGATATTATCAAAAGCTATATAGTGCGCCAGAGATGGTTAGGGCTTTCTGGACAAATAAAATTAAGGAGTCATAGGAGAAGTTAAATAAGGAAATAGCTGAAGAGGAAATGTTGAGTTCTATTAAGAGATTAAAATTAGGAAATTGTATAGAGAATGGGGAGCACTCTAGGGCTGAGACCAATGACATGGGGGAGAAGTTTGTGGAATTAATACATGTACTAATGAAAGAAAAACCGGCATGCTCCCAATTGAAGAAAAATAAATAAGGCTTGTTTTATTAAAAAAGTTAGTACTTACATAGAGATTCCAGAGTATATCTTGGAAAGAATTCCAGCTTGTATAGAAGAATACAAGGAATAGCAGCTTTTTGGACATTTTGGACCTCATGGACCTTAGTCTGCAGAGCCCAAATATGCTGGGTGAAAAAAGCGCTCCCCATTCCTTGTATTCATCTATACTGCCTGGAATTCTTTCCAAGATATACTCTGGAAGTTCTAAGTATGCACCAACTTTTTGAATAAAACAAGCCTTTTTCACTTTTGTATCAATTTGGGAGCATGTTTTTTTCCATTAGTAAAATTAGGAAGGGTGCCAGGCCCCGCTAGGTAATTTAAAAAATGTAGGGCTTTTATATGTCTTTATTTACCTAAACTCTTAATTTTTTTAATGAGAAGTGGGAGGATAGCTAAAGAGTTTCTAGAGATTGTAATTGCTGTCATTCCAATGCAGGGGAAAGATCATGCCAATGGGAAAAACTTTAGGCCAATCTCCGTATTAAATGCTGACTGGGTTTGTTCCACCTAGACTGGCTCCAGATAATATTGGGAAGATTATTCAGTAATTAATTCAGTAATTAATAGGAAAAAGTTATAGGGGCGGCTCAGTGGTCAGCACTGGTGCCTTGCAGCGCTGGGGTCCTAGGTTCGATTCTGACCAAGAACAACATCTGCATGGATTTTGTATGTTCTCTCCATGTCTGTGTGAATTTCCTCCAGGTATTCTGGTTTCCTCCACCACACCAAAGACATAGATAGATAGGGAACTTAGATCGTGAGCTCCACTGGGGACACAAAGTGATTATGATGTCTGTAAAGCGCTGTGGTATATGTCACAGTTGCCTCCTATAGTTTTGGCCTTTGGAATTTGAAGGTGATCGGTAGAGTTGAGCAAATCGAAGTTGAGAAAGTGGAATTCGATCTGAATTGGTGTTACAAAGTGTTCTAATAGCTACAGATTGTAGGTTGTTTGCATTTCTTTATACATATGTAATTTCATTAATCCTTGATTCTATTATTGCGGTGAAATAGCGGTCTGATACTACAGATTTTAAGGCGTTTACGTTCTTTTATACATCCATAAATCCTTAATTGTGTAATTGGGATGAAATTGTGGCCTGATAGTACACATTTTGGGGTGTTCCCGTTCTTTTACATATAAGTACATCCATTCATCCTTGATTCTGGGGTGAAATTGTGGCCTGATAGTACACATTTTAGGGTGTTTACATTCTTTTACATGTTCTTGTCAGGGGGCCACTACTTGTGTCAGCGTGTAACAAAACAGGTTCTGTAGAAATCTATGTGGAATCAGCTGATGACGGTGTAAAAGAAGTGTGCTCTTTAACTCTAGTATAGTCTTGGCCCACTGCACGGTTCTTTATACCTGCTGCTAACATTGACCTGTAAGGCTGAGTTCACACTTGAGTTATTTGGTCAGTTTTGGCCCCGTAACTGAACAAATAGGTGAAGTCATTCTAAGAGTGAGGCCTGTCAACTGCCTGTCATACTCACGCACAGCAATTGTTTCACTACCACAGCAAACTACCTATGCACGTTTCTGCAATGCACAGTGTTGAACACCGATATACAGGCTCTCTGCAGCTGGGAAATAGCTGATTTTTAACGTGCTTTGTCACATATAAATTCAGATTGAATCAAATTTTTGGGGAAAATTCATCAAAGCATCCAAACCAAATTTTTGAAAACTTCGCTTATCTCTAGTGATTGGGAGTTTCGGGGTGTTTCTAACGAGAGGGGGATTTTTTTGTGGTGGATGGATGAGGCTTAGTATTATTATTTGTTTATTGTGTGCATTTAATTATATAATTCATTTTGAGGGAAATGAATTAAAAAAACATGTTTGAAACCAAGTAATGGCACTCTACTGGATATACTGATGTTGCTAGAACCAGTCTTGTGACCTAAATTAGTCTACGTCTGGCTATGATCAAGGCTAGTGGCTTCTAACTTATGACTCTTGTGAGAACTACAGCTCCTAGTAAGCTTTGTAGTCTAGACTTCTGGAAAGAATATGACAACTGCTACAATATCAATTGCCAGAATACAAACTTACCTACGGACAAAGCCACCACTAATGGCCATCTGTTCACGTTCATCCACGACACGTGCAGGCTGACTTGCAACAACTCCATCTTGGTTATTGCCCCAGGCTTTTTTATAAGCATCACTTGATTTTAGCCTACAGAAAGCACATTGTCAGTGACCTACAAAAGCATAGCGGTCAGGAATGAAAAAAAAAAAAAAGTCACACTCTTCATGGTAGGACATAATAGAGCTGATTCAGGCAGATGAGCAACTGACAGGGGCGTCACCTTATACCGATATATCATGAAACCAATTATTCTAGTGCTGACATTGATCAGCTGTCAAATCCTGAGATTGAATTACTGTATTCAGACGTTCATCACACCGGATAAACACAATTTTATTAGATTTTCAACTGGTAAAGAGGAGAACATTGAATCTTATAGTTGACATAAAACACAAATAAAGACGTACTGGCAGACATACAGTACACAGAACAAAACTGCCAAGTATAGTGTGTACATCACATCACATGGACATGCCCTCTAATTGCGGTAGTAATACTATGCAATGGTTAGGTTGCATAGTGTCTGCATTTCTAAGGATTTGGGGTACTTGTAAAATACACTACTACTATAAGATAACTTATTTTTTGCTCTTTGAGATAATATATCGGTACTTGTAAACAGTTACCATACATCGAGAGTTGATGTACAAACCTTTGTCAACAAAGACAACAGAATATAAAAAAAAGTAAAAAAAAATAGCTGAAGTGAAATGAATGAGGCAGCAAACAAAACAAGCATTTATAGCATTAATGCCCAATACACCTTGTTCATGCACAAGCTGGTGGCATGAATAGGAGGTGAAGCACTTTTCACTAAGCACAACTGCTCCAGTGGTTCACTATTGCTTTAATGCACCATTAGTAACAGCTGTCACAGGGCCAAAACCAGTCAAAAGTGGAGAATCCCTAGTAAGAAAATAAATATATAAAAAAACAACAACAAAAATATAATTTCTGGGAAAAATAATTAAAACGGTTTTTCCCCATTTAGATGACTTATGTGCATTTGTTTGTATATGACTTTATATCATAGAAGACATTGCTCTTCTAAGTGACGCACAATACCATTATTTTATTACAATAAACAGGATGAAGCTAGTTTCACACCTGCGGTTAAGCCATCCGGCCTGCCAGAGTTCACCGTATTCTGCTTAGCCAGATACTGCCATGCCAGACCCTATAGAGTATAACAGGATGCAGCAGGGATTTGTCCGTTTTTTTGTCATGCGCACCAGAAACGGGATATGACCGTGCACACAGTATCCACCTAACCCTGATACGGTAATACCTGTCAGAATAGCCTGCTGATTAGCTTTACCGCAGTTGTGAAACAAGCCTAAAATGGTATAAAATTACAAAAAGGGAACAATACTCACCTTATCACTCCCCTGCCGCCTTGGTACTAATGCTTCTCTGCTGTTTTCCATCCTTCCTGCTTCCACAATAACATGTAAATACAACATGTGACCACTGCAGCCAATCACTGGCTGTAGTGGTAACATACTGACTGCACTGAGGTCACAGCTGCAGCCAGTGATTGGCTGATGCAGTCACATGTTGTGTCGACACATCATCTCTGTAGCAGGAGTACTACTACTACTACAGGATTTACTACATGTGCTCTGTTAGATTACAGATATTACCAAAGTAGAGAACTCCTTTAATTTAAGTGAGATTTCGGACATGTAGTCTTCAGGCATGCAGAGGTATTGTATACTATTACTGGTCTGGGATACAACACAAAACTAAACCATGGACGATGATGTTTTATATATAATAGTCTACACATAGATATGTCTGTTGCATTCCAAAGCAATGAAAGTACACATCTCTACCTGTTCATATACAGCAGTATCAACTCCGGGCTTCAAGGAATTCCAACACAAGGAAGTACTATTGATGCTAATGAAATCAACTGTGCAATAATATTAAAGCGGTTTCCCGAATGGAACCTGGAATCGGTAAAAATATTAGACTGGTGGGGGTACAAGTGTTATGTCCCATGTCTTTATAGTTTAATATGCATTATCCTATTGCTGTTATTACACCGCGTTTGCTTGGGAAGTTTGTCCCTACAATCTTCCTGCAGCCAGGCTCTGACAAAATCAGTCCCTCCTTTCCTATGTGTGTGGTCAGGGGTGCACCACCAATGAGGCCTGGTGAGCTGTTCGCCTCAGGCAGCACCAAGAGGGATGCAGCAGAAGGGCCAGGGCAATGAGAGCTTTCATTGTAGAAATGCTCATCTCTACATAATCAACTGCATCGCTGTACTCAGCAAAGCAATACAGTTGAATGCCGCTATGGGACACAGGAGCGATGTCTCCCTGGCCCACCGTTTCCTAAATAGGCTTTAGTCCTAGTTCCTGTAGCCAAAGGCCGGTGTCATCATTATCGCGCTGCCTGAGCCGGGCATTTCAGTTTTCGCCTCAGGTAGTAGAAAGGCTACTTTGTGTGTGGCAGCCATTGTAGTTCAAGATATAGGACCGTTCACATGTCCTGTTGAACCCTAATAAAGAATCAGCTTTTCCCCTACATGAGCTCACATTTCAGACTATGTATTTTGATCAGAACAAGGGGTCTCATGTCACCCATTCCCTATAAACAGTCCAGAAAGAGATTAAACAGGTGATCACAAAACATATTCTACATTTTTCAAACCAGGACCTTAATCTGAATGCTTTTGTAATTGCATGTAATTAAAAATTTTGCATAGCTGAGTTATTCAATAAAATATATCTGTATAGCACCACCTGCTGTTTGTTCTTTTCCTTACTTTTTGTCCACCTCACTGAGCTGGTAGAACGTGCTCAGTTTAAATCTTCAACTGCCACCAGCTATATGTTCTGTCAGACGCTGTGGAAGTTACAGGGAGAGAGCTGCAGTAGAAAGGACATGCCCTCTGTGCTATCAGGCTGAAGATAATCTAGCAGAGCAATAGGAGCAGTGAATATGGAGATCTGTGGTTCCATGTGAGGTACAGGGCAGGTTCTAGCTATGTTAGAAAGAGATTGTCATGTCTGATTTTAATTTTTTTACATCAATCATGAAATAAACTCATTAATGGAGAAAAGTCTGAGCATGTGGATAACACACTCCATTATCATGTATGGTAGATACAGAAACAATGACGTGAGCAAGCTCAGCTGGTTCCGTGTTGAAGCATGTCACACATCTCCCTGGCCAGATTATAGAGAATGGGAGACACAGTGCTACACGCTCATCTAACAATTATTACATATCCTATAAATTGGTGATTGATAAATTGTTCCAGGTGAGAAAACCCCTTTATGAAAATTCTCGTTCCATGACCTATAAGAATTCCTTGAGACACAAAGAAATACTGTATTATCCTTACAAATCTCACTCATAAAAGTAAAAAGAAATAAAGTAATTTAATTAGTAATAGCTGCAGTGAGTCATATACAAGCCAATGCATTAAAGTTCTCTGAAGGTGGAAAAACCTTTTAATTAAGAAACTTTTTTTCTGCTTTCATAAAAACCATTTTTGACTGGGGTGCCATCGCTAGAACCATTAAAATCTAGGCATGCCTGCAGTGGATAATGTTTAAATGTGCAGCATTATCTGGGATTCTCTTTCTATTAAACTGACTGGGAGAAAATTCTCTTGACTACATGAAAAGCAAGGCTGTGGCTATAAATCAAATCTATTCGATAATGGACCTATATACTTCATATGATATATCAGGATCTGCCAAACCAATTGGTAATAGAGTTAAAAATAAATAAAATAATAATAGTAATAATAATCAATAATATTAATAAAAACAATAATAATGTAATATATATGTACTACTAATAATAATACTTATTCATAGTAATGATAATAGTAATTATTTATGTAATTGTTGGGTGGAGGGACAAGTGAACTAAACTGTCTACCTCCAAATGTTGTAGAATAAATAACATATATATTTTTTGTTGTATTACTTCTTCTCCTACATAGGATAACATTAGAAGGAGCTCATTATGATATGGGCACATAGTCAGATTAGGAGGTGATGGGGTTTTTGGCATAAACCTGAAGGGTTGACTACACTATAGTGACCTGAGATCATAATCCGGTAGGGGTCCTATCAATCATAAGCACTCCCCGCTATGCTGCACATGACTTACTCATTTTTGTCAGTTCCCAATACATGCTGGATCCATTCTCTATCATAGTCCAGACTAAAATAGACTAATTTATAATGCACTTTCACTATATTACTTACAAACTGAAACAAGAGTAAAATTTATCAAACGTCAGCTGGGTCACTGGAACCAAATTCTTACGAAATGACCCAGACAAAATATTATTCTCTCAGCATCGTAGGCAAATTATTATGCACTGACTTCTAGACAGAACATTATATACTGAATTTTCCAATACATGTGTGCATTACAACATAGTCTATTCTACGTCTGGGAGTGGAATAGAACTTCTAATGCATTTTCACTGCTGGATAAAAACGGATGCACGGCCTATCCAGAAAATTGACAGGAAGTTCCGCAAGCTTCTAGGAAATTCTCTACATGCAGTAGTTTAAAATTTCAACATTTCCATCTGGACATTCAAAAAAAAAAGTTTGTTTTTAAAATATTATTATTGTGTTATTTATTTATTCAGATTGACTTATGGTAAAAATAAATATATTCAGTATAGATATCAAATATCACCGGCAACATTTTTAATTTTTTTTTTACCTTTTTAGATGGAAGTGTTGAGGTATGTGTTTCTAAGCAGAGAATGCAGTGCAATCTTCACTGCAGAATGCCTGATTTTAATATGTCTACTTCCCACTGTCTATTCTATGAGATGGATACTGATCTCTCTGCATGCCACATGCTTTTGCTGCCCATGTGTCTAGCAGCGATGATCTCTGCAAGGCTCAATGATCAGCCTTGGGGGTGCTCAAAGACTTAGGCAGGCAGGCAGAACCTACTTGTTACATGGACAGACACATAGACCACAGAATTTTCCTAGGTCCGTCAAATTCTTTTCTGCTTCTTTCATGTCCTTATTGATTTGCTCCATCCCTTCCTCGATGCGTTCCAGTTGTTCTGATTAAATACAAGCATTATATCCCCACAGAATGAAGCAGATGGAAAAGGACAAAGAAGAAAGACAAAAACTTCAGACATTCACTGTGACAAAAACTGGACACCACAGAGCATAGTCGGTACCCAGTACCTACTTGTTACAAGGACATATGAAAAGGCCACAGCATTTCCCTAAATCTTTTAAATTTTTCTCGGCCTCCTTCATGTCTTGGTTGATATGGTTCATGCCTTCTTCGACACGATCAAGTTGTTCTGGTCAGGACAAAGGGATGACAGTGTGGAATGAAATTTTATTTGTCTTAAACAGAACATGAGAAAGGACTATGAAAACGGAGCTGTAAAAGGTATTTCAATGCATTTCAGGGATAGATGCATTGAGTGGATGTTGATCATTTGGGGATTTTAATGATTTTTTTTAATTTAAAATGGAATAAAGTAACAATAAAATGAAAGTGATCAGAGTTTCGTTTATCGGACAATCATGTAATGATATGGGACACCTTGGTTACGGTTTGTGAAGGCTCAAGACAATTTTCTATTGACAAAGACTTTGTGCAACATCCAGGTCAGCAAATCATTGTTACATTATCACAGATCATTGTCATGACACAAGCCAATGAACAGAGAGCTTCTAAAAAAAAGAAAGGCGTTAGCGTAGTCAGGCAACAAGTACAGACCATAATTCATTGCCGCAAAATGCACTAGCAAAATGGAAACGCGTGTTCATATAGATACATAGATCTGAATATTTTTTAAGCACAGATACATGATAAGCTACACAGATGCCTACAAAGATCATAGCCTCGAAGCCAGATAATACACTCAGACACTGGATGGCGCTACATATTAAGCACTGGTTATGCATGTTTCACAATCTCAAGGGTGTCATGTGGATGGTGATATTATTGGTGGTGCTTTGACTTAACCCAACAGAGGTAAGGTTTCACTTATTCTTTTTGTTGGGTTTCAATCCAGTTTTTGTCAGAAAAAAACTACAAGATTAGGTCTCAGCAAGTCCTGGGGTCATATAAAAACACAGGATAAAAGGTTTGGATTCTGAGATGAAGTTTCCTAGTCCTAAATGCTAAATGTATGTTCATGGTTAATGGGGCCAAGTTCCTGCAAAGTTATCTATCCTGGCCTTCAATCTTGGAAACATGGGAGGGGCTGGCAGAAGAAGCAGGAGGAGCAATTGTGCACAGAGAGGCTCGGGCCCACAATCAGTGCACTTAACTGCTCATTTGCACATGAATTAAAAGTACTGTACTTTTTCTCCATAGTGAAGCAACTGATCATTAAGTGACAGGTATCATTACATTTAGCTGAGCTAGCCCTACAGGACATTGTGCCTGGGTTAACAGTAAATTTCGTGGTGACAGACTCCTTTTTATTCAGTGTTAATCACCATTTGGGGTCAAGAAGACTGGCTCTTGCCTCATGTAGCTCTTTGCCTTCCCCAACTGGGGAAACAGATTTCTAACGGTACCTATACACATTAGTCTAAAGTTAGAACGTTGGTCAACTGAAATGGCAGACCGTAATCATTTGAAAAGAAGTCGGTCATGTTTAATATTTTCAGCAAATAGTTGGGCTAAAGATCTTTTGTTCAGAAAAAGATAATTAGTGAATGAAACGTGTTTTTTTGAAAGAACATTCCCAGAAAGATCTTTCGCCCATCGCCTGATTTCATTGAACATGTATGTGCAGTTTGAACAACTGTTAATGCCAATATGGACTAAAATATGTATGGCTGTATCTGTTAAATGAATGTTCACTTTGTTTGTTCAACTGCTGTTTGACCATCAACCATCCAATGTGTATGGTTACCTTAAGAGTTACTCCTCTAGCCTTTCATCCATATTCTCTCTCCTCTTCTGGTGAAACTTGATATACTTGACATTTTGTCAACCATACTATGTAACTATGTAATTCTGAATTTTGATTTTAGAATTCTGACTTTTTCTATGTACACATTTGGGGACATTTTTTAAAATTATTGCATTGTACTCATTTTGAGGTAAAAATATCTTTTTAAATTAGTCTTTATTAAAAACATGGAGTCCCTTTTTCTGAACAAAGCTGACATGCTGTAGTGGCAGCCTGTGGATTTTCTGCCTTTTTCGTCATCAGGGCAGCAGATGGACTCCTTATCTCTGCTCTCTGACCTTATAAACACTCAGTATAGCTTTGTAATTATTTTACTGATAAGAAGGTGGCTAAAATAAGTGCTTATGGTCTCTTAGTAGTTTAGAGATAAGGGTTATTAAATGACCGGCACAAAGTGAAAGTACCAGTCACACAGCAAGAAAAACAGCTAACCCTTTGTGACAGAACACTCTCAATATAGGTATGCAGTCAGCACTGCCTCGAGAGTGCTATACATCGCCACTATACCAGGCCTCCAACGTGTGCATCAATCCGCGGTGCTCTCCCATCAATAGATCAAAAATGTAGATACAGAATAGGGCGGCACTCACCAAAATGTATTCTGCAGCTTTATTCATCCATTTGATATAAAATCAAGGCGATGCGGGTACAAGCACAGCAAGACAGGTACCGCCCTATTCTGTATCTACATTTTTGCCTTTGTGACAGAACAGCTCACTATTTTTTATTTAATAAGACCGATTGAAAAAATAATTTTTCGCCAAAAATTAGTAACATCCAATCATTTTAAAAAATTGCCTCCGAAGATGTACATGGCCTTTAATGTAAAATAGTCACCTATGGTGCAATTTAGTAAGTTAAATATCTGTAATATAATTTGAAATAAAAAACTATTTTTTTAAGAGCACAAATCTGTCTAGTTGCCACTGAGGGAAGGACAGACACTTGGCTATAATGTCACATTCCATGGCAACTCAGGGTCTTGATGTCTGACCACATTTCAAAATACCAGAGCAATAAATTTCTTTTTGGCATGCTGGGCACTGGTAACACTGGTAGATGTAGCAGATTTTAACACAGTACTGGGCTTGTCACATGTCAAAGTTTTAGCCTTATTTTTAAAAATCATCTGCATTCCCTTACTATATGGTTTTCGATGAACCTCATACATCAAAAAGTAAATGAATAAGTCCAGTTTTCTATTCATATATTAATTATCCTGGTCCAACGTTCAGATTTTGGGCTCCTGCAACACTATCAAAAGAATTATCATAATTTTGCTGAACTTCACTAGGAGTTAGGCAAATTATATATTGTAATATGGAAAAATATTGCTTTATCTTATGGGATAATCTGAGACAAATATATTTGAAGTCATCTTTGTTATCCCTGTTTCTAATGAGTCTTTGTTTCTTGTCCATACAATTATTTAGAAGTGGGAATTCATGTTATAAAGAGCAAATCTTACACAATGTGGTTCAGAGTGGGTTAAAAAAGAAGCGATACTCACCCTCATCAATCCCCTGATGCTGCCTTTCTGATGCTAACTGATGTTCCTGCTGCTCTTCACTTTGTGGTCCTGGTTATACACAAAGAAAATGGCCAGAAAAGTCTGCTTAACCAATCACTGGTTGAAGTGGTTTCCACTATGGCCATAGATTGGCTGAGCAGGTATTTCCTGTGTGACGAACCACCACCCGGAAGTGAAGAGGAGCGAGAACCAGTCTGAGCCATATATTAAAAAATTTACTCCAGCTAGATAACCCACATTAGTAGACTTTAAGTATGTAGATTTAGACTTAAGTATATTGGATCTTTAAAAAAAATGTATTAGAAAGCTTTGACTACACTCATGATCAGACAACGTAGGCAGTGACAGGACCGAACATTTTAGCACCAGAAACAGAGGTACAAAATCACGTCATGGCCACCATGTTATTCGAATAGATTTATAATTTGCAGTTGGTGATAACATCTTGCATTATTCTTTGTTGGAAACAGAAAGGCTATTAACATATATACAATGGAGGAAAAAAGTATTTGATACACTGGCAACTGAACAGAAACCTTTGTTTGCAATTACAGAGTAACACCTAAATGTTGCCGGGGGCTAATTCATCTATAGTATATAGGGAGAAGGCTACATATTATCTAGCATCACACCAAAAAGGGAGACCATCTCCACAACCATTTTATAATCAATAATAAACTTTATTTCAATATAATAAATGTAAAAACACAAAGTCAAATCTTTAAAAAATATTATTACGGTGGAATGTCGCAAATGAGACAAAAAAGCACCTAAACTACTGGGGGTCGCGGTGGGAGGCACCCCACCTTCCCCTGGAAGAAGCCTGTTGGCGAAACGGCGTTGGGTGGAGGCTGCGGTGGGAGTCACCCCAAGTCCTTAGGTACCTGCTAATGTAATCTCCGTTTATTTACTTGATATGCTGCCTTTTTCATGTCATTATGCTTTTGAGCTTAGTTTATATATATAGTTGACAGCGTATTTTTTTGTTTTTTCCTTTAATTAGTGATATTTTTGGGTGCTGTGGTCTCTGTGGTGTCTCCAATTACAGAGCTTAGACATTTCCTGTAGTTCTTGACCAAGTTTGCACACACTGCAGCAGGGATTTTGGCCCACTCCTCCATACAGATCTTCTCCAGATCTTTCAGGTTTCAGGACTGTTGCTGGGCTACACTGAGTTTCAGCTCCCTCCAAAGATTTTCGATTGGGTTCAAGTCTAGAGACTGGCTTTGCCACTTCAGGACCTTGAAATGCTTCTTATGGAGCCACTCCTTAGTTGCCCTGGCTGTGTGTTTCGGGTCATTGTCAGGCTGGAAGACCCAGCCATGATCTATCTTCAATGCTCTTACTGAGGGAAGGAGGTTGTTGGCCAAAATCTCACGATACATGGCCCCATCCATCCTCCCTTCAATACGGTGCAATCGTCCTGTCCCCTTTGCAGAAAAGCACCCTCAAAGTATGATGTTTCCACCCCCATGCTTCAAAGTTGGGACAGTGTTTTGGGGGTTGTACTCATCTTTCTTCCTCCAAACACAGCGAGTGGCGTTAATACCAAAAAGTTCTATTTTGGTATCATCTGACCACATGACCTTCTCACATGTCTCCTATGGATTATCCAGATGGTCATTGGTGAACTTCAAATGGGCCTGGACATGTGCTGGCTTCGGCAGGGGCACCATGTGTGCCCTGCAGGATTTTAATCCATGACAGCATAGTGTGCTACTAATGGTAATCTTTGAGACTGTGGTCCCAGCTCTCTTCAGGTCATCAATCAGGTCCTCCTGTGTAGTTCTGGTCTGATTCCTGACCTTTCTCAGAATCATCCTTACCCTACGAGGCGAGATCTTACATGGAGCCCCAGACTGAGGAAGATCGCCAGTCATCTAGTGTTTCTTCCATTTTTTAATAATTGCGCCAACAGTTGTTGCCGTCTCACTAGGCTGCTTGCCTATTGTCCGGTAGCCCATCCCAGCCTTGAGCAGGTCTACAACTTTGTCCCTGGTGTCCTTAGACAGCTCTGGCGTCCTTAGATTGATTGAGTGTGTGGACAGGTGTCTTTTACACAGGTAACAAGTTCAAACAGGTGCAATTAATACAGGTAATGAGTACAGGGTAGGGGGGCTTCTTAAAGAAAAACTAACAGGTCGGTGAGAGACAGAATTCTTGTGGGTAGGTAGGTGATCAAATACTTATTTCTTGCAATAAAATGCTAATTAATTATTTAAAAATCATACAATGTGATTTTCTGGATTTTTTTTTTAGATTCTGTCTCTCACAGTATAAAAATTACAGATCTCTCCATTCTTTGTAGGTGGGAAAAGTTGCAAAATCACCAGTGTACAAATACTTATTTTCCCCACTGTATAATGATATTTTAGGGCATCTATAGATATTCACAAAAAACTCTTAACATGGTGGCATGTCAGATTACAACTTGGTTTTGTGATATACTCTACAGGCGTTTTCCTTTGTCTTTCTTAGCAGGTATAAATTACATGGCGGACAACTGACTAGACCTAGACATAAATGGAGTATGGTATATATGGTATGTTCCATATGAAATGTAAGAATGTACCTGATTATGCACATATATGGACAAACAAGTTCTTAACTTGTGTTATGGGACAGTGAAATAAGTTTTAGGGCCAGGTCTTGACTATGCCGTAGTGAATTCCATTTTAGAGAGATTCTGTAGACTTTTCATAGCCATGTCAACAGTCAGATTATTACAGCTTTATGTATAGACAAGTATAGTCAATATTTCCAGGTGAAAACTTGACATAAAGCCCCCACTTGGGCATAGGTTTGCACATTCCATTCTCTATAGGTATCTGCCCAGAATTTTTTTGCAGGGTGGATGTAGCAGGTTTGATCAGACGTAGCACAACATTTTTTTAAATCTTTTATGTCATCTTCATGTATTATATATGTGCTACCCTGCTGCTTTTCCAATGTGCATCACTTCAGTGTGCCTGGGCAAATTTTGTATACCTCCTGTGCACGCCTATGCCCTAGGGTCAATACTTCCTTGTAAGTCAGATACTATATAACTGAGTCTCCAGAAAGCTGTATTTTAGGAGAAAAGAAGAAAAGTGCATTTAATAGGGTTGTCTAGACGTTAACAAAACTAGAACAGTTGGAAAATGCAGTGACTTAAATTGTGTTCCGATTCTTAAATTTCTGTCCAGGAATTTCAATAAGAAAATGTAGTAAAGGTCCTCACTGCAGCAGTCCAATATTAAAAATAAAATCTGAAATTTGCATTACTGCTGACAACTGGATTTCATGCTGAATGGACGTTCCCACTACAATATGTGATGGCATATCATTAGTACAGGGATGGGACCCTCGCTGATCAGATTGCTGTTCCCTAGCCTCAGAAATACGAATACCCCTAGTATTTATTACCATTAATTGATTTATCCGTTCAGTAATGGAATATTAATTCTTTAGATATAAAGTTGCCATGAGTTTTCCCTCGGAAATAGTTATTCAATGAAACTGAATTGTATAGTGCCACCTGCTGTTTGCTCCTTTTCTAATTCATCTGTCCAACCCTGACGTGGACGCACATGCTCGGTTCCATCCTTCAATTGCCACCAGATGCATCAGAAAGGACATATTCCTGAGCTGCCAGTCATTAATAAATCCAGCAGACCAATTGGAGCAATGAATAGGGACAATATCTGGATCCAGCATTGTTAAAAGGAGGTTGTCATGGACTATAGATGAATGGCCACAATTCTGTGAATATCCTATTCCAAAAGAGGGGATAAATATGAAGCTAGTGCCCCCTTTCAGGCCATTACTCCATTCTTCTTGGAAGATTTTAGACCATGACTCTTGAGAACCATATCCGGAGCATCAGTTAATAAGAGCACTAATGGTGGCCAATAAGACTTAGCTCTAAGTTGTTGTTCCTATTGTCTTCCAATGGCTTTGAGGGTGTTAAAGTGGATCTCCTAAATATATAATCCTATGTAAGGTCCATTCTCCTAGCAGCCAAAGCAACATCAAAATATTGATGTGCCTTTACTGTTGGTCAAGTGGTGTATATATGTATAAAGTCTTAGGTCCCATTCACATGAACGTATGACCTTCGTGTCTGTGTTGCGGACCACAAACAGCGGTTCTGCAATACATGGGCACCGGTCGTGTCAACTCCATACTGCAATGCGCACCCATTGACTTAAATGGGTCCGCGATGCGCAACATAAGGCCAAAGATAGGACACGGATCAGAAGCCTACGGAAACAGTTAGAAGCCCTTCCATGGGCTTCCAGGTCCATGTCTTCACACAGCAAACGATAGGTGATGTCCTATCTTTTTCCGTATGTTACGGATCTCGGACCCATTCAAGTCAATGTGTCTGCACTCCAGCACGGAGGCCATATGTTCATGTGAATGGAGCCTTAAAGAGAAGATCCAGGTAATATTCAGTATGAGTTACTACAGGTAAAGTTCCTGTAGTTTTAACTCCTGCATGAGGCTTATATCCATATTAGAAAAGCTTAGCAGATTGCTCTTGTGGAAGTCGACCCGACATCTGGTTTGGAGAATTTTTGATTTTAAGAAGCTGCACTGGCTGTAGAATCAAAGCCATTAGGACAACTGCAAAACACCTAGGGGGACATTTATCATTTATGGGTGTTTTTGTGTCAGTTTTAATTCTGTCATTGTTTTGTATGTCTGCGCCAGATTTATGAAATGGTGCACCTTCATAATATATTGGGCGTGAGTGAAATGTGGTCTACACCTATATGTGTAAAAGTACACCCGGGTCTTGCCCGGTATGGAGTTGCAACTTTTTGGGCGACTTTTGCTAAAGTCTCACATTGCAAATGTGCCATAATCCAGGTCTAATCTCACTTTTAGTGGCGAGAAATACCAAATGTTGTAAAAAACACACAATCGCCATGATTTGCAACTTTTTTAGACCACAAAATAGATGCATTTGATTTGATAAGTGTCCCCCTATTGCATAAATATGAGAATATGTCAGAAATTACAATTACTATACATTAAAAAAAACTGTTAATGATGGAGCTTCATTTACAGCCTTGTTGTAAATGACTCCTGACAGCTACACTTGTGGCTGATGTTTTATTACCTTCACCTTGAGGACGAAGTTGTTTGTATATTACATGGTTAATTATTCATGTTAACGCGCTAATGATCATTAAATATCAAGGCAGATTGATAGGTCTGAAACCAAAGCACTGATGTAGGCTAAAATGAATGTAATATTCTGATTCATTTCTTAATATATATTTCTAGAAGTCTGAATGCCTCAAATTCCTTGAATAGTCATGAAAATATAAGATTTCTGGTTGCCAGTAGCTGCCACTAGAGGGCGCTTGAGAACTTGCTGCACACAGTTTAAAGAGGAGCTGTCACCTCTCCTGACATGTATGTTTAGGTAACTACTTGCATTCCCCGTGTAATAACAATTCGGAAACACCTATTCTAACTCTATGTTTTGTCATTCCTCTGTTATTCCTTCTAGAACTTTAAAGGGGTTATCCGACACAAACAAATGCCCCCCCCCCCCATATGCTGGGCCCCTCACACCGATTCTGCTTACCTGGCTTTCTGCTCGTGCGTCACTCCTGGTCCCCACAATGCTGCAGCTGCTTCTCCCCGTGCACAGATGAAACCATCCGGTTTGAGAGGGGAGCAGCCAATGACAGGCAGTGACGGAGACAAGCCTCCCTAGTATCACAGGTGACACTTGGAAAGCCCGTCCCCGTCTACCATTGGCGGGGGGGGGGGGGAGGGATCTACTATTTTATAACATACTGTGTGTTATTAAGTAACGTATCCGTTCTTCTAGATAGAAAATTATGATTAGAATTATATATAGAATTTACCCATTGATAATGAATGATAATATATATAAGTATCCCCTTTTTGTACTACAAACATATTCATTCTAATATTTTAGCTTTCTGTAGCATTATTTAGGTCACGTGCGCATGACGGTCCCTCTAGCCGTGGCACTTTAGCTCATCTCCAAGGAGACAGGACGTCGGGAATATCAGCCTTCCAGGTTGCCCTTCTTGGCGTCCGCCTAGGGTGAAGGGCGGAAGTTGCAGTTACGTGGCAAGGAGGGATTGGTCATTCACTGCTCTGATGACCTTATTGACATATGTGTCACACGATATCCTCCTGAGCACTTCATAGGCTAGTACTCCCTTAAAATACATCTCGGCATTTCCTTTAGCCTCGCCCCCTGAAGAAGCGAATGCGAAACGCGTGTTGAGGGGAAGGCGCCAATCGTTACTTCTAACACGCGATATGTTATAAAATGGTAGATCTGTGGTTTTAGGGGCTTAGACTTTATTGATAGCAGTAATTGTCTCACGTTTATTATAAAGGGCAGGCAGCATCATAGTGGATAACCATTCATATTCCTTTCATATTGAGGCATGCATTCAGCCCCTTTATATTCCCCGCTATTTTCTTCTACAACATTACTGCACTGTGTTATGTAGATTCTTGTAGATTTTGCTATATGTTTTTGAAACATATAGGACAAGCCTGGAAAGATTAATTATTCAGTAGAACGGAGGTTGCATAATGGGCTTTTACTTGTATTGATCGACCCTCCATTACACTCAGAGGCTGCAATATTTTACCCATCTCTGGATAATCCATGGGATGTGTAACAATTATCTGTATGGGTTTGTTATAAGATGCGTTACTTATTGATGACGGGAGCTGGACTTCTGCAGATGTAAGATTTGTCAGCCTGACAGCTGATTTTATTTCCGTGTTAATAATTTAGATTGGCGTTGGATCTTCCTAATGGCTGTGCATTTTATCTAATTTTTTAAATATATTTTTTAATATTAGTATTAGTATTATTATTATTATTATGGAGAAGCAATCCAATGATTAAGCAGGAACCCGGTCTTATCATAGCACTGTACAATCCACTTGTATGTATTCAGCCTATTTTGAAAATTAAATGTAAATTAAGACAATATATTTTACAGTTCATAAATGTGAAGAATGTCCATTGGGAGGCTGTGTAGTAATCCTGAAGAAACGACCTAAAACCAGACCTGGAACAGGACACATTTCCATCATAATCAGTAATGTACAAAGGCAATTACCAGGTATATGACAGATTACAATATTGGCATATATAATCCAGTCACCCAAAACATAGTATTTGTAGACATTGGCTCATTGACAAGCATTATTTTATTAGCTGAAAGAATATATCGTTTTATAAAGTTCTCAAAAAAATGCTGCAATATACATAGGAGACTAAAGGTCTTCCCATCTCCACCATCTAGATGCCTCCACCATGCCCTTGGAATAATGCATGGCATGCACTGCTACTGCCTGTTGCATTGGCTTAGATTACTTAGAGACACTGTGTGGGTACTGTATGGCACTGATATTTGGCCACTATGTGGTAGATTTTATGATCTTTTAAAATAAAGTTTAATGTAATTTTGTCTTGTATTTTTGCCTATATTATTAGTTATTCATGCTTTGCCTCTTTAAAAACCGCACACAGCTAGCGCCAAGAGGTGTCCACAGATCTTGATTCATCATTGGACAAGGAAATCAACCACATTTAAGTTAGTATTATATGAGTTTTGTTACAGACTGGAAACCCCTTTTCTGATGTCCTTGCTCTAGTGCTGAGCTCCCTTCTCCTCCAGTTCTGTTTCTGCTGGACCAAAGCACTGGCTTGCAGTACACATGTTTGTAACCACTGTTGGCCAATCAATGGCCTCAGTGGTGGCCCTGTACCATTTTCTTGGCCAGCAGCAGTGACATGCATGTAGACAGAATGACTCACTTTCAGTCCAGCAAGGACCAGATTGGAGGAGAAGTAAGAAGAAAGGAAGGAAAAGGATGAAGAGAAGAAAACAAGGAAGGAGAAGAAAAGGAGAAGTATAAATCAGAAAGCCAGTGACAGGTTAGTCTTTTTTTAACTCTATGAAAAGAGATTCCCAGTCTTGGGGGAACCCATTAAGAAAAGGTTCCTCATGTCTGCTGTCCTGATGTCTCTATCTACAAGAACTGTCTTACATTACTGCTCAGCCATCAAAGACCTTTAGTGCATCTTAAGGAGCCTATGCTAAGCACAAGTGATCTCCCCTCACACTTCAGCCTTTGCATTCTCCAATTTTATTTCCAATAAAAAGACATGAACAAATCAGATCTACATTTTACGGTTCTCATTTTCTTAACAAATCTTTGCTTCTTGTAGTAATATTTTCTTCATGTGTCGTATGGCAGCGTTGTTTGGCAGGTGAGATAATGAAAGCCATAAATTAGAAGGGCAGTTACTGGAGCAAAAGCAAAGCAAATGAAGCGATATAATATTAGAAATGGGATCATTACTATGTTTATGCTGACAAGTTCTAATTAACATATTTAATAAGAATCCTAATTAACGCTCTGCCTTACAGTGCATTTTGACATAAATTATATGTTTTACCTAAAGTTACTTCTTGCCTCTCTTACAGCATTCTAACCGGGGTAGGCCTGTACACTTTGTAACTCTGAGGGACCTTTAAGACAAGAGAGCTAAAAATTCTCCATGTACTGACTGTAAAAAATGGATGCATATGGACGATATCCATGTGTTGTTCATTTTTTTATTGTGCACCCATTCACACTTTAACGGGCGAGTCTTGCTCAAAAATCAGATCTAAATGGTGCATGCTGAAATTTTCTTTCTGTATGAACCGATGGAATTGGCCCATTGACCCATTGATTACCAGCAGTCAATCCTTGCGCTGCCTATTCTACAGACGTGAACATCACTCGTCTAAATGAGCTCTAAGGTCTATTTCAGAAGGTCATAGTAATGTTACAGTCCATATTATGACTGCACCAGGACCTGGCTTTGTTCTCTGACCAGTCCACAAGGATATAGCCACATGACCTACTAGTCTTGTAGAAATTGCCAGGGTTGAATCACTTGACTAAATGTAGAACATACAAGGTTACTTGTCCTAAAGAAAGTTCCCCAAGTCATCCTCCAGCTAATCTGACAATAGGTTTACACATTATTATATTACCACTAGATGGACTAAATGGAATTATGTAATTATCTATACGTCTAGGGTTATACCTGCAGACGAATAACACAAAATCAGAGGGGAAGACAAAAAGTTGGAGAAAGTAAGGTTAGGCACGGCAGTGGAACACATCATAATAATCCTTATATTTTTCAAAGGCAAAGGTAAGGTCATGACGGATACAAAACCATATAGTGTAGTTCCTTTGATGGGCACCTGTCTCATTTACAGTAGGTAAACAAGTACTTATAGGGTAAGCATTTACAGGATAGTTTAAAAAGGCATTTGTAATATCGAGGGGTGATGGTAAAGGAGTCATACAAAATATAGGTGATCACTGTCAAGGTGGCCATGTACATTATATGTGTGTTGGCCGACCTGCAAATTTTGGGCAAGAGTGGCTGACCATCTAATGTGTAGGGGACGAACCAACTCTCCCCAATAGCAGATGTTCGTGGAACGAAGGATTGGGCAGTTGGCAGAGACTTAATCCCTCTCTCCTTAGCTTAGCATGTGTCTTTGGGGCAGGGGGTAGTTAGTAGAAACAGCTGGTGGTTGAATGAGCGTTTTGCCAACAGCTATCTAAAGTGTATGGGGAGCAAGAGACTGATCATTTCAAGGGCTGTCCAGGATTTTGATATAGATGGTCTTTCCTCAGGATAGGCCATCAATATAAGATTGGCGCAGGTCTGACGCCTTATACCTCCACTGATCAGTTGTTTCATTGTAGCTCTGGCGCCAGAACTACAAAGCTCCGTCCATTATGTAGGGTACAGAGTTGGTAACTGCTGAAGTGACGACTGCAGTAACCGGCTCCTGCCACTACACAATGGATGGAGCTATGTAGTAATGGCACCAAGCTACATGACAGCAGTTGTTTGGCAGGCATGTGGGGTATCAGACCCCCACCATTGTGATACTGATGGCCAATACTGAGGATGGATCATCAACATCAAAAATCTGGACAACTCCTTTAAGGTTTGCCATATTGTTGAGGCTGAAGAAATTAAAATAGCAAATCAAAAGTTTTATTAATGATAAATAGAAATGTGTCAGTACATTTAAGTGAATCATGAACTCCACAGAAATGTGAAGTGACAGATGAACTTTTAATCCAAAGGGCCTGAAACTGTGGAGACATCAGCTACCTCAGGACTTATTTAGAATCGTGGTCAGGAAGATTGAGCTAAACTTTAGATGACTTTTAGATAGTTACATAATGAATTACTAAACATCTGCACAAACTTGAATTGTAATAGGGACGTAATCAGAAATCCTTTTAGTGAAGGTACATGTTTTTGTATACTGATATACTTGACTAAACGATGATCTCTACCGCTACAACTACATTAAATTCCAAAGACACTACACATGCAATAAATGTACAAAATATCAATGTATTAATATCAAATGTCAATTTAAAGGGCATCTGTCAGCAGTTCTTTAGCTGTGAAACTGGCTGACCTGTTACATGTGCACTTGGGAGCTGAAGGCATCTGTGTTGGTCTCATCTTCATATGTGTCCACATTGCTGAGTAAAATAATGTTTTACTATATGAAAATGAGCCTCTAATGAGTAACAGGGGCGTTGCCATTACTCCTAGAGGCTCTGCTCTTTCTGCAACTGCCGCATCCTCTCCAGTTTGATTGACAGGGCCTGATCCAGTAAATCAAAGTGAAGAGAGTGCAGCACTTGCAGAGAGAGCAGAGCCTCTAGGAGTAACGGCAACACCCCTGTTGCTCCTAGATGCTCATTTGCATATATTAAACCATAATTTTTCTCAGTAATGCAGGCACATATGAACATGGGACAAACATAGATGTCTTCAGCTGCCAAGGGCACATGTAACAGGTCTGCCAGTTTCATAGGTACAAATCTGCTAACAAATGCCCTTTAAATATAAATTGATATTTTGTACATTTATTGCATGTATAATGTCTTTGGGAATTCATTGTAGTTATTCTGTAGAGGTAGAGATCATTGTTTCATCAAGTATATTAGTCACAAGATGAAATATTGATTTGACATTTTGCTTTGTAATATTACTTTGGGCTGTCTATACATCCCACATTCATAAGTTATAGGAGAAGGCATATATATTATGTAGCAATCAAGTATACAATTGATCTATATACTCTCATTGACAAAATGATAAGGCACCCACATAAAAATGTCAATGTCAAGGCAGGGCTTCCAGCAGAATAATGCTTGCCCACATGCAGCAAGGATTTCCCATGAATGCCTCTGTCAGATTACAACACTTTCTTGGCTGCCCGGTCACCAGATTTATAGGTACAGCTG
Source organism: Rhinella marina (assembly GCA_900303285.1). Taxonomy (NCBI): domain Eukaryota; kingdom Metazoa; phylum Chordata; class Amphibia; order Anura; family Bufonidae; genus Rhinella; species Rhinella marina. The sequence continues at coordinate 73,195 of ONZH01012983.1, read as the reverse complement.
GGATTCCAGTTTTGTCAATCTATGAGTATGCAGGATCTACAGGCCCGACCGAAACATCTGTGGGCATATGTGCCGCAGGATTCCATACAGAACCTGTATGCCTCCCCTGAGGAAGCTGACACAAAACACATGTCGGGGTGTATATTTCTTTTTAAAGGTGCCAAATTGGGTCTTTATTATACTTGTTTTATTTATTTTGTTCAGATAATACCATATGGTACTTGTCACTCTCTGTGCATATTTTCCCCCATTACTAAACATCTCATGTAACATCATAGTGGACCCGTAGCGGCACCCCCTTTGTGGTTCTGGAGTGCCAATGCTTGTATTTGTTTTTTAACATGTATTTTATAAACCAATAAAGATAATTTTTAAACATTCCTATATGTGGTTGCAGAGTGTTCTGGTTTTGTGACATAGGTGATCTGCGTAGTCTTGTTGGCACCAACCTAATTTTTTGAGTGATTTAATGGCCCATCTTTTATAGGTGTCCTATACTTTATATACTTATAGTCTGGTGCCAGTGGGGGCAGTGCATAGGAATAAACCAGCTTTGCCCAGAGTGTCCTTTTACTACAATAAACCAGAGCTGCTTGATAACAGTAGTCCATGCCTTCTAGATGTGGCTTTTGGAAAATCTATAGCAAGTGAATTATAAGCCTATATATCTACCCTAAGATAAAAATTAAAAAGGAAATCATGTAAAGGAAGATCAGAAGGACCATGTGCTCTTTATCTGACGTCAATCTTTGGATTCTATGTTTCTTGTCAGGGATTTCTTCATTTAGAATATCATATTGCAAAGAGTTATACTTATTCCTAATGGTCACAAAACAGTGACAGATTAAAAAATGATTTAAAGGGCATCCCCACCGATATGGTCATCAGGATGATCTACAGATCTCAGCCCATTATCTTTGGACGAGTATGACCCGTCAATCTTAAACGTATAGAAATGCTTCAGGTAAGTATTGTCTCTTCTTAGGAAGGTTTGGCTGTATTCAACCTTACAGCGGAAATCCATAGACTTTGCTTAGAAGTTGACATTTAACTCAACCACTCTGGAAACCATCTAGTTTAGTTTGAATCATTGAACAGAATGGATATAGAGGAGACCAAGCAGATCTTTGAGTAACATGACGACCGCCGCTCTTCCAGAAAGTAGTTTGCTAGTAGACAGGATCTATCTTTATTTCATCTCATACCATCGTAGGACATTACATGTCAAATAATTTTGGAAAATATTAAGAGCTTTCTTCAAGGAACTTACCTCCTTGCTCATCCAACATAACCAAGGTCCTGATTCCAGCATCTTTGCTCTACATTCCCAAGAGAGATAGCAAAGTAAAAGAGAGACAGAAAGAACGATCAGTGCAATGGTCTATGATAGGACAGACAGAAGAAACGTTGTAAGGAAATCATGACCTCACAATCAATCTAAAAGAACTCCTGAAACATAACTGACCAATACGACCATACATCATCAATACTGCAACATTTGGACCAGACGGGTGATAACAGATCACCTAGTATGGATCCCACCTACCCCAACCAGTTTACCAGTATGCATAAGTCAAACATTCACAGGCAATGCTCAATGCAAATCCCTAGATTTCTACAAAAAATGAAACAGAAAAAGATTGTAATAAAAAAAGTCACCCTCTGCTTCAACCACTTTTTCCGACCTCTAGGCTAGAAAAGGTGGAACAGGTGCTTCATAAATAAGGTGTTCATTCTGAACACCACATTTATTAATGTATATACACCAAATATCAGGCATAAAGACAGTGACAAATCATCTCTCGCTTCCCTTCACACAGTATAAACTGGCTGCCTGTAGCCACCACTAGAGGGAGCTCAGTACACAGAAATGTACAGTTACCATTGATTTCAATAGAAGCTGTAAAATAATCTGTTTGCACTGTGCTTCCCTGGTGGTGGTTGATGAAAAATGCAGGGAATTTATGTTGGGAAAGGCACTTCAAAGCTTGACCTTTCCCTTTCCTAGGGCCCCATACCCGCCATGTGGACTGCCCTCATGGTAGGTACACCACAGTGCCATGAAAATGTATCTGTTATTGAAAATATCCCAAAGGGTTTAACCATAAAGTACTTTTCACTCTAAAGTGTATTTTCATCAGTTACTCAAGCTCCTTTACCCCATTTGCAGTTTTCTCTAATCCCCCATGCTTGAATCCTACTTCCTGTCTTGTCATGTGTCTGCTGTCCCATCATGACTTAGGGCAATGATGGGGATGCAAATGAGCTCCTAAAAAGCTCTGCCACTTGCCACAATGCCACTTATTGCCTATAAGTCAATGTTCAGCTCTTTAAATAAGACTTGAGACACGACTAGGATATTAAATAAGCCAGCACCAGCTGTCTGCAGATGAGATGCTGGCTTATTTAATATCCGAGTCACGTCTCAAAGCTTATTTAAAGGGTCGAACATTGACTTACAGGATCGCTGCCTTACATCTGGTGGTTAAGAGCTCATTTGCATCCCTTTCTTCTCAGAATTCCAGAGGAGCATGTATGGCCTATAAGTCTCCTCATGCCGACTAAGGCACTCTCTCCCCAAGGAAAGATAGTACCCCCCAAATTAGGGCAATGATATGTGTCCTGAAATCCGCAGGACATCTGATACCACATCCCTTGTTACCAATGATGCTTGTGCGTCCTACACTACAAGGTTTCACCGCAGGACGTAACCTACAGAAACTGAATATCAAAGCTGATCGCTAATAACATTAGAATAAGCAGTTTTGATAAATGGTGGTATTTGGGGAAAGTGATCACAGTGATATCTGTTGGGTGGGATACATTTATATTAGTGACACAACCCCTTTAATGGAATATCTGTCAATATATTGTAAGCTACCATGTTTTCATCTGACAGCAAACTCTTGAAATGACAAGAAATTAAAATGCAAAATATTAGAAAGTTTTATTTTATACAAAAACTGAACCTTATTTATATCAGGTGGAAAACTCTTTAAAATGGACAAAGCAATACACTTTTCACAAGAAGTAAGGCAGTTAACTTCTGTTTTGATAAATTAGGCTTTTTTTCAGTGAAATACCACATATGTAATGGCTGTCACATGGCTTTTATTTTAGAACCAATTAAAGTCTATGGAGCAATTCAAATTCGCATCTGTTTTTAACGGCCGTTGAAAACTGATGCAAAATAGATGCACAACGACCATTAAAAACGGATACAGTATTTGCGCGCTGTCCCCATCCGTATATATGTAACTCATATTATAGAACATGTCCTATTTGCGTCCATATTGCGTCCATCAGTCATTTCTACTGATGGAAGTAAAAATGCAGCGTGCACATGGAAGGTATGGTATTGGTAGTTCACAGACCATAATACAGACACGGTCATGTGTATGAGCCCTTAAAAGTATTCAATGCTATGCTGAGAAAAGAAGGTAAAAGAGGAAGGCCAGGTGGCCGGATAAACTGTACAACTACACAAGAGGATCAGTATATGAAAATGCAGTTTGAGAAAGATGCTTTAGAAGCTGAGATTGCAGTTTCCTTAAATAGTACACACCAATTGCCCAAGTCATCTGAAATAATAATGAAACAATGGCAAAATTCAGGTATTTTAGGAAAAGATCCAAAATAAAAAGGTCATATATAAAACTGGAAAATAGACAAAAATGGTAAAATAGGAAAGAGAAGACAGACATTAGGAAGATGATGACTGGCAAAGAATATTAAACATGGACACGTCTAAGTTTGAGGTTTAAAGGCTATGTACACCGTTGGGGGCAATTTTTTTTATTATTGCATTGTACTCATTTTGAGCTAAAAATAATTTTTTTAAATTGGTTTTTATGGCGTTCTTTGTTTCTGTACAGAGCTGACATGATTTAGTAGCAGCCTTTGGATTTTCTGTCTTTTCCGTCAGATCAGGAGCGGACGGACTCCTTATCTCTGCTCTCTGCCCTTATAAACACTCATTATAGTTCAGTTCTTATCTTACTGATAAGTGGCTTAAATACATGTTTATGACCTCTTACTAGTTTATAGATAAGGGTTATTAGATGAATGGCACAAAGTGAAAGTGAAAGTACCAGTAACATAGCTAAAAAACAGATAACCCTTTGTGACAGTACAACTCAATATTTTTAATAAAGGCCAATTGAAAGAATGATTTTGAGCCAAAAATGAGTAACATGCAATTATTTTTAAAAAAATTGCCTCCGAAGGTGTACATAGCCTTTAAGTCTAGTAACTGAGTTCCAAAGGCCTACACAGAGGGGTCCGATAGGAAAGATCATACTGGGCCCCATATTATGGTATCAGAGTTCACCACTTTGGGCAGATGGGCTGGGATCATTGACACACATACATGAAATATTAACAGATTATACTGCCCTACATTTTTATGTTAAAGGCTATGGACACCTTCCTAATGATTTTCTCTATTGTTTATTCAGTTCCTACGTGCAAAATTAAGCAAAATGGTCTACATTAAAAATTTTCTACCATGTTACTTCTAGAGCGATGTCAATCCTTTCCCAGAGCTCTGCTCTGTTTCTGATAGATCCCTATGCTCTTATCCTTCTGTCTATCAGCAGCAGTGGAAGAGGTTGTACACATAGTTGTGTGGGGGAGGGCAGCTCTCTTAGGCCATTGTTTGGCCGTTCCGTGCATTGGTGACAGCAATACAGGCCATGGTCGGCAACGGACGTGTGCATGAGATCTTGGGCTGCAATTAGGGAGAAAAGCCCATACAGGGCAGATTGCACGGGAAGACAGCAGCATCCTGGACAAACAGGAAACCCCCACATGAGAAAAAAGTGTAAAACTAGGAGCAGTTGTAAGCTGAATATTAAGGGATCGGAAAATGGATGAAGACTAAACATCACGGAATACAGATAATAATGCACAAAAGATGCAAGCATTATATATGGACTTAGCCCTCATTCTGATATGATAAAAACTGAGACTCTTAGCCAATATATTTTAATCAAAAACACATCTGTGCCCGACTACCCTCGCCAAGGTGGTCTCAGCCACTTAGGGGGACATTTATCAAGTTTGCTACGCTGCTTGCCACAAGTGATGCCCTTGTGTGACATTTGATGAATATTTTTGCAACATTTCATCACATTCAAGACTCACCATTCAAGTAGATCGGGATTTCAAATTAGAACACCTTTAAATCCCACAAAAAATATTCTATACTTTTCAAACCAGCACCTGGATCTGAATACTTTTGTAATTGCATGTATTTAAAAATGTAGCATAGTCACTGAGTTATTCAAAAAAATTTATCTGTTTAGCGCCACCTGCTGTTTATCTTTTTCTTATTTCTTTGACCTGCTCACTGAGATGTTCACACATGCTCAGTTTCATCCTTCAACTGCCTCCTGAGCTGTGATAGGGGGAGCTGAGACACGCCCCTGAGCTGCAGCAGAAAAGACACTCCCCTTGAGCTGTCAGCTTGATATAAATCCAGCAGGTCAATGAATGGGGAGATTTCTGGATCCATGTGAGGTACAGGGCTGGTTCTAGCTTTGTTAGACAGAGATTGTCATGTACTGTATGATGTCTGATTTTCATTTTTTAGATAAGTCATGGGATAACCCCTTTAAGGTTTATGACTTTTCAAAAAGTCGCAAGAATATCACATCTCCACCTCTGTCAAACCCCTTGTGTACTTTTTACAAACATAGGCATGCACTACTTGCACTTGCGCCAAATATATTATTACTTTGCGCCATTTCATAAATTTGGAGCAACCTCACAAAGCAAAGACACAAAAACCACCACAAATGATAAATCCCCCTCCTTAATGTATTTTGCTTTTACGCAACATAACAACTATGTATTGTAAGGGTATTTTTAAGTAACTGATTGGTTCTCCCCTTTAATTCTGTTTAATACTCTGTATAATAGTTTATGTTTCCCTTGTGATGAAGTGGGTTAGAGAGAGAAACCCATCCCCCATTGTACTGATAAGACCACATTCTTGGGTGATCTCAGGGACATGCGTGATGCACACTGGAGGAGGGGATAACAGGTTAAAACTCTGCTACCCACCTTCCCTTTAGCAGACTCCACCAGGCCTCCCTCTAGATAGGATGTGAGTATGACTTGCTCTATTTCTCTTGTACACCCTGGGGTGTTGATCATGTGTTATAACAGGGGTAGACAGCCATGGGTTATAGCATGATCGACGGAGTCTCCACCCCATTTAGGCTAGTGATGATTATTTACTCTTTATTATTCTGTATGTGATTTCTTTGTTTTATCGTATATTTAATCACTTAGTAAATATAATACATATAATAATTCACGTAGCCTGTGTAAGCTTATTCATTCTCTAATCTTTCTAATTCACTTTACATTACAAACTAACATAGGTAAAAAAAAAAATTTCTCTTCATGTCAGGGTTGCCCATAGCCTTTAAGTTTCAGCTTTGAGTTGAGTGCTCCTTTACTTTTTAAAAACTATAGCTTCTAACATGATTTCATTTCTTATATTATTCAGCTCACAAATACAGAGATAACTTTTTAATGCAAGAAAATATAAAATAGGACAACTATCAACATTTCTTCTAGACATTTTCCGTGCTTCCGAATATTAATAAAGATTCTAGCTAATGCTGGAGAAATAAATGACGCACATGAAGATGTGTTATGGCATAATGACACATCCTCCAGTCAAACACGACGCTAAGGAGAGTTGTCAACTGCCTAGAGACCCTCAGATAATATGCAGCCAAGTTTTGTAGACAGGCATTAAATGTGAACATTCAACATAACCCAATAGTGTCAAAGAGGTCTGTAGAACATGGAAAGTAAACTCTTTCAGAGATATTTTTGCCAAAAGGAATTATTGAGATAATAGCAATATTTCAACCGTTCATTGTCTGTTGGGCCCTCCAAAAATAATCTCATACTGCATATTTTTTCTGAAAAGAACTACAAAGAACCAACACCTAGCCACAGAGGACTACATGATTCTTTGGTGGGTCAGGATGTCATTTAACTATGAGAAATGCCTACACTACACTACGCCTACACTAGGACTAGGACTAGCAGAAGCCAACACCATATGAGGCTGACCATGAAGCAGGGTCACACTTTTTAGAACCTTTTATTTTTCCCTGTTAGGGAACTGTGAGTTAAAGGGGTATTCCCATCTGAGATAGTAGGGGCATATCGCTAGGCTATGCCCCCATTGTCTGATAGGTGCGGGTCCCGCTTCTGGGTCCCGCACCTACACTGAGAATGGAGTGGGTAAGGTGGTGGTGGCCGGAGGACCCCAGGCACTCTCCCCATAGTACAGAATGTGAGAGCACAGCTCTTGTACGACCACTGCTCCCATTTATTTCTATGGGGCCGATGGAAATAGACAAGCCAGAGCCCCATAGAAATTAATGGAGGGTGGCTGTGCATGCGCAGTGCGCCCTCCACAGCTTTCGGACCTTCGTTCTCAGTGTAGGTGCGGGTCCCAGCAGACAAGGGTGGAATAGCCTAGCGATATGCCCCCAATGTCTGAGATGGGAAAACCCCTTTAATAGAGAAGGAACCACTGTCCTTATCTCTTTTCCGGAACATCTATGGCTCTAGAGGGCCTATCGTGTCTGGCATGACAACCCTAAGCATACTTAACCTTTCAACAAGTTTGTGTATATGAGAAATAACACTATTTCTGCCCATTATATGACTTTTTTCCCAATTTCTCTCTGTGAACGCTGAATGTCAAGTTTGCAGTTCTAACAGAGATGGTGGGTGGGAACTTCCATCCATTGCACACAGAAAGCGTAGGAGAATCTGCTTCCTAACCTTCTCTTACTCACTCAGAAATATGTGAGGAGTATGGAGGACATCACACAGAAGTACTCACCTGTATGTTTGTGAATTTAGCAACTATGCTGAGATATAAACTTCCTGTGTAGCTGCAGCAGTCTCTTTAGAGACTCTCCTGGAGTCCTGTCTCAACATCGGGACACCTCACACAGCTGCTTTCTTGAAGATTAACCTAGTCTTCCAGGAGTCTGAGCGGTCTCCCCTTTTTCTGGGACAGTTGGTAAGTACGACTGTACAAGAGGCTTATGAGATAGGCATGCTATCTTTATTTTAGAGCCTGTTCACACGGTGGAATTGTCCATAGGAATTTTCACACAGACTGTGTGCCAAAATTCCCGTAGCAGAATCTGCCTCTGATTATTTCCAATGAGAGGCAAAGCTGCAGTTCATGGGCCAGCGGTTAAAAGCCACGTCCACTCCAAGAAGGGACATGTGCAGACAGCCACCGCTTGTAGCTGTAGCGGGTGTCTACTGGCAATTTAGCTAAGCCGCCAGTGGGTCCATAGCATCCAAATTAAACAACCGCAGCAGAAACCACAGTGATGTGTGAACAGGCCTGTACAGTCCCGGGCCTGTACATGTCAGAGCCCTGGGCATGGTGCCCATATAACAGTGCTTGGAGCTTGTATGGCTCTTTTAGTACAGTGCCATACAGCCTCTTTGCAATGCCATACGGACTCTGTCGCACTGTGTGTATGAGAATATTCTAAGAGCAATCATATATACAGAGTGAGATGGAACTAGAGGGCGACAGAAAACCTTCATACATCTCCATGTGAAATTGGAGAATCTGGCTCGTACAGCTATATGGCAGCTTTATTAGGCTCCATGCATAACTGAATACGGTTGTGAGCGTGGGACGCTAGTATCAACCCTTGTATCCAGGCATGGGATTCAGCTGGTTCCCTCCGCTTCTCCAGATCCGGTTGTTAAAATTACAGCCGGATCGGAGAACTGGGTTACCGGCTGAATCCCGATCCGGTGCGGTAGCAGGAGATGGGCGCTTCCACAATGGAAGCGCTCATCTCCTGCTTTTCCTGCCCACGCTGCACTAGCCTGACCTCGTAAAGCGTTAGAACTTAATGCGCGCATTCTGACCTGACGCTGCATGCAGAGTGCAGCGCGGGCAGAGAAGAGGAGCGCCAGAGCCGCGGCGCAGGAGAGGTATTTTAATCTGATGGGGCAAAGTGGTCTGATCTGAGGTCTGATGGGGGCACAGTGGGCTGGTCTGAGGTCTAATGGGGGCACAGTAGACTTACCTGAGGTCTAATGGGGGCACAGTGGGCTTACCTGAGGTCTGATGGGGGCACAGTGGGCTTACCTGAGGTCTGATGGGGGCACAGTGGGCTTACCTGAGGTCTGATGGGGGCACAGTGGGCTTACCTGAGGTCTGATGAGGGCACAGTGGGCTGATCTGAGGTCTGATGGGGGCACAATGGGCTGATCTGAGGTATGATGGGGGCACAATGGGCTGATCTGAGGTCTGATGGGGGCACAGTGGGCTGATCTGAGGTCTAATGGGGCACAGTGTATTGTATTTGTTCCCGTTTTGTTTTTTTTTACTTTAAAATAAGATATGTGCAGTGTGCATAGGGATTTGTTCATAGTTTTTTTTATAGTCCAACGGCCTGAGGGACAGTGAACTGGGGGGCATTGCTGGCATATGGAGACCACTATGGGGGCATCTACTTGGGGCATTTCTGGCACATCATGGGGGTATTACTGGCACATTATGGGGAACACTATGCGGGCATTTATACTGGCACGTCATAGGGGACACTGTGGGGGCATCTTAAACTGGCACATTATGGGGGCACTGTCGGCAAGAGGAGAGAAGCACTATGTGGGCATTTACTAGGGACATTATATAGGGGTATTTTATAGTTGCACACATTATAGGGGCACTAAGGGGGATTTTTTTTTTGTACTTGCACACATTATAAGGGACATTCTTTGTACTGGTGCTCATTTTAAGTATTGAAGGTGGCAGGATGATGGAAAAGTAGGAACCTAAGATGTCTTTTCGGCAAACTGCAGAGACGAGAGATGGGTGAAAAATCATCATTGCGCCTGGTCGGAAAGGAGAAGATGAGAAAAGAGAACGTCTGCATCAGAGGAGAAGTCACTGGATGTAAGAGGTATGTGCGCTGTATTCTGGATAGCACTGAATATAATGTGTATGCAAATATGTCTTTAGTGCTAGGCACAAATGTATATAAAATGTATATGGAGCAGGTAAATCTACTGTAAGTGTAGCCTAGGTGTAATTTATATACTGTATGGTGTATAGTGTATATGTGATTATGTGAGTGTAGTGTCTATATAGTTTGTTTATGTATGAGTACCTCCCAACCATCCCAAATCTGGCATAACTACTGTGTGGGGGGGCACAATGGAGACTAGGCAGGGTTGGAACATGTGCAGATAGACATTGGGTGGAGTTAGAGGTGTGGGCCCGCGCTTTACAAAAACTCGCAGCGCTGGTAGTTTAGCTCCTTAGGCTTTTTAAAAAGTGTTGTGGTATGTGTATATTTGGTGTATTTATGTATGTGTACCATATATATGGATCATGTATATGTAAACACGCGTCGTGACCCCACGTGTCCACCGTTTAGTACGGAACCTGTTCTTAAAAATTTGAATCCCACCCCTGCTTGTATCTCAATGTAATCTGCCTCCAACAGAATTTGCGTTTCCAGTAATGGTCATGGGTAGGGCCTACACTACATTCACTACTTGGTATAACTTGAAGGTAACAAAAAGGACCCTTTCCAAGGCTTTTGCATTAGGCTTATGTAACATTTAAGATAATATAACTTTAATCCTTCTCTAATGTATTATTTAAATGGTTGAGCTGCATTATATCCCAGCCTGAAAAGATGAAAGCCTCAATGTACCAATTACTTGATCATTCTGGATCACAGAACAGTTCGCCCAAGAAATTACGTTCAAGGCAGGATCAATTCAGTACAATAAGGGGGCTATTAGGAGACTTTCAACTTGCACATGTTATGGCCCGTGCCACTTTATCTTGCTTGTCTTGCTTACTTCCTGGACAATGGCTCCAAAATGAAAGAACTTCTATTTTAAGAAGATCTCCACTTTTATTCTCTGGATTAAATCATAAGCTAAGTAATGAGATAATTAAGTAATCATTATCATGGAATTTGTTCTGCGGCGTAATAAACATTGTAATTCTGTTATAACCTTATATGGTATAACCTGTTATAATCTTATAACACATGGTTGCAGCATTATTTAAAAATATACTAAAGACTAAATTTCAGTATCTGATTGGGGATGGGGGGGTGAGACCCCAACCAATCACTGAAAATGAATGTGCTGACGCTTTGATCAGCTCAACTTTCTGCAGGAGCTAAAGATGGGCTTCAACTCCGCTATCTCATTCAGAGATCTGGCAAGCTGTTCTGCCAAGGATCAGCCTGCCAGAGCTCTTTGGATCCGCCATTGCCAGAAACTGTCTGAATGCCCGCTGTCCCCATTTATTATAATGGGGGCCAGTGGAGATCTGGCCACAACCTGATTCTTGCCATATTTGCCAGATTGCGGACATATCACCACCGGTCCCTATTATAGTAAAGAACAGTGGTGGCGAACCATTTAGAGACCAAGTGCCCAACTGCAACTCAAAACCCTCTTATTTATCACAAAGTGCCAACATGGCAATTTAACCTGAATATATACAGTCCACTATAGTATACCTAGTATATCTTTCATGTACTTCATCACTTAGCTATAATAGCCTGCCTACATTCGATGTGCTGCCTGTGCCTTGCCCTGATGAATGGTCATCATATACCTTACCTTTTTCCAGGGCGTGGGTGCCCACAGAGAGGGCTCTGAGTGCCGTCTCTGGCACCCGTGCCATACGTAGGTTCGCCACCACTGGTATAGGATCTCTGAACGCTAGTATGAAACTAGCCTTAGGACGCAATTTCTAAAATATTTTGGAGGATATATACAGTATAGAACTTAATATGCTTGATTTACAGAAATATGTTGTCTAGAAGAGTTGGAAATTATTCATTCCTTGCTATTGTGCTACTGATTTTTCCCTCAAGTTTGTAGGGCAAAAAATTTTTTAATTTTATTCAAAATGAAGGTTAAAGAAGACCTGTCACCACAGAATGAGTGCCTAAACATGTATAGACAGAAAGCTGCAGTGCATCTGAAAACACTTGTTTTTCCACAGGATGTTAGATGCAGAGGCCGGAATGAAAGCAAGTGTGAGTCTGTGTGACATATGGTACGGATATGACAGTTTTGTGGGAAAGATCAGTAAAACCTGACTTATCTTTGTTTTTCTCACACCTTCCTCTGAACCAGCGAATTACAGCAGAGAGGGAATGTGTTATCACGTAACTGACAAGCTATCTGTCTGATATGCACACATTATACACACAGATGCTATCAATCACTGATAACACCTCCTCCCTGTACCAATAACTGTTCACAGAAGGTGGAAAAGGCAGAGATATAAACGTATAAATTACAGGTTTTACTGAATCTTTTCCCACAAAACTATATATAACTGCTCAGCTTCTCCTGCTCTATAACATGCTGGCTGCAGACTGCATTTTGTGGTGACAGGTCCCCTTTTATAATAAAGAGGAATTCACAGAATATATATAGGTGGCCTATTCTTTAGATAAACCATGAATGCATAAGGACTGAGAGCAAAACTGGTTCTATTCAAGTAAATGGGACTGCGCTGTATTATCCAGGGACTGCTGTATGTACCAGTCACTGTGCCTGGATTAACAGTGAAGGGTGCCAGCCCCTACGTACTTCTGCTTATTGTGTGGTCCCCACCAATCATACATTGATGGACTATCATAGGCAAAACTGCCACAACAAGGTAGAGGGGGGATAACTGTAGTGTAATAAATTGACCCAGACTTAAAACTATCTACACTTGTTATATCCCCAAAGACATGCATTTTTTGGGTGTATTTTCATATAATATCATGCCCATCATGCTTGGGCCCGCCTTCAATTCACTTACATTCTCATTTGCATATGGATTAAAAGTACTTTTTCACCAGAATTAAGCAATAGATTGCTACATGAAAGATTTCCATACATTTGGGTGAGCTAGACCTAAAACACATTGGTGCTGGCTACTTCTGTATTCTAAACTGCACACCGTAGGCTGAGGCCCTGCTAGAGATTTTGCCTTACGCCCCAGGAACTTCAAGTTATACTTTGGGGTGCCATATTAATGTCATATAGCCATGTGCATGTTCAAGGGGCTGTTCTGCTGTTTATATTGATGACCTATTGTCAGGATAGGTCATCAATATCTGATCCGCGGGGGTCCAACAACCGCGGGGATCCAACAACCACGGGGCACCGACAACCAGCACCGATCAGCTGTTTGAAGAGGAGGCCGCCTCAGGCCCCCGCTGATCAGGCCCCCACTGATCAAATTTTGATGACCTTTCCTGACGATAGGTCATCAATATAAATGGCAGAACGACCCGTTTAAACTTTATTTTAGAGTCAATTTCATTTTCAGAACCAAAATACCTAAAAAATGACATACTAAAATTCAAGACCATGCAGATAGATTTTAAAAACAAACTCTTTAAAAACAAAAATGTCTGCCTGTCAAGGGGTTAATTAAACTGTATTTCTTCACAAGGGCAATTTATGGTACCACAATTTATGAGATAATGTGATTACCACAGAATAGCACAACACATGGCCGCCTACTAATTTGTTGTTCTCAGGTAATACAATTTCATGGCCACATGAAGGAAATTATTTTCTGAGGTAATGCAGATTAAATTTAATACACCCCAACTGAGTCTACGCTGAAATATATTCTGCACTTAATCTGATGTCAACAATAAAGGTCACCGCTCAATAGGCCTGAGATACAGCTCAGCGAGTTAGTACTGATATATGAGTTTATTTACAGACCGCTTCCAGTAGAGCATTTTGAGGCTTCCTAATGTCATTTGTACTGGTGTCCTTGTCATAAAAGGATTAAAGAGTCTGTATGACATCATGCGACAAATTCAGCTAACAAAATGAAAGGGTTAAGATCTCTCATGTAATGTCTCTCAGAGCTCATGTACAGCAGAGGGGTTCCCAACACAAAAACCAAGATCTGTCCCCCTTCATGATGCCGGTTCATACATCCCACCCCCCCTCGCCTCTCTCCTATCCATTGTAGTTTGAGGAAGGAGGCCAGGAGTCCAGTATATCCAAGGGATAACAAGTTTGGCAAACACTTCCCCCTACCTGAATGATCACTAATCACATGAAGTGGGGGTCCCAAGTTCCCTAGTTTATATAGAGCGGTGGTCAACAATGTCTTCTCCATGACATACAACCCAAAAGGACTGCAAAAGGCAGTGGAGTATGGTGCTTGGCTATCTTCGAAGTCTCACAGAGTTGGACGGAGCGTCACCGGACACCACTCCATTCAAAAGGGGAAACAAAGGACCCTCCTTTTTGTGATTAGCAGGAATCACATCATTTTTTTATTATTGCATTATACTAATTTTCACCTAAAAATCATTTTTTTAATTAAAAATTTTGAACTGCTGTCTTTGTGCAACCTTCAGTTTATATAGTAGCATGATCTGAATTTTCAGTCTGTTCGGCTCCTTATCTCTGACCTTATAAATACTCATTATAGCTTAATTCTTATCTTACTGATATGAATGTGGCTTAGGCCCCATTCACACGACCGTATTTTTGCGGACATGCTTCATCGGAGCCGCAGAGCTAGCTCCGTGCGGCAGCTCCCCGCTCCATAGAGGTGAATGGGGTTGCATCTATTCCACAATATTGCGGAATAGATACGGCCCCATTCACACGGTCGTGTGAATGGGGCCTTAATAAGTCTTTATGCCCTTATAGTAGTTTAGAGATAAGGGTTATTAGATGACCGGCACAAAGTGAAAGTACAATTGACACAGGTAGACAAACCGTTAACCCTTTGTAACAGAACGGCTAAATATTTTGAATAAAGACTAATTGAAAAAATTATTTTTAGCCCAAAATGAGTAAAATGCAATCATGATTAAAAAAAATTAACCCCAAAAGTGTACTGTACATAGCCTTTAACAGATCTACAGGAAGAAAACAGACTGGAGAAAAAGTCTTTGAACTACATATTGTACTGCAGATTCTAGAGCAGCATGAAAGTTTCCCAGAAATAGGACCCCCAGCTATTATACATTACTGGAATATTCTTCGGTTATGTCATAAATGTCAAAAATCAGAAACCTAAATATTTTGTCTTAATTAAGTAACATATATGACAGCTAAATCCTTCTTTAAGATAAACAGCTCTTACCCCTTCCACATACTGAAGCATTCGGCGGGTGCTTTCCAGTGACTGAAAGGCAAAAGGAAAAATATTTTATTAGCGACTCAAACATGTTTTCTTAAAACAATACAATTTCAGAATTTTGCCAATATTTTTTTCTTTTTATTTTAATATAGATTTCTTGCTGTGTATTAAATCATGTTGCAATGTTACCTCATTTTGTATTTTCCATCCAAAGGTGAAGATCTTTACTACATTATTTGCTTCTTATGTTTTAAAGATACAGGACTTGCACATCTCCTTACATGTCTGTTTTAGTAACTACTTGGAGCATCTATTCCTATAACTCTGTGATGTGCCATTCCTTTATTATTCCTTCTAGAAGTTATGAATGAATTGCTAACAGTTTGCAATAAAGGTCTTGATGGGTGTTACCAGTTGGGGGGGTGTACCTGCACAGTCTGATACTGGCAGCACCGATAGTGTCAGACTGGTAACACCAATCAAGACCTTCACTGCAAACTCCTAACAATTCATGCATAAGTTATAGATGGAATAATGAACAAATGATGATACAAAACAGAGACATAGGAATTGTTATTAAAGGGAAGCAAGTAATTGGTCAAACAGACATGGTTACACGTCCTCTTTAAAGAAGCACTCCATTTTTTTTACTAACTCCTCACCAGTATTCTGGCAGTGTAATTTGTCTCATCCTAACTCAGTTGAACTTATCCATTTTGAACCTTTTCATTATGGGAACCTAGTCATATGATCTCAAGTCTGACTCCTTGCTCTAAGGTGTAAACAGGAACTTGGTCTCTCTGTGTGGCTGACTTCCTGTGAACTACAGGATGACATCATCACCAATCAAATCCCTCCTGGTATCTCTCAGGCACCTCCCTCTGTATTTCTCTGTATTCTGTTGAAGATATAATGTCTCCCCTATGTAAAGAACCAGGAGTGCAGATATGAAGTAGGTGAGTGTATACAGTGATTAGCTGCAGTGATATAAACGTATAAAATCCTGACTCACACTGCCTGCCTGTACTATCTGTGTGTACTGACTCTCCAGTGTAGTTCTAGGAGATGTAACTTCACAGTGATGCCTCCTGCATGTAAGAGCTGACAGGAGAGAGAGACAGGGCAGGGAGGGCAGGCAGGATCAAGAGAGTCTGCATCGGTTCTAATTTGTGATGTTAGATTCAGATTTGTCCTGTTTGGACGAATCCAAACCTTTTTTGCGTTTACATTAACTATAATGAGTTCCCGATCGCCATATTCACTATGTAATGTATTTCCCCTGCTGCAGCCAAACGAGCAGGGCTGCTAGTAATGTGAGAACTATGGAAGTACATAGTGAATATGGTGATCGGGAACACAGTATATTTAATGCAAACACAAAAAAGGTTTGGATTCGTCCAAACAGGATGACTCTAAATCTACCATCACCATCACTAATCTGTCATGGCTGCCATTACACAGAGCAGTGCAGTGTGGTCAGACTCCCGCCCCCTATGGCATGAAGGGAGATGTAGGATGCATTAAAAAAAAACATATCTGAGGGGTGGAGGAATAAAAATTGCCAACCAGCAAAATACACATTAAATAAAACAGGCATACATAAGCATACAGAAGAGCCTGCATCTTATTCTTTACTAATGGTCTGCCTTGCATATATAGGCAAAAAAAGTCCCGGAGTGCTTCTTTAAGGTTTATTATTAGTAGCTGAAATTCTATTCACACTGACATGTGCGATGCATCACAGTTATGTGCCTTTAGCTCTATCAAACCTCGCTGCTAGGATTTCTATTCTCAACCTGGAACATTCTACTGAACAGTTCCTCAGTAGCCGGAGAGAAGCCATATGCCAAACTTCCCCTACAATGGAGCAGATAGTTTAAACATTTTCAGGCTTGTGCTTGTAATCTGCTAAAGTCCCTGCTTTTTCATATATTTTATTCTGATAAGCTGCACATATTTGCCACTCACTGTAATGAATGGGATGGCACACAACCGAGTGATCAGAAGCTGCAGAAGTATTAAAGAGGACCTGTCCCCACTCCTGACATGCCTATTTCAATCGATTCATGCATTCCTCATGTAATAACAATTCTGGAAAATCTATTCTTATGGCTCTATGTTGTATCATTCCTCTATTATTTCTACTAGACGTTATGAATGAATTGCTAGCAGTCTGCAGTAAGGGTACAGAGGGAAGGTAACCAGTTGGGGGTGTGTACTTACACAGTCTGAAAATGGCAGCACTGATTGGATAGAGTGAGTCTGTGCAGGTACACACCCCCAACTGGTTACCACCCCTCGGTACCCTTATTGCGGACTGCTAGTAATTCATTCATAACTTCTAGTAGAAATAATAAAGGAATGGTACAACATACAGACATAAGAATAGATGCTCCAGAATTGTTATTACATGGGGAATGCATGAAGCTATTAAAACAGGCATGTCAGGAGCGGCGACAGGTCCTCTTTAAGTAGCACAAATTGTGGGAATTGTGGGAATAAATGAACAAAATAGTTGGAGCACTATAATGTTGGGCCATGGTTTCAAACACGCTTTTGGTAGTGCAACACATGAGATTATAAGAACCTTTGTGACAGTTCACACTTTTTCAGATATTTTCCTTTTATCTGATTCTGGTAGCTATCCTTGTTTTGGAGAATAATGTTTAACGGGGCAGTGGACCCTTTAAATGTCAGTTTTGGGAAGTTGTCCATTTTTCCATTTTGGGACTCTGTATACAGTATATTATTCAAGCTGTAGCAAATCCTTTACCTAAGGTCGGGGCTCTGCACTAATTTTCCATGTTCCACTTCGCTACTGATGTAAATCGCAGCGCAATATTTTTGAAAGTAACATTATTGTCGAGCTGTAGCACAAAATTCTAGAAGAGCAGCCTCAAGGAATTTAAATTGTACATGTTTATTTCCCATTCTGTAGTCTTCATCTCTAATTGTCAGTTGTTCCTGAACTAGTAGGTAGACACTAGCTACTATGATGTCTCTCATACACAGCATACATGAAAAGTAGGAGGTCTTGCTCCCTTAGGTCTCTGTAGCACACAGGCAGAAGAAGCAGCAGCATGAAGTATATTATACAGAGGTAGTATAAGTGAGATAGAAAATTTACTAGAGTGAGCAGCAATGTCACTGAGTGTCTGGGCTTCTTTACCATTTTAGCTGCTGCTTCCTCCTCCTCCCTCTACTCTGCATATACTGTAACCTGGTCTCTCAGGAAGGCTGATAATCTATTCTGTATCTCTGCCTTTCTGAAAATGAATTTTAGCATTGATTTGGAAATAAGTTATTAGTGGAAGAGGTAGGTGGAGGTAAAGAGGGGTGTAATAAGTGGAGAAAGAGGCATTTTTCTACAATAAAATATATTACTAAGTTTCTTATCACCACTTGTACTGTTGATTTACACATAAATTATTCTTTAAACTTGCTACTACTGTCTAGTCTTGAATATCATTTTGTACTTGTAATCTAAATGAATCCATAATTCTGTGTTAAGCAGAGCTCCATTTCCTGAGCTCTGAATCAACTACAAAGAGCTATAGTTCAGATAACATCTAACAGCTACCTGCTGCCACCATTGGAGGGAGCTTAGGGGCTTTAATAGAACACAATAATGAACCATTATGCAGTAGGCTCCTAAGCTTCCTCTAGTGGTGGTTGTGGGTAGCCAGCTTGTTATATGTTAACTTGATGCGTAGGTGGGACTTAGGATCTCTGTTGCCTATAAAGATACATTTAGATGCTTTTAGATATGGATGAGCTATCATCCGGATTGATCAGAAATATGCAGAGCGGAGGGGGCCGACACTAAGCACCCCACTGATTACATGGTTTTGGCAGCCACCAGAAACAAAACAGTGGACACAGCAGGGAGCAGAAGGATTCCTCCACTGTGCAGTGGCTGTGCTTGGGTACTGCAGCTCAGCTCTCATTGACTTGAAAACAGCTGATCAGTGGGGGGTGGTAGATATTGGGCCTCCATTGATCTGATACTGATGGACTATTGTGAGACAGTAATAGGAAAAGTGATTGTGGATTGTTATATTTCCCCAAGATTCCTTTCATATGTGCATTCGGCTCCAGGAAGTATATCTCTCTTCCAGGAAGCACTGGATGAGATACAAGTAATCCAGGAAAGCTGAGCTTAGCAAAGAGTAGTTTGCTAAGTTCTTTTGTCTGAGTCCTGTTTTCAGGCTGGGATTTTTATGGAATGATGGGCAGGTTGGTAGTAGGGCCTGTCATTCCCTTCCTTGCCGGTACAAGTTCAGGCTCATTACTGGGCTACTAAGGTGAAGGGTGTGCACAAGACAGAGAGCGCTATCTGAGGAGACAGAACCTATCTGGGGATAGTGAGGTTTCTAGCCTCCAAGTGGACATTTACTCCTGGTGTGATAAAACACATTCAAGTAATTTTGTTAGAGTGGCTGGTAGTAAGCCACTTGTCATGGAGACTTATGTTTAGTTAGCACTCATGAAAAGCCCTGTATGAAGTGGACTTCTGGGGTACTGCAGTTGATGCCTTGTCCAGCTTGAGCACATACCTGTTTGTGAACAGCACTGACCTAAGAATTTTCTGCTATATACAAGATTTCTTCATCTGCATGAATGGCGGTGGCTTCATCAGTGAGATAAGAATGAAATATATATAATTCCCCATATATACCCTAATACACTCACCTCATCAGCCAGCTGGTCGGCACGCCTCTGCATTTCTTCGAGCTCATTGCGCATATCAGCGTCGTCTGCCATTGTGATCTGGAGTGTGCTTTGGGATTGGGAAACGTGCAGCGGGGGACAGCCTTAGACCTTTAATGCAAAACATTAAAATTGATTAAGACATGAAACATTATAATTTTATAACCTCATACTGAGGAAAATTTCTGAAACAGAATATTTAAAGGGAACCTGTCACCATGAAAATGCAATTTAAACTACAGGCCGCATGTTATAGAGCAGGAGGAGCTGAGCAGATTGATATTTAGTTTTATGGGAAAAGATTCAGTAAAACTAGTAATTTATTCATTTAAATTCCTGCTCATTCTGGACTTTGAAATCCAGGGGCTGGTCCTATCAGCGATTGACAGTCTGCCCTTTATGACTGTGTACACAGATAACTGTCAATCACTGATAGGACCTCCTCCTGGACTTCAATGCCCAGAATAAGCATAGAAACAAATGAGTACATTATACGTGTTACGGAATCTTTTCCCACAAAAATATACATCAATCTGCTCAGCTCCTCCTGCTCTATAACATGCTGCCTGCAGCTCAAAGACTTTGTTCCATGTCACAGGTTCCCTTTAAGAGTGACGAGTAATCCACAAACCATTTAGTGCATTAAAATCCATTTGTGCAATTGATCTCTTCTCCAATTTCTAAACCACCAGAATCTAATTAACTACCGGATATGAGGATAAAAACAACTCCATCTGCCTGTATTTCTTCAGCCACCAATTTCTGCATTCCCTGGTTGTGCAGAGATTATCATTTTAAATGCACAAATGGATTTTATTGCATTTAATGTATGACACAGTTCCTGTATGGAGTCCCCACATCTAGGAGTAATATGGATTCCATCAAACATGTGGAGGTACAATACATTTCTTCATATAACTAGTATAGCCATGTGCAAGTGATCGTAAAGAGTCACACGGATATCTGTAGTATCTATAATGTTCATTTTTGTTTTCCATCAATTTTTCCAAAATTATTACACAAATAAAGACCCATGTATTTTGTCTTAAAAGGAGTTGTTCACTCCATTTATACAGATGGCTGTTCTACAGAAGCTCTGGAGCAAGAACATCACAACTTCATCCATTGTGCACAGCAGGGATCAGCAACCTTTGGCACTCCAGCTGTTGTGAAACTACAATTCCCAGCGTGATTCATTCATTTCTATGGGAGTTATGAGAAGAGCAGAGCAAGCTGGGAGTTGTAGTTTCACAACACCTGGAGTGCCGGAGGTTGCCTACCCCTGGTGTAGAGGATGGAGATGATTACTGCAGCATTACTCCTTATCCAACAGTAGAACAGTGGATTGGCAAGGGTGCGGGTGTCGGATTCCCCCAGATCAGATATTGATGGTCTATCCTGAGGAAGGACTGATTGTGGGGGTTAAAAAACAACCTAAAAGGCAACAAAAAGGCCATACTTCATAAAAAAGCACACACACAACAAGCCCTATGGGGGTTTACAGTTCTTCTGCATGCATTTGATTTCATGCAGAACCAAATGGAGGTCCTCGTTTAGACATGACTCTCACAGCAATAGAATTTAATGAATGGATTCCTTTAGTTCCATGGTAGAGAAGCTCATATACCAGCATTACATGCAAATCCTTAAAGAAGTTGTCCAGCAGTATAAAATACATAAAAAATAATGTATCCTGACATTCTATGGAGTCTACTTAACACCGCTATAAGCATTATAAAACTTCACACGTAGACACAAACATACAGTATATAAATATAAGAATTTAGTAGCTGAAGATGGACATACTAATAGGGGAATGCCCTAGGTGGGTCACTCCCTAAATGCATGGACGGGTCAGGAAGAGGTTAATGCAGTTCAGACAAGCCTAATTGCCAACTTGTAAGGATATTTGCTGAGCACTGTCACATGCTTCAACCGGTACTAAAAGTACAGATAGTCTCTCCCATAGGGAGTTGGCCTCTTGGGACCCTCTTGGCATGCAGAATTTTGTGTGTCTCACCTGCCCGCCCTTGTTTTGTTCATTTCAGTCAGCGGATCCTGTCTTTGACAATTTAGGGTGTTAAAAAAGTGAATTGGTTTATTAATCCAGTATGGATGATGAAGTCACAGTTGGTGGTTGTTGAGGAGCCAGACATCTCATGCCACGGGGCTACCTGCTCTAAGCATACAACTATGGTTATGTGCAAGACATTTTATCAATAAAGGCAGTGGTTGAGACACACAATGTAGCCAGTTTCATAGACCTCCTTTCAGTAGGAAAATGTGGGAAGAAACCAGAACATCCAGCGGAAACCCACCCAAACAAGAGGAGATACTGCAGATTCAGATATTGCCTTTGGTTGGAACTGTTCATAACTTTCATAGTGGCCTAAGTAGACACAATGGGGAGCACTGAGCAAGGACAAACACGGAATACTCTGCAAATACTGAATGAGGAAATAATACAAGGTGCAGAGTGTGCCTGACAGCTGTGCACAGGTAAACATGGCTAAACAATGTATGCATCTCTAATATGAAGCCTTGAGGCTAGAGAGGTGAGCACATACTATGTTTACGTGGGACTGACCTGTTGTATGAATAATGCAACCCTCACATGTACTGAAAGCTGCACCGTGCACAATGACGGTTTTATCGTTTATACTAATAAAAAAAATCACAATTAAAAGGTTTCCGGTTTTATGTAACGGCTAATTATTGTACAATGAAAAATTCTGCACCTTT
Source organism: Rhinella marina (assembly GCA_900303285.1). Lineage (NCBI taxonomy): Eukaryota > Metazoa > Chordata > Amphibia > Anura > Bufonidae > Rhinella > Rhinella marina. The sequence continues at coordinate 50,571 of ONZH01012983.1, read as the reverse complement.
TTTTATGCAGTATGCAGCATTTATAACGCCACTCTTAAAGGGGTTCTGCAGTTGTTTAAAACTGATGATCTATCCTCTGGATAGATCATCAGCATCTGATCAGCGGGGAACCGACACCCGGGACCCCTGCCGATCAGCTGTTTGAGAAGGCAGCGGCGCTGCAGGAGCGCCGCGGCCTTCTCTGTGTTTACCGCAGGCCAGTGATGTCACGACTAGTATCACTGGCCTGGACTAAGCTCTGTTCACATGAATGGAGCTTAGCCCCGCCCAGGCCAGTGATAGTAGTCGTGATGTCACTGGGCCTGAGGAAAACACAGAGAAGGCCGCGGCGCTCCTGGAGCGCCGCTGCCTTCTCAAGCAGCTGATCGGCAGGGGTCCCGGGTGTTGGACCCCGGCCGATCAGATGCTGATGATCTATCCAGAGGACAGATCATCAGTTTTAAACAACTGCAGAACCCCTTTAAAGAGAAAACTTAATGGCGTATGATATGCCAAAATTATTAGCAGGCACTCTTCATAATTTGGACACATCCTTTGACAATCATGAACCAAAACAATTAATTGTGTGTCAATTTTCTGGTTTACATATTGGTTAACATGTCTGGCCGTAGAGGTTCCTCTACCACTTTTTATAAAAGAGGCAAAGTTGTCAGGACCATACTTTTAGACTTTTCCATGCCAGGAAACTGAAGTTGAACATTGATAAACTGATTAAATTCCCCTCTTTGGGGGACATTAATTAAGACTAACATTTTACGTGCCAGTCTTAATCTATCTCCCACTGGCATTTCATCAGATACATGCACCAGATCTGAAATCTACACAAGGAAAAGAATTGGTTTAGATTTCAAGTATAATCTACACCAGTTTTCTTGCACAGATTATAATAAATGTCCCAGGCCAGCTATGTCCCACTTGAAAACATCCACTTCCTACCTGCTGCACTTAGTTTTTGGAAAAGTAGTGAGTAGGTCTGAAACCCCCCCAAAAAACCTTGAAAAATTTTATGCAAGCCAACTTTGGGACGTGTTGATGCCATTTTCTGACAGGGGATAATAAATGTCACCCATGTTTTTAAAGACCTCTCATTTTCAAGATCTCAGTTTGGTGTCAGTAAATGAGAAAATTTTAGTAGATCTCTAGATCCTGAAAACCTATACAAACTGAAATGCTTCTCATATTTACAGCTTGTACATATTTACGTTGGTGGCTATATTTGGGGCCTCTGCTGCAGATTCGTAAAAAAAAGCGATTAGAAAAGTCCTGCATGAAGGGCTTTTTTCTCCGCCAAGAAAAGGGGACTCCCAGATGGAAACTGACACCGTTAGAGTCAATTGTATCTGTTTGGCTCAGTTTGGGTCAGCTTTGTGCTGAAACAGGCACTACCCTTATTTGTATTGAAAGCAATAGAACAAGTGTAAACGAGAACTTAAAAGTTTGCTAAAGTCACAAAGCTCAAATATCTCTCCTGTCCTCGCCTTGTCTGTAGGTAAACTGTTTCATCCTCGTATGTCACTGGTGTTTAGGGATGGACTGGGAACTTAAAATGGCCCTGGAAAAAATACTAAAAGTGGCCCCATTTTGTAGTTGGGTCCAAATTGATGGAAGGTGGGGCCAACAATACCATATTGCGGCACATTATACTACCCCAACAGAGCCAAATACCACAGTCCATCACAAAATACATCCCCAAAAACTTCCGCTGGCCGGCTAAGAGGAGGGCGCAGATGGCCCACTGGGCATCGGCCCACCGGGAAATTTCCCTGTAAGGTCTATGGCCAATCCGCCCCTGCTGGTGTTTCACCATTGGTATGGCGTTCTTGTGGTACAAAGTTTCCAGTTTGACTTATCAAACCACAGAATATTATTTCAAAAGTATTAGGGTTATCTAAATGCTTTTTTGACAAATGCAAGATGGACGTTTGTGTTCTTTTTGGTCAGAATTGTTTTGCATCTTGCAATATTCCCATGGATGCCATCTTTGCCCAGTGTCTTTCCTATTGTGGAATCATGTACACTGACCTTAACTCAGGCAAGTGAGGCCAGCAGTTTCTTTAGATGTTTGGCTGGGTTCTTTTGTGACCTGGATGAACCATTGATACAAACTTGGTGAAATTGTAGTAGGTTGGCCACTGGGGAAGGTTCACTACTATTAGTTTTCTCCATTTGCGCATAATGGCTGTCACTGTGATTCATTAGAGTCCGAGAGCCATGCTGTATAATATCAACCTTTCCCAGATTTGTAGATTTCAAAGATTTTGTTCACATCTGTATTTGACTCTCTATAGCAGTGATTTTAAACCAGTGTGCCTCCAGCTGTTGCAAAACTACAACTCCCATCATGCCCAGGCAGCCTACAGCTATCAGCCTACAGAAGGGCATGGTGGGAGTTGTAGTTTTGCAACAGCTGGAGGCACACTGGTTGAAAATCACTGCTCTATAGAATGTGACATAATGAGTCACTTTTTGAGATCTTTCACTTTACCAGACTGGTCCTATTTAAGTGATGTTAAGATTCAACAGGTCTGGTAGTAACCATGCCTGGGTGCGACTAGTGAAAATAAACACATTTGTCAATTGAATTTGGTTAATTGGTTTATTGAGAAGGGGGCAAATATGTCACATATTGTCAGGTAGCACTAAACAACTGTGTGGCAAGGATTATTTTAGTGTTTTTTTTCTTTTAATTCCATGTAATGTATTTGGTTAATGATACCAGGCCATGTTCCTAATGTCTGAAGTAACTGTTCATGCTAACTGCACACTAAAGACCTTTAGGAGGAACCAGGAAGCTAGAAAACATCTACACATGTAACTTAGAGTCCCAGCTCTGTTAAAGACATCATCAGGGCAAGATGTGTCTTGTTACCACAACTGTTCTTTGTATTATATGGGCGTCGGCCAGATGCGATGTTGGGAACTGGTTGATGGGGAGCTCACTCATTCGTTCACTGCTTTCGCAACTGTTACTTACTTTACTCTGCATGTTATCTTTTGTATGCATTTTGCATATGTAAATTATGTATTGGTATATATAAAGTATGTATTTTATCATAGTTTAGTAAACTTTTTATACACCTAAACTGTGTTAAGCCTATTTGTTCCTGGATCTAAGAATTCACAGTAATACAACATTTTACCTTTAATAAATGAAATTATCATTTAGAGCCATTATTTTGTGATTACCTGGGTTATCAATATCAAATTTTAAAAATAGCTAGTGATCAGAAACTCTCAAGCGTGACGCATATAAAAAAAACAGAACAAATTGGGAAGAGAGCAAATACTTTTTCTTAGGACTGTATCTTGTTGCACATAAAAATTAATATGACATTTCTAGACACCATTAGTTTCAATCTAGGGTCGGACTGGTTCAGCACAGTATTAGAGGATCCTCCTGTGGGCCCAGCCTCTGATACCATAATGGGTCCCATAGATCCAGGAGAAAAAAAAAAACTGTCTGCCTTTGGAGTCAATCACTTACCACTAGGATCTATTTCTGTGAATCAAAACCCATTAAACTTTATTGTTCATAGAGGGGTTGGGTCTCCCACAGGACCCCAGTCAATCACCGGTTAAATTACACAGTATGCATTATCTCTATTCTACACTTTGTCTTCTAATCTGTGCTTCAGTTATCAAAAGAGTCAAGTTCCATTTTGTTGGCTATTATAATGTGTGTAGACTGAGTTCAGTTCTGACTAAAATACCGACTCTTACAGGACAATCTCATTAATCCATCATTTGTGTGCTCACCAAAATAACAGAATTATTGGGGTCACTTACCAAGACCAGTGTTTTCTATGCCAGTTATCATTTAGTCAGAAAATTATGATAAATCTGCCGGGCCAATGGTCCCACCCACACCATACCCACATCACGCCCCCTTTTTGGAAAGCAGGAAGTGCAGTAATATAAACATCTTTTGTGCAAAAATTGGCAAATCTCAAGCTTTTTTACACCAGTTTTCTGGCATAGGGGCTGATAAATAACTGCCACTGACACAATTTAAGGAGGCTTCTTCCATGGTCCCCACTTTCAAGGATGTTATTCTGATGGAAATGTATTGAGTCCCTGCTTGCCTGTAGCTGTGAACTGTAAATCATAAACTAGATCTTCTCTACCCCTGAGATAATTTGGATAATTGGAACAGTTGTAAAAATTTCTGCAGCAAATCTGCCAAGTGTAAAGGCCCTTTTAGACGGGCCGATGTGTCTCCCTGCCCGAGCGCCGATCAGCGATATCGGCGCTCGTGCAGGGAGCCTTTACACGGCCCGATGAATCGAGCGCCGGGCCGCACAAGTGATCGCTGTATCACTCGTGCGGCCGGGAAGCTCCATACTGTCAGGCGCACATCGCCTGTTTACACAGGGTGATGTGCGCCCGACAGATTGGATCTTTTGTACAAACCAAAAGATCCAATCAGCCGACGAACGAGCGTTTTGCTCGTTCGTCGGCTGATTAGGGCCACTTTTACACGGGCCGATTATCGGCACTAGCGTTCCTAGGAACGCTTTTTCGGCCGATAATCGGCCCGTGTAAAAGGACCTTAAGTTCACCTGAAGGGCTCATCCTGAAAAGCATTGTAAGACTTATCTATGTTCTGAATCAGAATTGTATCTGCATTCAATTGTCACTTTTTGTCTGTATGCCATCCATTTTTCCCCAAAAGAACTGAAGAATGCTCACTCAGCATTGCCTTGCAACTATCCATGAACAAACAGACCTTCATTTGCCGTTTGTTTTCTTTTTCATGGGTGCCATATGTTAAATGGATAATTCTAATGAAAATGAAACCAAAATACAGAATGATGCGATTTTAGCTGCACGGAACAATGGTCCATGAAAAAAAAAACCTCAATCATGTGACTTGGCCCATTAAGGCTACTTTCACACGAGATCTGTATTGAGATCCGTCATAGGATATCAATACCGGAAAAAAACACTTCCATTTTGTCCCCATTCTCTGTCATTGAGGACAAAACGTAACTAAACAGAACAGAGTGCTCCAAAATGCCTTCCGTTCCATTCTCATAACGGAGTGCAAACCACAGCATGTGTCATGACCCACAATGCAAGTCAATGGGGACGTTTTGTCTGACACAATAGAAAACGGATCCGTCCCCCACTGACTTTCAATGGAGTTCATGATGGATCCGTCTTAGCTATGTCAGATCCTACAACCAGATCCGTTCATAACCGATGCAGATGGTTGTATTATCAGTAACGGAAGCGTTTTTGCTAAACCCTGCCAGATCCAGCAAAAACACTAGTGTGAAAGTAGCCTAACTTTAATGTGTCCTATTTTAGTCTGTGTGCTAGACTCTATCAGGACTTGAATCCTGGGACCAGCTCCACCCACTTTCATAGAGGATTAGGACATTCATTATAGAAAGACCTACTGGAAATCAAGATATAATACAGCAACTTGAAATCCTTTCATGCAGTACTTTATCCCTTTGATTAAAATAATCATATTCTTACTGTGGAGGGTAAAATGAGGCCACAGGTCTTAATCAGGTTCATTGTATTTAACCCAACAGTTTCCAGAAAGCTATAGTTATGTTCAGAAGAATACATAGTCTATACATATTGAACAAAAAGTATTCAATATGTAACGCATGCAAAATCGGCAACAAGAGCCATCATGTTCCCTTTATAGTCCTAGCATCCCCTTTTTAAGGGTTTTTCCCAAGATTATGGTACTTTTAAACTAGCCCCAATAGCTGGGCGCTGTAGGGAATTGTCATAGCGGCGCGCCTCCTGGGCATGAAGACGTGCGGCCTGCCTGCCTGGAGTATGTAAGTATGTATGTGTTTGTGTGTATGTATGTCTGTCTGTCTGTCTGTCTGTATGTGGTGACGGATCCGTCCTGAACTCCATTGAAAGTCAATGGAGGGCGGATCCGTTTACCATTGTGGTCACACCAAACGGATCCGTCCCCATTGACTTGCATTGGGGGTCATTCCAGATCCGTCTTGGTGCGGATGCCTGGATCGGAGAGAAAACCGCAGCATGCTGCGGTTTGTTCTCCGGTCTGAAGATGGAACGGAATGCTTTCAGGAGCATTCCGTTGTCTTCAGTTCAGTTTTGTCCCCATTGACAATGAATGGGGACAAAACTGAAGCGTTTTTGTTTCCCGTATTGAGCCCCTATGACAGAACTTAATTATTAACTTTATTAATTAACTTTAATTATAAAACGCTAGTGTGAAAGTAGCCTTAGCGTTACAACCTCTCTGGTTTCCAGAGGCAGATATAACACTTGAAATGACGGAATAGATAGAAGAAAACTACTCACAGATTTTGGCACACAGTGAGAGTCACGGAGACCGCACCTATATACTACTGTATAAAGTCACAATAAATACAGCGGTCCCTCAAGATACAATGGCCTCAGGATACAATATTTAAACACACAATTGTCTTTTCTGACCCATTGTAAGTTGAAACCAGACTCAACATACAATGTCTCTACAACATACAGACTCAGATCCAACCAATCAAGGTCACTACTGGTAAAATAGCTGGATTAGATGGTAGTTAGCAGCTTTTCCTGACTGTTATATGTAAGGACTTGTATCAGTCTTACTTATCTGCTTATGTTTCTTAAATCTACATTTTTTTCTTATCTTGGATGACATCTTGGGGTTTTGGAACCGATTACTCAACTTACAATGGTTTCAACATACAATGGTCGTCCTGGAACCAATTAATATTGTAACTTGAGGGACCAATGTACTGTATAATACCAAGGGTTATGGCAAAATGCCATGTGCAAACTATAAAACCAAGATTTAGATTACAGCAGACTGCAGAAGACCAGTCATCCCCAAGAACCCATCAAATATTACTTGGTGCTTGTGCTAAAGCCAAGTAATACCTGGTGGGTGCATGGTAGCAATTACTACAGGACTAGAGGAACAGGGGGAGAAACATTGGTTGCCTGTGCATCCTGATGAAATATGTAGGGACAAATAGGGATGTTATATAAGCCTTTTAAGGAGAGGTAGTTGCTCTTCTTAGGGCACTTAAAGGCTATGGACACCTTCAAATTTTTATGACTATATTTTACTCAGTTTGGGCAAAAAAAAACAAACATTTTTTCAATTGGTGTTGGTTTTTACTAAAAATGTTTAAACGTTTCTCAGATACTGTGGTTAAAAACTAGTCTATCTGCAAGCTGTCACAGTCTGTTTTCTTTTAATCTCATCATCTGACAGCTCATGTGTAGTTATGATCTCTTGACCTCAAAACACTGATTATAGCTCAATTCTTATCAAACTGATATGAATATAGCTTAAGTGTTTATGAGGTCAGGAGATCAGATATATATGAGCTACACATGAGCCAGGATAAAAAAAAAAACAGAAAGTGACAGCTAGCAAATAGCCTAAGACCAATTGAAAAAAAAGATTTTTAGCCCAACATGAGAAAAATGTAATCATAAAAAATGACCCCAAATATGTAGCCTTTAATCCATTTATTAAACTATTGGAATAGATCAGGATCCTCTTAGGCATAGCTGAGGTGACCAACTATGGCTTCTAGATATTGTTTTTATTCTGGATCTAGAGCTGCCATGAACTCCTGAATGGCAGTATGACATTTCCTTTTGTATTTTGCTTCATATACACATTTTGTCAATTTTGTCTGGATTTTCTAGGTTGTTCTAGATTTGGGCTTTAAATTTTGCATTTTGAGTTTGATGTCTTTTTGCCTTAATGCAGGGGTGTAGCTAAAGGCTCATGGGCCCTGGTGCAAGAGTTCAGCTTGGGCCCTCCTTCCCTCAGTGCTTTGTGGCCAGGGGCAGGGGAGCACATATTCTTCCTACTGCCTGAGGCAAACATTGAAACGGCACCCCTTCCCCATGTCAAGTTCTTGACCTAATAACAGTGTCTTCTTATGTAGCACAAGGGTCTTTGGGCCCCCTTTAGGCCACCTCTGCACCCCCTACAGCTATGTCCCTGCCTTAATGTGTTGTTTATATACTTTAATGTTGGATTAATGTTATGTTTGCACACAGGTGCAGCTGCGGATGGTTTCATATTTTTGTGCTGCACTGGTACTTTACTTCATACTCTAAACCCATAGGCACTCCATGTGCCACATCAGGGTACCGCCAAGTTATGGAGATATTCAGACATAGAAGCTATGACACAATTGGAACATGACTAAATTGTTGCAAGGCATAGAGGGATGCAGTAGAACGGCTGGAAGTCTATGGCACCTATAGACCATATAATGTTATATAAGGTTATATGGAGGCTGTAGAAGCAGTGTGATTGAGCCTTACAATTAGAAATCATGTTTGAATTTCAGGTCCTGATTAATCAACTAAAAACATTTAATTTGCTCACCGGGGACATCTTTTATGGCAGAGCTGAAGTCCCGCACATGGCGCACACATTACTTCTGTAGTAATGGTGATATATGTCACTTGGCAGCTGATTTAGAGGGATAAGCTGCCATTGATGATGTATTCTAGTCGAGCAGTTCAGAGTACTATACAGCATGGCAAAGATTAAGCAGAATGGAAGCGGAGGGTTTATCTGATCACTAATACAGAAGGAGACTTTATGTTGACCAATCAGCTAAATGTCTCCGGCACGTGACCCCCTGGATGATATTAGAAGCGTTACGCTTGGGTGGTCACATGATCTGTAGATTAATGCAAACCCCGTGAAATCCTTATTGCTTGACAGTCTTTGAAGGAAGGAGATGCTCGGGCTCACAGTGCTCAGTGATGATAGTGACAGTGGATTACCGCTGCCAATTAACCTATTTCTAAATCTAAACTGGGTCGTGCCCCTGGTCCATTTACTTCACTAAAGTATTCTGCAAGGTGATACAGTATCTACCTATATGATCTATCTGATCTATGATCTATGACCTATCTACCTATAGTGTTTATCTATCTATGTATCTTATTTATGATCTTCTATTGATCTATCTATCTGATCTATGATCAATGACCTATCTACCTATAGTATCTATCTATCTATCTATCTATCTATCTATCTATCTCATATCTAGCCATCTACAGTATCTCACAATAGTGAGTACACCCTTTACATTATTGTAAATATTTTATTATACCTTTTCATGGGACAACACTGAAGATCCAACACTTTGATACATTGTGAAGTAGTCAGTGAACAGCTTGTATAACAGGGCCCTCAAAATAACTTAACACACAGCCATCTCTGCCATATCTATCTATCTATCTGATCAATGATCTATGAATATGATTTATGATATATCTATGATCTATCTATATGATCCATGATCTATCTATAATATCTATCTATCTGATCAATGATCTATCAATATGATTTATGATATATCTATGATTTATCTATATGATCTATGACCTATCTATAAATCTATAAATCTATCTATCTATCGTATCTATCTAGGATGTGGCTTTCTCTTTAAAGCCTAGGGACTCTCCAGCTTGCCTGTCTCCAAAACCTATAGACTTCAGAGGAGAGATCCAGGTGCAATGCACGGTCACCTCCCCAATATGTGGCTATAGGTCCAGTGGTCTAGGGAAGGGAACACCCACCAATCTGTTTTGCCCCAGTGCCTTCATCAACCTCTGAGTGCCTGCACGTATGGCAGATGTTGCAGATATTTCTGCTACTGAAAATCATTTCCATTCATCTGAGTAAGGTTGTTTTCGCAGCAAGCACATGGATTTCTGCAAGTCCCATTCAGATGAACGAACCTAACTGTCAGTCTCAGGAAATTTCTGCAACACAATCTGCCGCATGTCAAGGCATGAAATCTGCATCATGTCAATTTATGCAGCAGTTCTCCATTTTGGGTTTTACCCTTTGTAATGCAGACGGTAAGATCCACAGACACTTCCACAGCAACAACCAAATGTAAGTCATGAGGTTTTTTTGTACACCTTTTTTACCGCTGTATCTTATGTCCTGTGTGAACGTATCCTAATCCTGTCCTTTTTCTTGTGCAAAATCTTTATTCTATACAACTCTTTTGGGGAAAGTTGGGTAATCATTATTAGCAGAGGGGTTCTCAGCTCTCTTCCCCATGCTCCTGAATGGCATGTCTCTCTAGTTATTCAACAAAACACAAAGTGAAGATTGCATAACTAAGCAAATGTCTTCAGAGGTCCGGATCCGTCACTAAATACATTGAAAGTCAATGGGTGACGGATCCATCACCATTAATTTACATTGTTTTTAGTGACCGATCATTTTTTTTTTCCGTTTTTATGACTGGACACAAACCCTCACCTTGCAGCGGTTTGTGTCCAGTCACAAAACAGAATGCTGCCGGAATGGAAGATATCCTGACGCATCCTGAACTGATCTCTTTCCATTCAGAATGCATGAGGACCAAACGGAAACCTCTTTTTTTGGTATTGAGATCCTCTGATGGATCTCAATACTGGAAAACAACAATGCAAGTGTGAAAGTAGCCTCAGAAAGCTGAGGTCCTCCTTGAAAGTCCTCCCTGGGACCTGCAGTGGTGGCTACACAAGTTATCTAACAACCTTTCAAAAAAACAGCTGACAGCTGGAATCACACATCCAGTTTTGCAGCAGTTTTTTGTGCAGCTTTTGAGCCATAATAAATTCATAATAAAGGAATGGACGTGTACTTCTCCTTCCTACTGGATCCAATTCTGGCTCTGGTTCAACAAAAATGGCATCAAAAACCACATTAGTAGTAATAAGTCAGAATAACTGGCCTTATATGTTTTTTTAAGATATTTCCCTAGTCATGAATTCTAACTGAGAAAACCAGTTGAATGACTTGCAAAACATCACCAAGCAAAAAACAACAACAAAAAAACAACAATACAACATGTCCAACTGCTGTGACTTATTACTACTGATATATCATGAGCCGGATGAATGAGAACCTTCACAAACCTATTGCATCAAAAACTATGTGCGATTCCAGCCGAATAAAATTTTTACCAGATTGGCAGAATAAAGCAACTCAAGAATTGGAAAGATGATGAAGGTTTTATGCAGTCACCCTTTACAAATGAAAGCATATTAAAGTATGCCGTAATGATATTATCTTGATGGAAAATGAAGATGTGAAGAAACAGACATCTGCCTAGGGTGCAAGAAGGCTCAAGGGCTCAGATTCAAAATGAAACAAACAATCTATATATCCCTGAGCGGATTTTAATTTTACATTTCTTGACAGATGGATCTGAGGAGTATATTGACACTAGAGCCAGGATTTTTAATCACTGACAAAAAAACAAGTCACGTTATTTGAGACGTTTTACTTGAAGATGCTAGGTTGGCTTTGAACTGTATTTTCTTAAAAAAAAAATAAAAAAAAAGAGAACATTCCTGGCCTTCTCTTAAAAGCTGTGGGGTCTAAAGGCTTACAGTGTTTCTTCTCAATAAATTATTTTTCAATGACGCATTGAAGTCAATGGGAATATTGCTGTAGTAACGAGCTCCAAGTATTGTGTAGTTTTGGTGCCGACTTCCAGCGACGGAACTACCCCCGGATGCAGATGGGGGGCGGGGGGGCAGGGTTTCGGAGCCCCGCCGAATAGACAGGTCATCACTTAGTAAAGGCTGGACAACCCCCTTACAAGTTGTCCAATTACTGTGGTGACTTTATAGGTTATGAGTGACCTATAGAGTAAATAAAGTTTAATATTCAAATTCAGGGTAATGGCCTGACAAGTGTACATATCTTTCATCCCTGGTTAACACATCTCCTTATTTAATTAAGTAATATGCCATATGGTGTAACAGATGCCACTTAAACGGTATGATGGAGCATACCATATCACATTACCTTAACCTTGTATGTTCCTTATCAATGATAATTTGTGCAGACAACACAGGCTACAATAACTATACTAAATAGATTTTAATGACTATATTAATAGGAGACTTTTTTGTAAATGAACTGTCATACCTGAATGGAACTGTCCAAAATCAGACTGGTGTACCTCCGCCCCACCAGAGGAAATTATTTTGAGGGCATGTACATATCCATTTCATCATAACCTTTGTAATTATCATTGTACACACAGGACATATAATCGGTGAGATGTTATAGGTTATACATGTGAATCGATCCATCATAAATAGACCCTAGTTGTTTGTGGTTGGCTCCAACGTCAGCTACAAATAGAGTTGTCTTCTGGTGAACCTTAGTAGCCAATGACTGAATCAAACCTGAGCCCACCACAGAATCTTCTGATACCTGGTCCATCTTAATCGATAGAATCAGTGTAGACTTTGTTATAAATCTGGTCTCTCTGCATGTAGGATCTCATCTACAAATGCCACTCAAAGGCCAATGCCCTTTTACACAGCTATAGACTCCAGTGGTAATTGATGCTAACGCATGGCTTACTCATATATACCATCACTATCCAAGCAAACTTGTTGCAATTATACACATAGACATAGGAATTTCTGGGGTACCCTCCAAATATCCATATAGTCTAAAGCCTGTGATCTCTGTTTTAGGAGCCTGGAGACATCATCGCTCTTACCTCCTTCAACAACCCTCACGTTGTTAAAATGAGGGTCTCACACTACATTGCTTCAGACATTTGAGTTCTCAGGTTTTGGTGACAGGTCTCTCAGTTCCCAGATCACATTGTATATACCCAGTAATAAGACCAAGTCCCTCAGTTGCCAGACCACATTAATTATACCCAGTAATAAGACCATGCCCCTCAGTTGCCAGACCTCATTAATTATACCCAGTAATAAGACTATGCCCCTCAGTTGCCAGACCACATTAATTATACCCAGTAATAAGACTATGCCCCTCAGTTGCCAGACCATATTGATTATACCTAGTAATAAGACCAGACCTCTCAACTGCCAGGCCACATTTCATATACCCAGTAATAAGACCAGGCCCCTCAGTTGCCAGGCCAAATTGTTTATACCCAGTAATAAGTCCAGGTCTCTCAGTTACCAGACCACATTGTTTATACTCAGTAATAAGTCCAGGCCTCTCAGTTACCAGACCACATTGATTATACCTAGTAATAAGACCAGGCCTCTCAGTTGCCAGACCACATTGTTTATACCCAGTAATAAGTCCAGGTCTCTCAGTTACCAGACCACATTGTTTATACTCAGTAATAAGTCCAGGCCTCTCAGTTACCAGACCACATTAATTATACCCAGTAATAAGACGAAGCCCCTCAGTTGCCAGACCACATTGATTATACCTAGTAATAAGACCAGGCCTCTCAGTTGCCAGACCACATTGTTTATACCCAGTAATAAGACCAGGCCCCTCAGTTGCCAGACCACATTGATTATACCTAGTAATAAGACCAGGCCTCTCAGTTGCCAGACCACATTGCTCATACCTAGTAATAAGACCAGGCCTCTCAGTGGCCAGACCATAAAAAGTGTATCAAACATATTGTTAAACAGTTTACTGAGAAGAACTAAATCAAATAAATGTTACATTCAATAACATAGAGCAGCCAGTCAATTATAGGAACAATCGAAACAAATAAAAATTAGGGTGCAAATTGCCAATAATACTGTGCCAGCATAAATTACAATTCTACATTGCTGCTTGCAGAGCTGAGTGCTTGTTATATGACTTGGCCAAAAAATCAAGTACATCATATGGTCCTCAATCTTCTGCCAAGTCTGAGTAATGTGTGCCTCAGTAGTCTATATCAGGGAATAGGTCAAAAGGACAGGATGGTAACAATATCTCCACCAATATTCAACATTACAAACATTAGTTTGTCATGTTGAACTTTCTTTAATGTCTCTAAACGTAAAAAGGAGAAAGCCTCTGGGAGCAATGAGGTACAATGGCGCCACCCTCATTGCTCCTAGGGGTTCATATGCGTATTATTAAACAATTTTCTCAAGAACACAGGCATTCAGGAAGATGGGATCGAGACCATGATGTTCAACTGTCAAGTGCACTTGTTTCAGGGGAGACAGTTTTATTACAACATATATGATGACAGAACCCCTTTAAGAAGGTAATGAAAGCTGAGAATATAAAATGGCCCAAGAGGCAAAGTTCCATTTTGGACACAGTATGACAGTTTCCTTGTACTATATGTGTAATGGAGGTGCTAAATCTTAATTGCATTAGTTAATTGTTAAATTACAGAAATAGAAATAAAGTTGTCAGACAACCATGTATTTTGGTACCTGTAGCAGCAGCACACTTTTTAATTAGCTGTAAGTATGGGCTACAATAATTATATTTCCCTGGCTGATAACATAACTCAAGGGATAAAAATATATTATGTTGAATACAATATAGGTAATATTAAAAACCAAGTATAATACCATAGTAAACTTCATAAAAAAGTTTGTCAAGCTGGATGTATCCATATGCAGGTAGAGTTATGAATTACACCAAATTACACCACAATATGGGGGACATTTATTAAGACCAGAGTTTTCCACAATGGTCTTAATAATCCAGTGCTGGTGTCCGAAGCTCCACAATTATTAAGAGGTGCATGTCTCTTAAGAATGGTGGCTCATCTGTGCAGGTCCCTAAGCAAGAACTGAAATCTACACCAGTTTCCAGGTGTAGATTGTAAGAAATGTGCTGTACCTTCCAGCCCTGGTCCTGCGCCATCTACTCAAAGCCCCACTCTGCCCACTTTTTGGAAAATTCTTGAGCGGTGACCAACCCCACAAAAAATAGCAAAGAAATTTGTAGTACCAATTTAGGGCATAAGGATTTTAAAAAATGTCCCCCTCTTTGTATAAATGGTCAATAAAGTCTTGGCTGTGGTCCAAATGGGATCTTCAAGTTCAGTTCAGAAATACATTGATGTTAAAGGGGTTTTCTGGGAGTTGAATATTTTTGACCTTCCTCAGTATAGGTCGACAATATATGGTTGGTGGGGGTCCAACACTTGCCAGTGCCACTGATCACGTGTTAGAAGAGGCCGCTGCACTTGGTGAGCGCCGTGGCCTCCTTACTGCACACCATACATAGCGCCGTATGGGGTATAGTGGCTGTGCTTGGTATTGCAGCCCAGATCCTTTCACTTGAAAGAGAATGATCTGCACATAAGCCATATGACTGATGAACGTGATGTCACTGGCCTTGGAAGAAACTGTAGCGCTCACTGGAGTGCTGTGGCCTTCAAACAGCTGATCTGTGGGGTGCTGGACATCCGATCCGCCACCAATCTACTTCCAGAAAACTCTGGTATTTTAAAGATCAATATTGATTGAAGGATAAATCAGAAACTAAAGGCTCAGGCACACAAATGTATTTTCTTTTCGTGTCCATTACGTTTTTTTTGCAGACCGTATATGGACCCATTCATTTCAATGGGTCCACAAAAAAAAACGGAAGTTACTCCGTGTGCATTCCGTTTACATATGTCTGTATTTCTGTTCCGCAAAAAAATAGAACAAGTCCTATTATTGTCCGCATTATGGACAAGGATAGGACTGTTCTATTAGGGGCTACCTGTTCCTCAAAATTCGGAATTCACACAGAAGTCATCCGTATTTTTTGCAGATCCATTTTTGCGGACTGCAAAATACATATGGTCATGTGCATGAGCCCTAATATTGATGGAGGTCCCAGGGGTTAGAGCACTACCGACCAGACATTGAAAGCATGTCCATACATTATACCATTAACGCTGGTCAACAGAAACCAAAATATTTTCCTATATAATATATTGTGTCATTGTATTTTTGGGAACTGATGTGCACAGGGATGGATGTATGAGGGGGTTGATGTTGGCCATATACTACACCACCATGTACGCAGTGATGAAAATCAAATCTAACAGCCACAACCTAGCAACATTTTATTGAAGTAAAAAAAAATTAAAAACACCAAAATATTAAAAGATTAAATCACCCACCTTTCCCAATTTTACATTCAAAATCATATTAGGTATTGGCGCATCCAAACATGTCTGAACTATTAAGATATAAAAAAAATTATTGTTCGGTGAACTCCGCAACATGATCAATAACAGTGATCAAAAAGTTGTACATACCACAAAATGGAACCAATAAAAACTACAGTTTGTTACGCAAAAAATCAAGCCCTCATACAGCTCTGTAGAATGAAGTATAAAAAAATTATGGCAATGGAAAGAAAATTTTGATTACAAAGGTTTTTATTTTTTCTAAAAGTAATTTAACAAAATAATGCCAAAATTGTACTGAGCAACAGTCATTTTAAGCACACAGTGAATGGCGTGATGCTAAAACCCCAAAAACCTTAGCAGAATTGTGTTTGTTTTATTTCAATTTCTACCCCACAAAGAATTTCTTTCCTGTTTTCCAATACAAGACATGGTAAAAAAAAGGTATCTTATCCCACAAAAAATAAGCCATCATATGGCTATGTGAACAGAAAAATAAAAAAGTTATGGCTATTGGAACGTGGGGAGAAAAATAAAAAATGTAAAAATGAAAATAGTCCAGTTCTTTAAGGGGTTAAACATAACTAGAAGTATAAGAAGAATTGCGTGATACTCATGTTCATGTTGAACTCTCGTATCTGTACAATCTGTACATAACGGTCGGTTCATGCTCAACAAAGAGAAATGCCTGGAGGATACTACCAGACACATCATCCGCTGGCATAAATGATGCAAAAACACAAAACAGAAGGTTAATGAGTGACTAAGAGGGTCATTTCTCATCTACTTCAGTGACAAATCAGTATTCTCTGTGAATTCTGTCAACTACTCATAAGATGAGAACAACTTGGAACATTCAGTGTGTAGATCTTAAGAGTCTTCACGTTTTGGTGAAAAGAAGTGGACAACAGCCTTTTCAATCAGTACCGTACATTACAGAGACATCTCCAATGTTTTATCAGCAGCTAAAAGGTTAAATCATCAAGTCGTGTTCATTATTGTTCAATCTAAACAAAAGCCAAATTGAACTGGAATTATGCCCATTAAAATGACGGATTTCTAAGTACTCTGGATTCAAATGAATATAAAGGCAATGTGAGGTATAAGTCACATGGATACAACCTACACAGCCACCACATGGGGCATTACTATTATTGTGTAGTTATGAAGTGGCGTATTATTCCTGTGCTTTACATTATGAAAAATAGAAAAGATATGGAAAAAGCGTAATACAAAGCGAAAGTATAATGGAGTAAAAATTGAATAATATAAAGTGCTCAAAAAACTGAGGTAACACTTAACTCACACGTCAGATCTCGATGAACGTGTAATGGGTTGAGAATAAGCTGACGCATCAATGGTCAATGGAAACCAAAATCATCAACCAACTGAAGTGTGGAAAATCACCCAAAATCAAAGTAAAAAAATTCAAAGCACATGCGGATCCACTTTGCCTGAATTCACAGCAACTCATAATGTGATTCCCTAGTGTTTAAGGCCCCCACATGCTTGGCTGAACTCTTAACAACATCTGGAAAGCAGATTTTGTCCTGGAGGATCTTCTCCCAGACCTTGTTCAGTGAGCTACAGGACAGTCTCTGGTGTTACTTGGCAGAGTCAGATGTACTTACACAGAGGGGGGAATTTATCATTAGGAGAATATTTGAAGTCAGTTTTGCTTCAGTCTGTGTTGGAATACTTTGTCCCACATTTATCAAATGTCACAGGTTGTTTGATAAATGTGGCTTGTCCTTAAACCTAACACTTCTGTCTAGAGAAGCTCCTCCACTTTTCCTACTCCACCCTCCTCCTGGAGTGAGATTGCGACTATTTTGCGACTTTTTAAAAAAGTCTCAATAATAAATCTGGAGTGAAACTCATTAACATAGCTAACCACACCCACTTTACACCCATATTACAAAACTGGAGTGAGTGGTGTACACATGCAAAAAGTCATAAAGTTTTGCGCAAGTGAGTGTAAAAAGTCGCAAACATTTTGCGCACGGGGGAAAGCCCTATTTTACGACTTTTTGATGCCAGAATTCTGGAGTGAAGGTATGATAAATCAGGGCCAGAATGTCCCAGAAGTTCTCAGTAGCATCAATGCCTTCATCATCCAGGAACTGCCTATAAATTTTGGCCAATGAAGCCAGACATTGTCCTGTACCAAGTGGAAACCATGGCCCACTGCACCTGTGTCAGATGTGAGAATGACTTTGAGGATATCATCCCAGTACCTAAAAGCAGTCAGGGTATATGGAACCCTCCAGGCATATGACTCCTCAGACCATCACTGAGCCATCACTAAACTGGTCAGGTTAGATGATATTGCAGGCATCATAATGTTCGGCACATCGTCTCCAGACTAGTTCATGTCTTAGTGTAAACCGGCTCTCATCTGTGAAGAGAACGGGGAGCCAAAGTCAAAACTGTTAATACTGGTGTTCTCTGGTAAATGCCAATCGAGCAGCATGGTGCTGAGTGATGAGTACAGGTCCCACCACAGAACATCAGGCTGTCATGCTACCCTCATGGAGTCTGTTTCTGACAGTCTGGTCAGGAACATGCAGACCAGTACCTCAAAGGAGGTGATTTTGTAGGGTTTTAGCAGTGTTCCCCCTGTTCCTTAAGGCACAAAGGAATGGATACTGGTCCTGATGCCAGGTTGATGCCCTTCTATGGCCCTGTCCAGCTTTTCTAGCATAACGATCCGTGTCCTGATATTGTCTCCACGCCATTGAGGCTGTGCTGGGAGTCACAGCAAACCATCTTGAGATAGAGATGTATGGATATGCTCTCGGAGGAGGAGGACTACCTGTGCATCTGGATTCGGCTGCAGGTACCACCTAATGCTACCAGTACTGACAAGGACATTAGCTAAAACGCAAGACTAAAGAATACGTAAGTCAGGAAGGATTTTATCAGTACAGGAAAGAGTAATTATCTGTGGCCACCACCTGCAAACATATTCCATTTTTGGCTGTTGTCTTGTGGTTGCCTCTAAAGTGCGCCTGTTGTCGCTTTCATTTGCACCAAAGCAGGTGAAATTGATTCCCATTCGCTTATGCTTCCTAACTGGATAGATTGATATCATTGATGGTTAATTGACTGGGGGTTATAATGTGATGCTAAGTGTTCCCTTAATTTCTTTGAGTAAAATTGGATGTATGGACTACCATGGCTATCCAGGCAGCTACTCCATCATGATCACTGTATCTCACATGCACAAGTAACATCACACCCTAAAAGTACTCTTGTCACCAGAGGTGGACTGATGTGTTGTGGTCCCACCAGAGGAAATTGTTCTGAGGGCCCACCTTCTATTTATACAAAACTTGTGTATATTCACCTGTAAATTTATCATAATCTTCATTGTTGCCATTGTTACCAGTAAGGTCCGGTAGGTAACTTATAGATGAACCCAGAAAAGAAACTCTAAAATCAACTCTATATGGGGAGGTTTTTCTACTTTGGAGGGCCAGTCTAACCCTGCTTGTCACTGAGCAATAAATAAATGAAACGGTGTCATTATATGTCTTAAAGGGGCTTTCTAGGACGTACTGAAGACCACCTATCCATCAATATCATATCATAGGTGATCTGACTGCTGGCACCCACACTAGTGAGCTGTTTTTCAAAAGCTCTGGCATGGGAAGCAGGGACCTGAACTACACAGCTTCATACCCTGGTAGTGGCCGCACCCGGTTACTGCAGCATTGCTCCCATTCACTACAGAGCTCTGTACATTGTGTAGAGGTTGCGCCTGGTTACTGCAGCATTGCTCCCATTCACTACAGAGCTCTGTACATTGTGTAGCGGTTGCGCCTGGTTACTGCAGCATTGCTCCCATTCACTACACAGCTCTGTACATTGTGTAGCGGTTGCGCCTGGTTACTGCAGCATTGCTCCCATTCACTACAGAGCTCTGTACATTGTGTAGCGGTTGCGCCTGGTTACTGCAGCATTGCTCCCATTCACTACACAGCTCTGTACATTGTGTAGCGGTTGCGCCTGGTTACTGCAGCATTGCTCCCATTCACTACACAGCTCTGTACATTGTGTAGCGGTTGCGCCTGGTTACTGCAGCATTGCTCCCATTCACTACACAGCTCTGTACATTGTGTAGCGGTTGCGCCTGGTTACTGCAGCATTGCTCCCATTCACTACACAGCTCTGTACATTGTGTAGCAGTTGCGATGTATGGTGGATATACTTGTCCTACTTATGTTCAAGTTGGTGGTTACAAGGATTTGAGACTGTATGGTCTTATACTGTATCTTCACCTATTCTACAGAAGTCAGTCGATCAAAATCCTTGCCACAAATCTGAATTTGTGACTTTTACTGTAGTGTGTTTGGTTGGATCTACCTCTACCTGCCACATATTTAAAGGAGTTTTCTGGGACTTTTTATACTGTTGACCTATACAGAGGATAGGTCATCAGTATCTAATCGGTCGGGGTCTGACACCCGGGACCTGTGCCGATCAGATTTTTGAGAAGGCACTGGCACTCCTGTGAACACGCGGCCTTCTTGCTGCATTTCCTAGGACACTGGTGACACATTCATGTGGCCTAGGAGCAGCTCAGCCCCATTCCTGTGAATGGGGCTGAGCACAGAGAAGGCACTGGCACTCACAGGAACGCCGGTACCTTCTCAAACAACTGATCAGCAGTGGGTCTTGGGTGCTGGACCCCCACCGATCAGATACTGATGACCTATCAAGAGGATAGGTCATCAATATAAAAATCTCAGAAAACTCTTTTAATCTTACAATGAAGCTACTGGCTATAAGCTGTCTCACTTGGGGACTACACTCGAGTCTTCTATCGAGCTGTGCATTAGTCATTTCTAGGACACATTGCTTATAAAAATAGCATTAGGAACATGTTGTATACATGTCCAGAATATGCTAATCATTTGGAGGGCATGCTGCGTTCCTGCAGTATATTGTCTAAGTATTTGGATAGGGGCATGGGAGTAACTGTAGCCATAGCAGCCCAGCGGTTGGAGAAGGGAGGGGGGAATTAGGTACCTTTTTGTGGGGAACAACAACTGTCTGTTATAGTTATCTGCTTATTCTTCTTAAATCTTCATTTGCTCTTATCTTGGATGACATTTTAGGGCTTCGGAACCAATTACTCAAGTTACAACGGTTTCAACATATAATGGTCGTCCTGGAACCAATTAATATTGTAACTTGAGGGAGCACTGTATATACCTTTAAATATTGCTTCCTATGCTGCCATTTTAATTTTTTTTACACTAGGTGGTCGGGGGCCCATCTTGTTTCGCTATGGGGCCCCATGAATTATAGTTACACCCCTGACAAAGAGGTAATAGTTGCCAAATAAATCTGACCATCACACTACTACAATATATTCTCCAAATTGCATCGTTTTGGATACAGTACGATCACAGCTTTAGAGCATTATACGGGAGTGAAGGTCATCACTTAGGCATCATATATCCTCAGTCCAACAAAGGATCATTTTGTACTTTGGTGTGATCTCTAACCCTGAATTTTGGCAGATATGATACTCTTAGATCACTGTGAACTAAGATACAAAAGGTAGGTAATCCACTTATTTACAAAATCACTTCACTGCCTGAGTTAGGATACTATACTTTAGTATCCTAACTCAGATATGATACTCTCCTCAAATCTTCTGGTCAACAGAAAGATTAATGAAGCAAGAATTCTTAAAGGGAGCTTGTCAACAGGAAATTCTCTGTTACACCAAACACAACGCATTGTAGGGCTATCTCAGCTCAATGTAATGATACTTTTCATTTAGTGACCCGTTGCTTCATTCTGGGAAAAAAAGTACTTTTATTCCATATGTAAGTGAGCAGACAAGTGCATGGAGGTTGGGCCCAAGACACTCTGTGCACCCTTGCTCCTCCTACTTCCTCTGCTATCCCCTCCCTCTCCATCTTGATTGACTGGGGCTGGCAAGAGGGCTAATTCTGGCCCTGTCAAACAAGATGGTGAGGGAGGGATGGCAGAGGAAGTAGGAGGAGCAAAGTTGCACAGAGTGGCTTGGACCCACCCTCGGTGCACTTATTAGCTCATTTGTACATGGATCAAAAGTACTTTTTCTCTACTGTAGAATGAACCAACAGATCGCTAAGTGAAAGGTATCACTACATTCAGCAAATGGCATTTATCATGTAGAGAAAGTCAATGCAAGGCACTTACTAATGTATTGTGATTGTCCATATTGTCTCCTTTGCTGGCTGGATTCATTTTTTCTGTCCCATAACTGCTCATCCAGGGGTTATGACCACCATCTAATCCAGCAGCAGTGGCCGTGCTTGTACACTATAGAAAAAACAGCTGACCTCTCTAGTGGCCAGGACTGAGGGAATGCTCATAGTCTAGTTTTTCTATACTGTGCAAGCACGACCACCACTGATGGATTGCAGAGTGGTCGTAACCATTGAAACGAGCATTGTATAATGTGATGGAAATATGAATCCAGCCAGCAAAGGAAGCAATATGGACAATCACAGTACATTAGTAAGTGCCTTGTGTTATCTTACTGTACATGATAAATGCAATTTGCTGAAGTGAGATAACCTTTTTAAGTTTATGAGCGAGTTAAAATTTGCTAGCTACCGTTCAGACTGAGAGGTGATATGTGACATGATGACCTTCCATAGTTCTACGGTAATCACCAAACTGCACGATAACCAAGTAAAAAGTAGCCTCACACAGGATAATGTGTTGTGAGTCCACACAACAGTAATGCAATTAATGACTGGAGGCAAGGAGATAAAATGTCATTTTTACTGTTCTTTGCAGATATGTGAGGACGCCGCACAGCAGCCTCTGTATACAAGATATAAACTTTTCACCCCTTAGAGACATTTGCTGAGCACCATGCACATGATGTGCCCTGACATCTCTGGGCTTAGACAGGATTTTGTTTTGGCCACAATAATAATGTACTCCCGAGCTCCGACCACCAAGCGTATTGCTACAGATATAATAAGGCTAAATCCAATCCAGGCTGACAAAGGATTGGATGAATGATTCTGTTTACTTGGATATAATTATATTTTGTTTTACTGTAACTTATATGAGGAGAAATATTACCATAACCCTGAAGATATAGGGGTTTTTTTCCCCCTGAAAGAGCGCCACTTTTGTCCATGGGCAGTATCTGGTATTACAGCGCATCCTGATTACATCAAGTGAATGATGCTGTTACTCGACAACGCCGGAGCCCAGAGGGGGGGAGTGACCCACTGGACCCCTGGTATGAAATATTAACGTTTGACTGCCCTCCACAAGGGATCCTAGAATTAACCCACTCGCTGCTCTAGACCACCACAGATTCTGAAATGAACCCCTTCCACTGCCTTAAATCACAAAGGAGTCTAACATCAGCACACCAGGGATCCTGACGCTAACAACTTCACTGTCCCAGAGCAACAAGGATCTGGACAACAACCCCTTCATTGTCTGTCCTTGACCATAAGGGATCCTGATATTAACCACTTTATTGCCCTCGAACACCATGGATCCTGACATTAACCTGTTAATTACCCTAGACCACCAGGGATTTGGGTCCCTCCATCAGGGTTCCTAAAATTAACCACTTTCCTGCCCTAGACCACCACAGATTCTAAACTCAAATCACAGGAAGTAAGAAAGAGCTGCATGGACATGGTCATGTGACCACAGCCCAGAACGGGAGATGGGAGCAATAAAGGTAAAAGAAATACATTACAAATTACAGCGAGCTTCATGAATGATTGTATTATTATTATTACATATATTATTTTAAATGATACTGATGCAAACTTGAAACCCCCTTTAAACCTGATGTGTCCAGGTCCCTAACTGCTCCGATCATTGGCTACGAAGGCTAAGAAGTTCCTTGGAGGTGAGCCTTTCAGGTCTATGTTTCCTATTGTTTATATAGCAGCATACATTCCGCAGCGCGGTATAATCAGTCATACAGACTGTTTACAGTACGTGTAGGGTACGTATGAATTGTTTAAAGCCTAATCTCTCAAATTTCCTCCTGGGCTGCCTGCATTTCCATTGCTTACTGTCATAATTAAACCTATAAATAGATTTTAAGAGGTTGTCAGGACAAGCAATTTGCATGAGATTTGCATTTCATTATTGCTTGTTTTTTTCTCACAGCAAGTTGTATACACGAAATCTGCAAACCATACAATATCAGAAATAAAATGCTTTTTTTTTTTATATTCACTCCTGGCTTTGGCTTCCAAAACTGCACCGGAAAACCTGATCATGTGACCATTCCCATAGGGCAGAAGCAGATGATAAGGATTACGTGCGTTTTTTCTGTTCAGATTTCCGTGTGGGAAAACCACAGTGTAATTCAGCACGAGCAGAGTCAATTGCAGCATGTCAATTGTTTGTGCGATTCCACACCTTATATATATTGTTTTTTCCCCCATAGTCTTCAATGGAGTGATTAACAGAAAATCCGAAACAAAAAACACGTAAAAAAAACGCAATGCACCAAATCTGTGTCAAACAGTGCCTTTTTGGTGTGAATTTCTTGTGGATTTTCTGCATACAAATCTGCATCATGTGGCTAGCTGATCAATGGATGCGGGTAGACTAGCAGAAATTTTGTAAATTATGTTGCAAATTTGATATGATTTCGCTGCAGATCTCAAAATCTGCACAGCCGGTCAATTTCTGCATGGATTAAAAAAAAAGCAAAGAGGGAGATTACTCAAGACTGCTGTTCCCATCTGCATCATTGATCCTCTGTGTCAGAGAGAGATGGCTCTTAATAAATTAGGCGCATCTCCATGCGCCAGAAACTGAAGCTTACACCAGCTAGGGACTGGCATAGGCTTCAATGATAAATTATGCCAGTTTCCGACAGACTGCTCTAAGCTTGCCCCATCCCGTAAGCCCCATCCCTTTTCTGGCCACTTCAGAAAAGTGGTGGGAAGCTTAAAAAGTCCCAAATTATTGCGCACATGTGGCGAGCCCCATAATTTGTGACTTATATACGCCACAATAGTGGTGCAATGACATTGATAAATGTCACTCATTGTTATGGTCCGTGGTAGCAGCAGGGGCGGATTGGCCATAGACATTACAGGGAAATTTCCTGGTGGGCCGATGCTAAGGGGGCCATCTGGACCCTCCTAATTGCCAGCAAGTGGAAGTTTTTGGGGATGTATTTTGTGATGGACTGTGGTATTTGGCTCTGTTGGGGTGGTATAATGTGCCACAATATGGTATTACTGCCCCTGCCTTACATCAATTTGGACCCAACTACAAAATGGGGCCACTTTTAGTACTTTTTCCAGGGCCACTTTAAGTTCCCAGTCTGCCCCTGGGTAGCAGAATCCATAACGGAATTCTTAGATAACCCAAACCTTGTACGCCGAACTTGAAAACACAAGTTCGCTCATCCCTAGCTGTAAACTGTACTCCAAATCTACACCTGCTCATAGCAGACATAACTTTGTGCCAGAATTTACGCCAAATTCTGTTATAAATTACCATAAATCTGTCTGGTTAGCCTGCCTGATTTTCTTATCACTTTTAAAAATTTACAGGAAGATAAAAAAAAAGTCAAAAACTCCAATTTTTTTGCATAGCCATTCAATAAATTTCGATAAACTCCTTTAAAATGGCCTTGTGAGGCTTTGCTTCACCTGGGACAATGATTCAGTTTGCTGTCCTAACCCTGTATCTAAATGGCCCTGGCCAAGGCGGATTGTGGATTGACGGCACCTAGAACCCAGGTAGAGTGGTATAAAATCACCCCAATCATTGCATCTTTATAATGGTGACGAGTATGTTCTGCGTATAACTAACACATACCTCCCAACCGTTCCCGATACAGCGGGACAGTCCCGGATTGCAGTGACTGTCCCACTGTCCCGGTATGGGGAGGTATGTCCAGGTTTCTGGCAGCTGTCTCTGTGTCCATAAGACACAGAGACAGTTGCCTGTATTGTGATGAAGCAGAAAGCCGGCATCGGCTCGCCGCTTCATGCATCATTCCTCCCGTCCCCCCTGCCGCTCTCCATACCTCTGGTCTAGGCGGGGGATACTGTTGAAGAGTTGTGTATCTAAACCTGTCATGTGTGATACTGTCTGCTTACCAGTGTATCTAATCCTATCATATGTGATACTGTCTTCAGGATCGTGTATCTAATCCTATCCTGCTGCTGATGCTGCTAGGAAGAAGGTAAGTATGTGGTGTTTATTTATTTTTTTAACTTGGGGCACAACATATTACTGGAGGGCACAATGTGGGCATATTACAGGGCGGCACAGCAGGAAACGTTACAGGGGGCACAATGTGGGCATATTACTGGGGGCACAGCTGGCCATATTACTGGGGACACATAACAGGGCATATTAATGGGGGCACATAAGGCATATTAATGGGGGCACATAACTGGAGAATAATTACTATGTGGGGCAGTAAGCAGACTGGTTGGGATTAGGTGTATAGTTATGTTTTGGGAGGCGTTAGAGGCGTGGCCTAGTGCTGAAAAAATTTGCGTGCCGCACAATGTGTCCCTCTTTTTTCATTTACAAAGTTGGGAGGTATGCTAATATGTAGTCCACAGATGAATAACCAGGCCTATTGGAACAAAGACTACTACAAGGATCTGTAACTTGTTCTTTCCCAGTTATTAGTTTAGCAGGGGTCCCTGTTACATTACTATAGCCTTGTACCCCAGTTTAGCACTAGGCCCTTGAGGCACATGCCTAGTGGCAGCCTAGTGAGGAAGGGCATTTTCTGGAGGTGGTCAGAAGTGGATGCAGAAGTGGTTTATAGTTTGGTTATCCATTGATGACTACTGTATAGTTTATAGTTCAGTAATATAAAGCATGGTTTTTGGTGGGGGCTTCGGGCACAATGCATGTCATGTCGACAGGCGCCAGAGATGTAAATCAATTAATAATTACAGCCGTTGGTTTGTGGTGAACGTGTCAAAATATTATGATCCCATAGACAATCACATAATACAAACCACATACACTGATGCTAATCACAAATAGCATGGGCAGAAGATTCCCATAAAAATACAAAAAGGTGACCTTATTTTATGCTTATTTTTTGGAGAGCATTATGTCCAGATGGTTTAAAGGGGTATAAGTATCAGATCGGAAACAACTGCGCGGTACTTGGCTGCAGTCCCATAGAGATGATTGGAGCGGAGGTGCATATGCCTGACTTGCTGCTCTGTTCCTTTTGGGGGTTTGCAAGGAATTGGGCCCTTGTTTTCGTGATCTGTGTGGGTCCCAGTGGTAGGACCGATCAAATAGTTATCCCCTCACCTGTGGAGAGGGGAAACTTGAAATAACTGGAATACCCCTTTAAAGAGGGTGTTTTAAAATACTTGTATTTTCCATAAAATAACTTTTTAGGTGTTCCTCTATTATTGCTCCTAAAAATGTAAAAGGGCATAAATAAATTGGTGTCACTGTTCCCCTTGTCAAAGGTGTGAACCCCTACGAAACTCCGGTACTATTTCATTAGCTCTGACAATGCAGGGAAACACTCTATTGACAATAAAGATGGTAACAATCAATTGCCAATTTATTTGTTCATTTCTAGGTAGAATAAAGGAGGAATTCTCCAGAATGGCTATTTCATTTGGACGAAAAGTATTGAAAGACATGTATGAAAGACATCAGGCGGGCCGAGGTCTGAGGTCCAGTTAAAGAAGAACTCACGCAAAAATTTGTATTCTCTGACCTGTTAGAAAGGTGCATGATATAATCTGTAGTGAATTGTAATCTTCTTATCAGTGACTGTTTCTGTGAGTAAAAACCTCTCTTCTTATTGTTGCTGGGTCATGTGACCAACTCCCTGACCTCCAACTGACCCAGGACAGAAAGCCAGTAACTGCTCTATTCATTCCTATGGGAGCCTCACTTTCAGTCTCATAGGAATATATAGAGAATTAGACTTCCTGTCCACACATAAGTCTATGTGTGAGTTGGTGGGTCTAATTGCTGGTCACATGACACAGATAAGAAACTTCAGGATGATATAAGTCAAAATTCAGACACTGGTAAGAAAATGACATTCACTACAGATTATATCATGCACATTTCTAGCAGGACATGGAATAAAATTTTTGTCGGGAGTTCTTCTTTAACCACTTCCCATCCGGGCCATTTACCCCCTTCCTGACCAGGCCTAATTTTGCAAATCTGACATGTGTCACTTCATGTGGAAATAACTTTGGAACGCTTTTACTTATCCAAGCCATTCATAGATTGTTTTCTTCTGACACATTGTACTTTGTGTTAATGGTAAATTTGAGTCAATATATTTACCTTTATTTATAAAAAATCCAAAATTTACAGAAAATTTTGAAAAAAAAAAAATCACAATTTTTTAAATATTAATTTCTCTGCCTTTAAGTTGCATAGGGATATCTAATAAAATTGTTATTAATGAACTTTCACCATATGTCCACTTTATGTTGGCATAATTTTGGAAATGTAATTTTATTTTTTGAGGACGTTAGAAGGCTTCGAATTTTAGATGTAATTTTTAAGATTTTCATGAAAATTTCCAATATTTAATTTTAAAGGACCTTTGCAGTTCTAAAGTGACTTTGAGGGGCTTAAATAATAGAAACCTCCCATAAATGAACATATTTTAGAAACTACAGCCCCCAATGTAATCCAAACTGATTTTTACAAAGTTTGTTAACCCTTTAGATTTCCCACAAGAATTAAAACAGAAGGAAGGTGAAATTTAAAAATAAATATATTTTTTTTGCAGATTTTTTAATTTTTACTTAATTTTTCCTATAAGATAGCAAGGGTAAACCGCAAATCAAACCTGAATATTTATTTTCCTGATTCTGAAGTTTGCAGAAACACCCCATATGTGGTTGTAAACTGCTCTGTGACCGGCAGTAATGAGAGGGCGATAGTACAAGCATTTGTGATGGCTTTGACAGCTTGTCAGAGTGATCAAAAGCCTGGAGGCCAGGAAAAAAGGTCTCAGGTTAAATCTCCATGTTCTTGGCTGTCAGGAGGCAGCTGAGTCATGGAGCTTCTATGTACAGGTGCTGCACACAGGGGGCAATGCTCAAGGATGTTTTAAAACGTCCATTCAGAGATAGAGATCCACTACCAGGACGTTTATAGTCAATGGGCAGACTGGAAGTGGTTAACCTTCAGAAAGGAAAAAAACAATAACTAAGTTAAAGAGAAGCTGTCACCTCTCCTGACATGTCAGTTTTGTCAGTTTAACTACTTGCATTCCCCATGTAATAATTCTGTTCTTATAGCTCTTATTATTCCTGATAGATGTTACAAATTAATGACTAGGAGTTTGTAATGAAGATCCAGCTGGGCGCTACCGGTTTGAGGAGTGTCTGACACTGGCAGCGCTGGTTGGATAGTGTCAGACTGTACAGGGACACACCCCTAACTGGTAACACTCATCTGAACCTTCAATGCAAACTGCTAATAAATCATAAATTCTAGCAGGAATAAAAAAGGAATGGCAGAACACAGAGTTATGAGAATAGGAGAGGTGACAGGTCCCCTTTAATAAACGGCTCTTGAACCTTCTATGGATTTGTCTATGGCTGATATTCTTCTATAGCTTACGAGACGTTTCCTAAGCCTGAGATTCCTAATGAAATGAACAATTTAAAGCGAGATCACAGCAGTAACTCTGCAAACAATTTCCCTTGGGCAAATCTCCGCATGACGTGTGCTTTACTAAGCGCTGCATTTTTGCTTAAAAGATAATTAAAGTCAAAATGTACAAAAATAGTACAGCCCTACAAGGGGAAGTAGAGCGCCACGAGATGATAATGCAGGGAAAGCAAAGGTGTGTGGACGCCATTAGGCATTGCCATGTGAAACCAGGAGATGTTTGCCCTTTCCAGAAAAAAAAATGGCGCAGGCATGAGAATTACATCATTAGCATTGTGGTGACGGCTCCATGATGATATCAATGGGATTAGTGGCCCCCTGACATATGGAAATAGAAGAAGACATTCCCCTTGGAAGTAATCTTTATTTATAGGAAATTGGACTCACATGCAATAATACATTACACGCACCAAAATTGTTCAGATCATCTCTAATAAGCATTCATTTGTTGACGATCTGGCAGTGTAATATTACTGCCGACTACCAGATGAAGGAGCAAACGTTCATCCGGCAATTGGAATCTTTCAGCGGGCTGAAAAATTGTTGTTTGCCATGCCATGGATGATCATACTGTGTAATCATAATCTGCTGCCAGTAAGCAGTGATCAGTATGGGGACGAGCGATGGCATTGTGATCATCCCTCCCCATACTGTGGAGGAGATTAGTACATGTAATAGCAGTGGTCTCCTCCGCTAGAGATTGCCTGGAAGGAATGCTTCTCGCCCGACAATCACCTTATGTTAGTTTATCTTACAGATGTCTCACAAGCTTTTTAAATTCTGCACTAGGCGGCTTGTAATCCAGAAGGATCTTCCACTGAATCGATGGACTATTTGAGATGAATCTTCTTCCACTCTCTCCAAGGTAAATGCTATTTGTGCAGTTTCTCTGGCGGATGGGTTGTCTATTATACACTTTCTCCATGGTCACAGCTAGTTGGGTTTTCAGCCTACTGGGCCAAAGTCCTAAACTGGGTGGGTTATCAACGTACTGGGCCAAAATCCTAAACTGGTTCTCAAGCCCAGTGCAGTTGATGTTCATATTAGGATGCAATTTACTATCATCCATTCTACGGTATTTGTTTTCTATCTGTCCCCTTCTTACAACCGTTGTGCCTTTTGTCTGTCTGCTCCCTCTCTCTGATATCTGCCATACATCCTTCTATTCCTTCCCATTGAGATGTGTCCTACATCCATCTCCTCCCTCCCACCGTTGTGTCCTGTACCTGTCTACTCCAGCTGTCGGTGCCTTACATCAGTCTCATACTCCCGATGGAATATGCCTCATACCTGTCTGGTACCTCTCCATGTATTGTGCCTTACATCGGTCCTCCCAATAGAATATGCCTTAAATCTGTCTCACTCCCAATCAATGGTGACCATGGAGGCAAGCATAGCGGCTGCTATGGAGCCCGGCAGCTCGAGGGACTATCTCCAGTATTAGAGATGGTCCCAAGGTGAGGGATAGCTAGGGATTACTGTGGAGGACGGAAGGATGGAGTGTCGATTTCTCTCTCTATCTTCCATTATACAGGTGTAAACACATGACGGCCCTGTAATAATCTTAACCTCTTTGTTTCCAGATCTCATATGTTCATGGTATAGTTGGGTTCTAGTCATTGGGTTTCAGTGAGGCCCCATGGTTATTTGTGGTTCCCTGCTCTAAATGTGCTTTATTTAATATTTCCTTTATATATGTCTTATTCCTCCCAACAACATGTCTGGTTGAACTGGTC
Source organism: Rhinella marina (assembly GCA_900303285.1). Classification (NCBI taxonomy): domain Eukaryota; kingdom Metazoa; phylum Chordata; class Amphibia; order Anura; family Bufonidae; genus Rhinella; species Rhinella marina. Next base: position 19,310 of record ONZH01012983.1, on the reverse strand, counting down.
ACTGCCTCTTCTCACTTAAAGATGTTGCCTCATTATGAATAAGACCTTTTTTGGGAGCCATAATATACACCTAATTTTGCCAGGGGAAGCAATGGCCTGCCAGGCATTGTTCTCACAGTGACCAATGCAGGAGAAATGTAGTATTTCATGGTGGGTATTGAGATGGATGGCAATCCATGACATGAAAAATGAAGCAAATTCCCCTCCTACTTAATGACTCTGCTCTAGCTAATAAGGTCCCAAAAACATGATGAGCATGGACCATTTCAATCACAAGGAACATTGGTTGGATGAAATTTAACAAAGAACCACTGTTTAACCCGACCAATGACTATCATCATTTGGAAGGAAGTAATCTGTGTTTGAACACTTGATTTGATTTTTGGATGACTGATCTTTCATTTTTGATCTTTCGTCCACAATTGATCTTCCCTTAAAAGAAAGATTGTTCCTCCTTCGTTGTCACTGAAAAATGATGTCCAGTTTAACCAATCTATCATCCAATATGGACTAAAATGATCACTGATAAAATGATCAAAAACCACACAACTGTTGGTTCATCCTTTACTTCTATCTGATAGGTATGTCCATCTTTAGAAGGAGTTTCAACATGGGAGACCACCCTCTATAAAATGTAATAGGGCATATGGAAAGGGGCTGTCCCCTAAATTATGGCTCTTTTGTATTATAGAGTAGATTCTCAACAGAAAAAATGAATGGGGTCATTTATCAAACTGGTAGAACTGGCTTAGTTCCACATAGCAACCGGATTCCACTTTTCATTTTTCACAGCTCCTTTGGAAAATGAAAGTACTACTTTACACAAGTTTGATAAATGACCCCAGAAGTGTTGCGAATACTACTCGTCACTGTATTTTTTCTCAAGTTTGTTACCGGCTGGGGTCACATGGAGGCTAAGACTGAGCATTTTAGGCAATGGAATTGAATAACTGTTGATATCCAATAAGTTAATGATGAGTACCATACCCATGTCTATAAAAATCTTTAGATGTATTATAATGTTAGTACATACTATTGATGGTGTTCATAACCTTAGAGCGACTCGACTGTGTAATTATATCATCACATCATTGTATATAAAAAGAGTAACTCAAATAAGAATAAAGCACCAGAATCTATGACACAAATGTCTCCAGAGGCTCCAGTTAAGGACACTTGGGGTCATTTATCAAACTGATGTACAGTAGAACTGGCTTAGTTGCCCATAGCAACCAATCAGATTCCTCCTTTCATTTTTCACAACTCTTTTGGAAAATGAAAGGTGGAATCTGATTGGTTGCTGTGGGCAAGTAAGCCAGTTCTACTTTACACCACTTTGATAAATGACCCCCAACTATGTCCAACTGTAGAACAGTGTGGAGAAGTGGGGTCTAACCTATGGAACCCCCTCTGAATGATAAATTGAAGGATATCCTTCAGTTACTCTAAAGAGTCAGTGCATTTCTCTATGGGTCAACCACATGAAGCCCTCAGAGATCAGCATCCAGAAGCTCACAAAATGATAGGCTATATATCGATCTATTCACTGGTTGCCCAAGAATATTTAATTATTTCACTGGCCACTATTACGGTTTCTGGGACGACTTTATAGATTCCTTAAAGGGATTTTACAGGATTTTAATATTGATGACCTATCCTTAGGATTGGTCATCAGGGTTGCCAACCTTCCTTTGAAATTTTCTGGACAACTTAACAAAAAATTACGGACAGCCTAAAATTTTTATGGACATACGCCCCGTCTCTTTTTAAAGACTACGCCCCCATCCCACGGCCTCAAAATGACTTACAGAGAACGCCCTTGAATTACAAACACTGTTACATCCCCACTGCTCTAGGCTGAGTGCTTTGATTGTATGGCTGCAGTGACGATGCTTGCAGGCTGGGGAGACACTGGGGAAATGTGACAGCCGGGGAGGGCAACCTGCAGGGCTTACTCACCGCACAGTGCCTGCATCACCACCTCCGCTGCCACTGTTCAAGTACCACTTGGTCTTGTATTGCTGCACAGTCCTGACTCCTGCTAGCTGCAGTCTCCATGTGATCTCTGACTGAACGGAGGAAACAACAGGCAGGGAACAAGAGGTCGCGCTACATATTTTCATATTTTGAGAAGTATTTTTAGCCGATGAGTACGAAAGTTAGAGTAAGAGTAATTCAAATAGGAAGGCCTACATAACATCAAGGGGTTGCTATTTATGCAGGGAAGGCATCACTAGTACTCTGGAACTGTCTTCATGCATAAACAGCAAATTTAGACAATTTTAAATTTAGCTGGCATCATATACTAAACATAAGACCGTTGCCACCTAAACAGTGCCACCAGTTCTTGCCGGTATAGATGACAACAGTAGACTCCTTATTACAGTCATTCCTCCAACGCCTAAAGCTGGGGACACCGTTACACTCAGCTGAAATGGAGTTTAGGGGCAACTTGGTAAAAAGCACCGTAGAGGGGGAAGCATGAGCTTCCCCCTCTGCAGTGGTTGGATTGGATGCTATGTAGGCTTAGGGCAGCACAGGGCTCTGAAGGGTCAGGGTGGCACAGTGTGGTGCTATATAGGCTTAGGGTGGCACAGAGGGCTCTGCAGGGTTAGGGTGGCACAGAGGGCTCTGCAGGGCCAGGGTGGTACAGTGTGGTGCTATATAGGCTTAGGGTGGCACAGAGGGCTCTGCAGGGTTAGGGTGGCACAGAGGGCTCTGCACGGCCAGGGTGGCACAGTGTGGTGCTATATAGGCTTAGGGTGGCACAGAGGGCTCTGCAGGGTCAGGATGGCACAGTATGATGTCATGTAAGCTTAGGGTGACACAGTAATGCTATGTAAGTTTAGGATGGCACAGAAAGGTCTAGGGTGAGGGTGGCACAGTACATGACTTTAGGGAGCATTGCAGGGTTGAGTGCTAACGCCCCCTCCCTTTCTCTCCATACAGTATCAGGTTCACTTACCACGAATCTGCAGGGTCAGTGCGGGGGGAGGCTGGACTGTTTGCTGTGCTCTCTGCATGTCTCCCATGTCTGACAGAGCCTGGACCAATCTATATACACCAGATCTGCTGCCCTGAGATGTTCAAGACACTCACGCTATAACGTACGGGGTACAGGGCCCACAAACATGGCAAATCCATGGTGACCAGTCCAAGGCTGCAACTCCTAAAGCACAGCATACCTACAGCAAAGCGGGGGAGCAGCCTTCCTCTGGCGCTATAAGAAGATGGAACAGCGCGCCGAAATCAGCCAATTAGCAGCATCCTTAGCTCAGCTCATGGGTGTTACCTGCTAGTAAGGAGCTTGGTTACTGGCACCAGAAGAACTGATATGCCACCCGTGCCGTTCACAGAGCGCAGTGCGCTCATCAAGTGCATGGAAAATCTGTGTGTATTCATACGCACTGGACTTGTTTCAAAGCGTAATATTGCCTGTACAGGCGTCTATGACGCTTGTACAGGCGGTATTGCGACCTCTGCAGGAAACAGATAAATATTCCTGAGTTTTCAATGGTGGCCAGTGGGACTCCTCCTCCTCCTCACACAGATCCTCTTCTTCTCTCCTTGGCAGCATTGGCCCTCTGCTTCTGAAACTGTGCAGGCATGCGCAGTGCAGAATTTAGTGTTCAGGAGCATATTTTATAGACAGTGTTTTTTGCTGCCGGACGCTACGGACTGTCCGTAAATTTACGGACGGTTGGCAACCCTGTTGGTCATCAATATCAGAAAAGCGAGGCATCCGACACCTGGCACCATTCACTTCAATGGGACGAATCCTTAATATTCAAGTGTATAGGAACAATCCGTTGCACAGAGCTCAGCCTTCTCTTCAACCAGCTGATTGGCGGGGGTGCCGGGTGCCCTCCCATCTGATATTGATGACCTATCCTGAGGGTACGTCATAAATATTAAAATCCCGGAAAACCCCATATGCAGTGAAATAAGAAACGGGCTGGTACACTACTACTACTGTGCGGAGCTGCCACTGAAGAGCCCGAGACGCTTAGTAAGAACCCATGTAGAATATGTCATCTTCTCCATCCTGATTGTCAATTATATGGCTTAGAAGTTTTGGAAAACTATTTTTACAGCCTTACAGAGAAGGACCACTCAAGGACATGTATTAACTGAGGAGTTTTATTTTATTTTATGCTCTGAAATTATGACTGAAATGTCAATTTGAGTAGACTCTCCAGTCAGGGTGGATCTAATGCGCTAATATATAGGCAGAGTTCATCAACTACATCATTTGGTACCTAGAGAATACCTTTATATAATCTGTATTTGAAACTGTTGTAAGTGCCATGAAATACATTTTTCTAATATGCTTGATTTATTCTTTAATATTTTCCCAGTGTTATAGGCACCTGAACTTCAGGTGGCTATGGCACTTTAGGATCTGTACTCCCATACAGCGCTAAGAGCTGTACAGGTCGAAGCATCGCGGTTCCTGCCTGTACCAGCGCTGCTTCTCTAAAGCCTGGCATAGATTGGCTATGTCAGGCTTTAGAAGAGAGGGCACAGGCAGAGGAGCTATGTCTTATGTGAGCTCCTCCCTGTGCCCGCTTTCTCCACAGCTACTAAACTGCTGGGATCATAGGTATCTCCAATCTTAGCAGTAAGTGCAAGGTGCCAGGTGTATAATATAGCTGGCATCCAAAGTGATGTCCTGGGCACAGCTCCTGAGCCATCACTGTGACGTGCTATCAAAGTACTATACATTAACTCGCTGTCTCAGTGACATAATAGTACATCACTGAGTTCCAAGGGGTTAAATAACTTCAATGGGCCTAGTTTCAGGATTTCTCTTTGAGGAAACATTGATAAAATTTCTGATATTATGAGAATAAGATTGTCTATAGAATCAGTGGCGTACATAGAGAAGTAAGGGCCCCATAGCAAGGATCAAACCAGGCCCCCCACATAGAACAGAAGGTTTTCTGTCTAGGGCTCAATCCCCCACCATAAATATGCTTGTGCTACCTGGTAGGTCACCTTTAAGAGAAGCTTGATGCTTGCTATGTTGTGTCTCCCTTGCTTCCTCATGATCAAAACACTTCAATAAGTAGAGCAGACAGATAATAGGTTTAGTGTCCCTTTAAATCAAGAAGATAAAGGGGTTATCCCACAAAAAGATTTCTTTAAAACCTAATTAAATCTTTAAAAATAAGTAGGTTTGCAATTTAAATGGCTTAAAAATTCCTTTTTGGGGCTGAAACAACTTATATTAGTGTCAGTGGTAGCACCTCAACCTTTCTGCTTTGATTCAATTTGCTCGTCCACCGTGTCCATCAGACATTAGTGGATAGGCATACATTATTTCTGCCCTTCTTACACCTCCAAGCTCAGCGCTGCTCATTGATCTATCCGAGACGTGGCCCATTCATTCTACCAATGCTTGCTCTCTACTTGTCAGAGGAGAGGCGCAGTTCCATTCTTTTCTTCTCCTCTGACAAGGAGAGAAGATCCATTGTTAATGTCAGTATCTGTCATCTCAGGTTCTGACAAAAGCAGAACGAAATCTCCGGAGTGGAGATACAATGATCCCAACTGCAATGCACTCCTGGAAGAAGGAGCAGAAGGAAGGTCTTGTGGTGTGGCGCTGCTGCCCACCCAAAGGGCATGTACAGACCAGAGCAGGAGAGAGTAAATACAACAGCATCATAAGCATTGCAATTATGATTTATGGCTATTGTAGTTACTTACCCTTAATTTCACCCAGGCAGCCCGCCTGATGTTAGCATTGGAGCATCTCATGCTCCGATGCGCTCCCTTGCCCTGCACTGGATCGCGCAGGGCAAGGGCATTTTGTTGTCAAATACACACTGCCAGGACGGAAGCTTCCGCCCGGCAGTGTGTTCGGTGACGTCACCGGCTGTAACTAGGGCAGGGCAAAGGAGAGCATCGGAGCATAGGATGCTCCTATGCTATCATCAGGCAGACTGCTTGGTTGAAATTAAGGGTATGTCCGGATTCAGCTCTGAACCTGGACAACCCCTTTAAATCTTTTCTGCATAAAGATAGAAAGGAGAATCTGTTCCAATCCGAAGGTCCTGTCCTGGCTGTTCCAGCCCACTGTCATATGCACTGTTGCAGCCATTCACTGGCTGCAGCAGTGATGTGTCCCCAAGCAGCACGTGACCACTGAGGCAAGTGATGACAGACAGGGTGTCATACTTCCGAAAGCAGTGGGAAAAGGGCCCTCAGTGTTGGAACAGGGCACCAGTGAATAGGTAAGTGCTGTTCTTTCTTTACGCAGAGCAAATTTAGGACCATAACTACAACTCTTGCGGGTGTCCAACAACCCCTTAAATGCCTAGAGTTCTTTTTAGAACTTGGTTTGTGGCATAACCCCTTTAACTAAGGCCATAACATTCTAAATTCTGTGACCTGAGAAATGAAGGGACTTTCATCGATTTATTGGTGACGCTCCCTCTCGATGTATAAGAAACACCTTTAATGATCAAGTCTGGCTTCTTTAATTAAGATGGTTTCCTTTCACAGCAGGATCCATATTGCATTCAGTGCCCAGTACTCTTCATCTCCTGCGTTCATGTAAATTATGTGACAGTAAAGACAGTACTGAAGTAGAGAATCAGATTGCTGAATGGCGTTCCTCTGCAGGCTACACATGTCCTCCATTAACAACACATGGCAAAGGAGGCTAACGGCATATGGCATACAAAGCCGTATACAAGACATTCTACAAAGATGATTTCATATATGATGACTTAGATGATAAAACATAAAGCGGCATACATAAAAGTAACGGGATATCACAGCAAGTGCTTCGTGACTGCACTGTTACAAATTGGTGATCGAAACAAAATGGCTGCCGCAGCTCTAGCTGTGAGGTAAATGGCACCACTCTTGTGTAGCGTTTCAGAATCGCTGTGATTCTGTAAGGCATGACTGATATGACTCTCTCCGGCATGGTGTTATATTTGTAGATCTTACTCATCATTGATTTTCACTTTAATTGGTATCCCTCGTATATACTGTTTGTATGTATGTCTACTACCATGGTGGCCAATACAGCAGCCACTTTGGGCACCAATAGCTGAGGGGGGCATCTTTCTTTTTAAAGGGATACCAGAGGAGGAGACATGAACATTGTCAAAAAGAAAGCCGCTCTCTAAGAGTGTATGAGGTGCTCCTGCTTTGGTGGACCTGCTTGCCCATGCTTTACATACACAGCCATTCACACAATCGCCGTCATATCATGATTCTTTTGCCCAGAAGCAGCTTCCCCCAGCATTAGCAGCTGATGTGTGGGAGTGACAGAGCCAGACCAGATGTCATCTACAGTGAATTTATTCAAAATGGAGCTGGACCTGATCTGCTCTACAGTGAATTTATTCAAAAAGGACCACTCCTTACTCCTGAAAGTCACTCCTTGTAAAAAGCCCACACCCTTAAAGGTGTTGCCCCACAAAAAATATTCTACAGTTTTCAATCCAGCACCTGGATCTGAATACTTTTGTAATTGCATGTAATTAAAAATTTAGCATAGCCACTGAGTTATTCAATAAAATGTATCTGTATAGCGCCACCTGCTGTTTGTTCTTTTCCTTATTTCTTTGTCCTGCTCACTGAGATGGTTGCACATGCTCAGTTCCATCCTTCAACTGCCTCCTGAGCTGTGATAGGGAGAGCATGGACACGCCTCCTGAGCTGTGATAGGGGGAGCATGGACACGCCTCCTGAGCTGCAGCAGTAAAAACACTCCCCTTGAGCTGTCAGCTTGATATAAATCTAGCAGAGCAATGAATGTGGAGATCTCTGGATCCATGTGAGGTACAGGGCTGGTTCTAGCTTTGTTAGAAAGGGACTGTCATGTACTATATGTTGTCTGATTTTCATTTTTAACATTAGTCATGGGATAACCCCTAGGGGGTTTGTCACCATCCTGACTGGTTTTAAACTAATCACATAGTTCAGTGGAACACAAAGACATGACACAGATGGTACCCGTGTATAGTGTTTCAGATCCTCCAAATCGCTAAAAAGGTAGTTTTTATGATATGCTAATGAGCCATGGCAAGTGCCCAGGGGCGGAGAGTTTGCTGCAAGTACCTAGGCCCCCTTGCCTTACTCGCGCATAATTCCACCCCTCACTGTTCTCCGGCCAGACCTGTGTCACATTATTTTCCCCTGTAGCCCAAATCCCGTGCCTTCAGGCATCATCACCCGGGCATGTGCAGTGTTCTGCCCACTGTGGGTAGAGGGACAGAGACATGCAGTGCGTTTGCGCCGGTTACTGGTGCAAAATTGGAGTGATGGAAGTGGCGCAGCACAAGCAGACAGCAGTAACTGGTGCATGCACACTGCATATCTCTGTGCCTCTGTCCACAGTGGGCAGAACACTGCACATGCCCAGGCCTGGTGGTGATGCCCGAAGGCATGGGATTTGGGCTATAGGGAAATATCATGTCACACAGACAAAGGGCTGGAGATGGCCGCGAATAAGGCAAAAGATGTCTGGGCACTTGCAGCTCGTTAGCATATCATAAAACAAATTTTTGGGCAATTTGGAGGATCAGAAAAACTAAATAAAGGTAACGTCTGTGTCATGACTTTGTGTCCCGCAGAACTATGTGATCAGGTTGGTGACTCCCTTTAAGCTTCCTGCTGCTGCGTATAGTAAAGGCCTGCTCCATTTGTAATTGGAGACCTCATTATGAATGATTTCAGTGAATTGCTTTCAAGCCATTAATAGCTAAATTATATTTTGTCCTGAATATGAATATGATGAGCCATGTCATATACAGGTAATGCTACAGGAAACAGAATCTTACAGAAATGGGTAGAAGACCTGCTGGGCCCAGTACTTGCTGTCCCAGCGGTTATAGGGTGTGCACTGGTCATATACTGAGTGATGCCCAAATTAATCTGCTAACATTTAACCATTTCTTTCCCTACTTTTATAAGGTTTTAGGTGCGTGTGTTCATCTCCTCTCAGCTCCTGCATCGGTGGTGTATCCAAGGCATAGATCAGGCCTGTGAGTCAGCATCTGCTATTGGTACATAGGCTTTATACATACAGATACCATGACTTCTACGTAGAATCCTTTGTATCCCTCTCCACCATCCATTTCCAGCTGTATCCTGACCTTCCCCTCTGCCATTAAATATGGATGACATTGCTATCTGACATTTTCAGACTGTGCATAAATCAGCAATAACGGCGGTATCTGCTATTCCTGGATGACACTGATGCTATGCTGCTCTTAGCGTCACTTACACGATGGTAATACATATACAGCGGTAAAATGCCCAACTTGATTGAGGGTTTATTGATTTGCTGATGATGCAAATCCATCTGACTACATTTAATAAACTCAGCGCGTAAGATTACCACACGACATTTTTCACTAATTACATTTCGCTAATGCATCTGATCCTGACAAAAGCAATAAATGGTTAACATAGGAGCCTGCTCTGCAAAAAGAAGTCGCCACATGTATACATGCACATAAATATATATATATATATATATATATACACACACACACTCACTGTGTACACAATTATTAGGCATGTTGTATTTTTGAGGATTGATTTTACTATTCAGCACCAAATACTGAAAAGTGTCGGTCAGTCCAAAGTCTTAATAAACCTCAAACCTGAATATTTAAGAAAGTAAAAGTGAGGTTTTGGTTTTCTTAGGAGTTATATCTACGTGTGCAGAAGTATTACGTAACTAAATGAAAAAGGAAATTTCTACAATCTCACTTGTTTATTTTCATCAGATAAAGTGAGAATAATAAACAAATAACTCAAAATAAACAAATAAACATTTCTGACAATTCCAAAAAAAATATCAGTGACCAGTATAGCTGCCCTTCTGTCCAATAACAGCCATAAGCCTTCCAGCCATGGAGTCTGTTGGTTTCCTAATCTGTTGAGGATCACCTTTTTGAGCAGCAGCAACCACAGCCTCCCAGACACTGCTCAGAGAGGTGGACTGTTGTCCTTCACGGTAAATCTCCCATTTAAGAAGGTTCTCAATAAGGTTTAGGTCAGGTTAGGCGGCCATATTCTTTCATCTTTATTGGCTGGCCATGCAGTGCAGTACTTCAGTGCATGTGGTGGTACATTGACTCGCATACAAATAATGTTTTTCTTAAAAGATGCACTTTTTCCTGTAACACTGCTTGAAGAAATTGTCTATCAAAAACTGGCAATAGGTTTGGGAATTTATTTTGAGTCCATCTTCAACAAGAGAAGGTCCAAGGGGTTCAGCTTTAATCATACTAACCCATAGCAGTATCCCATCTCCACCTTCTTGGAGTGGAGTGTTGTGCCCGTTACTGATCCAGTCATGGGACCACCCATCTGGTCCATCAAGGGTCACTCTCATCTCATCACTCCATAAAACCTTTGAAAAATCTTTCTTCAGATATGTCTTGGCCCAGTCTTGATGTTTCTACTTCTGTGTCTTGTTCAGTGCTGGTCGGTTTCAGGCTTCCTTACCTTGGCCTTGTCTCTGAGCACTGAACTCCTTGTACTTCTGGGCACTCCAGGGAGGGTGCACTTCTGGAATATGACAGCACCAGAGGATAATGGCTTCCTGGTCGCTTCACTTTTAAAGCTTCTCAAATCTTTGGCCTCAATTTGTGTCTTTTTTTTAACATGTTTTTTATGACCCTGTTGACTATTTGCAACAAAATGTTTGATGTTTATGTGATCACACCCCAGTATCTTAGCAATTTCAAGAGTGTCCCTCTCAAAGACTTTTTGACTTTTCAAGATGGTTAAATCTCTTTTTTGGCCCATTTTGCCTAATAATTATGCACACCTTGATATAGGGTCTTGATCTCAGAGTTGGAAAATATACATAAAAATGATGATATGGTGAAAATACTCACTTGCCTAATAGTTGTGCAGATAGTGTATTTATCTATATAGATACACATGTATATATACACATAAGGCATGTACACACATAAATATGTATATACAACACACATAAACATATATATACACACAGTATATACACACCCATGTATACATACACATGATACGTACAAATGTGTCCATATACACATACACAAACGTACAATACTCACACCTGTGCACACATGTACACAGATATATACACACACACATCCACATTCATACACATGCATAAACATACAATACTGACACACATATGTATACATTCATTTACACACATGCATCCACGCCTACATACGTGCACAGGCATGACGTGATCTACACAAGCGCTAAGCAATGTTAATTCCCTGAGTGTCCCAGTGGGAGTCATTTCATAGGCGATGCTGACCCATTGATCTGGACAAGAAGACAAAACCGCTGATTTCTGATCCCCCCTCCATCTGTATTGTGCACCGGGCACTTTAACAGGTCGCACATCTGCAGTGTTGCGCCATATGATGCATCAGAGGAACCCTTTCAACGTGTTCTCCATTCTAATAGGCAGCAATCTTACCTTTTCCCTGCCATGTCTATAGATGCCAGGCGTGTCTGATCCTACCTGCATGCCCACAACATGACACCGTACTATAAACCGCCATCCAACGCCAGGTCAATCGTTCTTATTCTAATCCACCCCTTACAGCACGGATCACGTCTCCTCTGACCTCACAGCTCTCATTCACAATAAGCTGTCCTTATATTTCGGCATTTTTAGGGTGCAACCACAGGGTCGGGATTCTGCATGCAGTTCTGGAAGCCATAATTAGAGAGGAGAAGCCGTCTCCGTCCTTGATATTTTCTCTCATTGTATGATCCATTCCTGATTTGGGCTTCCGAGGACATACGACACGGACTGCTACACGTAAAGGACTCTCTCTATCGGGAGTTGGCATGCCATTGCATTTACCATGCAGACTATCTCACCTCTTTTACTATACTATAGTCCCATCTCCCAATCTACAGTCCAATATATTCACATATCATATGACTTTTTTCTTAATTTAGGATTGTACGACCCAAAGCAAACTCTTTCTGCATCAAAAATCCTCAGCCGCCTCATTTACATCTCAGGCGCAATGATGGGGTGGGGTCCTCCGTAGCCTTCCCAGAAAATCGCCCCCCCCCCAGCCAGGATTGCTGCTTTCCTCCCCTCCATGTAATTAAGGCGCTCTGTTTACTCCTCACCTACGGCTTTTAATGCCTGTATTCAGCAACCTGCCATTTACCACCGGAGCCGCCGTAAAGCTGCTCCAGCCTTTGCCGCCCGTCACGTCCTTCGCGCCGCACAATCTTATCAGGTAGCACGAGACGACGATTTCAAGAAGAAATCACCCCCCCCCCTTCCCCCTCTACGTCTCGGTACCTTTAGATGAAGACGTACAACACCCAGCGCTGGCATTCACATGGGAAGGAGTCAGCCCCTGCCTTTATTATAAACAAATCTGCATCTCCGCCGTGGCTCCCCTAGAGGCGATGCCCCCCCCCCACTCCAGCTGTAATGCAGATCCACTCCCCCATTGCTTTCTCACTAGTGGGTAACAAAACCAGCAGTAATTACTAATGCCCAGCCACGTAACGCTGTCCGCTTTTTTTCTTTTTGACGCAATTATGGAGCTGTCTGGACCTGCAGAAACTCCCTCCCTCTCTAACCTAAATCCACATATATACATATAGACACCACCAGTACATATCCATGAACTGCAGGTCCCCCAGCACGTATCAGGGGTGGCACACATTCAGCACTGCTACATCCAGCCTCTGCAGTGGAGCTGTCCGCCGTGCTCTGGTGCTGAATCCGCCCACCTGCCTCCAGACAGCTCCTCATCAATCACGACAGCGCCTCTCCCGCTGCAGAGACCCCACCGATCGCCCCCTAATATCACGACTCAAGTCAAGGGAGGATCACGACGGCCTCTACTATGCGGATCCAGCAGCAAGAGATTTGTCGGCGGCATCAAGACTCCTTAAAAAAAAAAATTAAAATCTGGGGATGGGGATGCGGATCCTGAATGGTCCTCTGTGCAGAAGGAGGGTGGGCACCGACTTACCTCGCAGTCGGCTGCTGCAGGGAGCGGGACCAGGTATCGCCTCGGAAGGGATGGAGCTGCGGGGAGGCAAGAAGCAGCGTTCCTGACCTCCTCGAGTCTTCTTCTTCAATGGAAGAAGAGCTCTGCCCTTATCAAAGATGGCCGTCACTCTTGACGTCAGCAGCTTTTAAATAGACATCTATCATGGGGCGGGGAATGTGGGGAGGGGTCAGGCTGAGGAGGGGGGGGGGGCTGGAGTCATCGTCTGCTGCAGTACATCACGTTCTGCATCTAGGTGCACTGGTGTGACTTACCTAGACATAGGAAGGTGCAGGCTGCATAGGTGGGCATTGCTGGGATTGGGGGGGGTGCCATGCTTTACACTAATGCAGCACTGATTGATTTCGCCAAAGGGGTGGTCCAAAGGGATCTCCCTCTCCTGTGTGGACTCCTTATAAGGGGAACCTACGTGGGCAGCTCATGTACAGACGTCTTTCAAGTGATTTCTGCTCCTAGATGGGGGTCTTAGAGGCTGAGTCCATTCATAGACAGATGCAGAGGACATCCCAGGGGGTGATCACTGTGATGCATGATGAATAATACCCCAGGGAGGGGGGTGGTCTGTATATTGTACCTGTCATTGTAGGGATCACAATACATGGTGGATCTGCAGGTGTGGTTTTCTGCTCAACCATTTGAAACAGATGTAGCAGAGCTGTCTCAGTACACTGTCTTTTTGTGCACGGTGCTGAGTAGTTTTACCTGCAGTCCAGCAAATCCAGCAGTACTGACAAACTGAAATCTGCTACATCTGGACTTGCAGGGCTGGAGCAGACGTTTATATATGTATGGCAGTAGTTCTTGTCTAAGGATTCTCCTTTTCTTATGCCTAATTAGGACATCCTGAACTGATAGGATTGGATTCCCTACCTCCATGTTGACCCCAAGATTTCAGCTCTGGAGGTCTTTCCTGATATTGATACATGCTGGTGGATTCAGTATTCTGTGTATAGTGCATCACTTTTGCTGCAGCGGCTGTGTCATCACAGAGGCTTCCTCTGCTGTAGGACGTGATTGCTGGGGTTTCCTAGCAGCAGGACCTGTCTGTGGATATTAAAAGGGGAATTTAAAACTGGACGACCCCTTTAATAATACTATTATATAACTGGAACAGTACAATACAGAGACGCCATTTCACTGCCCACCCATTTACCTGCCATCATATCCAGGCTCATTTGCAATAGACTCGTGACTACTATAAAAGGGCACCCTATGGTCGGTTCACTGGATTTCTAGGAAATCCCAGAAAATGTCAGATTTTCCACAGCCCTGCAGATTCTTGTCTCGGAGCACTCTCATTGGAAGGGACTTGCCATAAGGAAGGACTATTCATGCAATTCTCCAACACAGTCCATTCTAGAACGGGTTGACGGGTTTGAAGAAAATTCAAGTATTTTAATATCATTCGGAGTTAATAAAGGGAGGTCCCCTCTTCAGAGCAGAAGGCACGCCCATTACTAGGGCATCCCATTGAGCTCAATAGGCACTGTGTAATACTTTATATTCCCTGTGGTAGATTCACAAGGGAAATTAACCCTTTCTGCCAGGTTACAATGCAAGACCACTGCTTTCCACCTCACTACAGACTGAACATCTGAAGGAGGGCATCTGACAACCCAAAATGTCAAGACTGATACAGAAACATTGGTGATGACTGCAATACATTTCTTACAGCCTATGGTATAGCAGTGCTGTCTCTAAACCTAGGGGTACACCCCACACCTCTGTGCTCGTGTGCTCGGGCCGAGCACCCGAGCATAATGTTAGTCAATGGGACTAAACCAGGCACCCCCTTGCTCGGAAGAGGGGAGGGTGTCTGGTTAATAGAAAAAGGTCAGAATCGCGACTTCTCCTCTTTTACTCCTTTCACTCATAAAAGTATGCTAATTAACTGAATTTGTATGCATTAGCGTACAAATCAATAATACAGTGCAGGGAAGAGACTCGAGCATCGGCCGAACACCGAGCGGCCCCGAGCGTAGGCATGCTCGGCCGAACAGCTGTACTCACACACCCTTCTTCCTTGCTGCACATACAGTATATCCTGTGCTGCGCTTGTATGTAATCTTCTTTCTATCAAAACCCCTACTTATCTTCATTTCTTCCCCTAGTTTAAGAATCTGTTTTCACAACTAAGCCCAGAACTGGAAACCATCTCCCAAGAATACTTCAACCATCAAGACTAGAGCATTACTGCCCTGTTCCCTCTCGGGCCTTTAAAGGGCATCTATCAGCAGTCAGTGCAAAACTACTGACAGACATATCGTATTTTTCGCCTTTTAAGACATACCTTGGTTTTAGAGGAGTCAAATGAGAAAAATTGGACTATTGAATTAATTGGACTCCCAATCAAACCTCAAATCAGACTCTCAATGTTAGACTGCCAATCAGACTGCAGATCAGGCCCGCCGTCCCCCCCGTGTTAATAAGAACCCCAATCAAACCTCACTTCAGACCCCGATGTTAATAAGAACACAATCAGACCTTAGATCAGACAAAAAAAAAAAATCAACTCACCTCTTATGTTTTGGAAGCCGCTCCTGAGATCCAGCACTCCTCTTGCTTCTCTGTGCAGTGACCTGATGTTGCACAATGTGAGGTCACAGAGCGCGCCAACATCTTCACGCTATGCGCAGGTCACAGCACTGCATGCAGCACCAGCAGAAGACCAGGAAGTCAGGAAACGGTGAGTACAGAGCCCACACTGGGAGTGCTACATTCACTGCTCCCTGTTCCTCCTGTAATGGAAGAGCTCTTAAGCAATGGCTCCATAGGACTCACTGACATTTTCCCCCACTTTGGGGCGGACAAGTGCATCTTATAGGGCAAAAATACGGTAAATAGGGGCAGGGAAGGTAATAGATAATTCATTTCCCAGTTTTAATCACCAGAATGCAGTAAAAATGAACTATGAATGCTGCAGACACAGTTCCCGCAGGTGCACCGGAGCAGGCCTGTATTGTATGAGCTGATCCACAGTCCCTCCCCTCTGCTGTGACGGCTTTAAAGGGACACTATCGTGAAAAAATAAAAAACATATGTTATAAAACATTAAAAATAGTTTTTATATGTATAATGAAGTGTATTATGTGTGTATTGTGTTTTGTGTATTTTACATTTTTGTAACTTTATGGGGGCTGCCATTTTCATAGTCACGTGTCTATGTGTCACTGAACGACACATAGACAAATGACTTACGGTCGTATGCTCCATTCCCGTTTTCTGGCAGCTGTTGCAAGAAGTAGACAGGTCGGCTGCCTGCGTCTTTCATCCTACGAGTCCCCCACCTCTCTCCGTACCTTCTGCCTCATGTCTGGGGGTGGGGGTGGCGGCCGTCAGTCAGCATTGGCTCCGCCCCCTCCAGACAAGAGAAGATCTGCTGGTGATTCTGCAGCTAGAAAAAAAGGTAAGTATAAGGTTTTTATTTTTTTTAAACTTTCTGTGAGGGGACTGCACTGTGTTTATTATCCCTGTACGGTGACATCACTGTGTTTATTATCCCTGTGCTGTGACATTACTGTGTTTATTATCCCTGTACTGTGACATCACTGTGTTTATTATCTCTGTACTGTGACATCACTGTGTTTATTATCCCTGTACGGTGACATCACTGTGGTTATTATCCGTGTACTGTGACATCACTGTGGTTATTATCCGTGTACTGTGACATCACTGTGGTTATTATCCATGTACTGTGACATCACTGTGGTTATTATCCGTGTACTGTGACATCACTGTGTTTATTATCCCTGTACTGTGACATCACTGTGTTTATTATCCCTGTACTGTGACATCACTGTGTTTATTATCTCTGTACTGTGACATCACTGTGTTTATTATCCCTGTACGGTGACATCACTGTGTTTATTATCCCTGTACTGTGACATCACTGTGTTTATTATCCCTGTACTGTGATATCACTGTGTTTATTATCCCTGTACTGTGACATCACTGTTTATTATCCCTGTACTGTGACTTCACTGTGTTTATTATCCTTGTACTGTGACATCACTGTGGTTATTATCCGTGTACTGTGACATCACTGTGTTTATTATCCGTGTACTGTGACATCACTGTGGTTATTATCCGTGTACTGTGACATCACTGTGGTTATTATCCGTGTACTGTGACATCACTGTGATTATTATCCCTGTACTGTGACATCACTGTATTTATTATCCCTGTACGGTGACATCACTGTGTTTATTATTAGTGTTGAGCGAGCAGCTGGACGGGAGGAATCACTACAAAGAAGAAGCCTGAGGAGGTAAGTGGTTTGTGTTTGTTTGTTTTTTTGTTTGTTTGTTTGTTTTTTTCCAAAAATAATTAAATAATTTTAAAAAATGGCGTGGGGTCCCCCCTTTTTTCCTTCTCCAGCCAGATACAACCAGCAGCGGCAGCCTGGCACTACCAGGGTGGGAAGGGACACGGTTATTGGCCCTTCCCAGCCTAACAGTAACAGCCTGCCGCTGCCCCAGAACCGGACCCTCAATTTAGAAGGTCCGGTCCTGCGGGTACCCGGCTCTTCCCGACACCCCTGGTGGCGGTGGGTGCCGAGGTAATAGATGTTGGGGTTAGTGCTGGCCTCTTGATGCACCAGATAAAATATATCTGACTGCAGAAGGTCCAGTAGTGCCATACTAAGTATTGAGAAGAGACCGAGGAATCTACCACTCTTCTTAAAGTGTCTGATCCTGATGTGAATCTTGTGGCCACTATCTCATTGACTTTAGGTAGCACCTTCTGCTGATTGTCCAAACTTAAAGGGCATCTGTCAGCAGATTTTTACCTATAACACTGGCTCACCTGTTCAGTGTGTACTTGGCAGCTGAAGACATCTGTGTTGGTAACATATTCCTGTTTGCCCGTAATGCTAAGAAATATTACGTTGTAATATATGCAAATGAACCTCCAGGAGCAACAGGGGCGTTGCTGTTACTCCTAGAGGCTCTGCTCTCTCTCCAAGTGTCGCACCCTTTCAGGGGCGGACTGGGAACTTTAAAGTGGCCCTGGAAAAAATGCTAAAAGTGGCCCGTTTTGTAGTCCGGTCCGAATTGATGGAAGGCAGGGCCAGCAATACCATATTGTTGCACATTATACCATTCCAACAGAGCCAAACACACAGTCCATCAAAAAAAATACTGCCAGCAGCACAAAATACATCCCCAAAAACTTCCACTGGGAGGCTGTGAGGAGGGCTCAGGTAGCCCCCTGGGCATCGGCCCACCGGGAAATTTCCCTGTAAGTTCTATGGCCAATCCGCCCCTGCACCCTTTCTAATTTTATTGACAGGGGCAGGCAGTATAAATATGATCACACCTGGCCTGACTTCTTCTACAGTCCATCAAAGTGCAGAGGGAGCTGCAGTTGCAGAGAGAACAGAGCCTCCATTGGTGGAGGCTCATTTGCATATATTAAAACTTCATTTTTCTCAGCATTGTGGTTACATATGAACATGAGACCAACACAGAGGCCTTTAGCTGCCAAGTGCATATGTAACAGGTCAGCCAGTTTCATAAATACAAATCTGCTGACAGATGCCCTATAAAGACTCAGCTCTGTATTGTACTTGGGTCCATGATATAAACAGTTACACCATTGCTTCCTGCTCTTTCTGGGGAAAAAAAGTGAAGAATGCAGATCAGACATCTCCCTGTAGCAACTCTGTTCTCCTCTGAGCAGTTTTTATAAACAGTATATAGGGTTACTTAACTGACAGAAAAACAAAAGGAAAACAATTGGGTACTTACCAATTCCTACAGGTTTGTGTACCAAGGTCAAATCCATCCACATAGTGGATCACTGGTGGTAATCGGTGGTTGTGTCACCTTCAGCTGGTAGGTCCTTCCAAAACTCTATATGCCTTGGAAGTTACAGTGTTGCTCATTAAGTTTTCTTGGAAATCCAGTGATCATGCCATTTTGCAGGCAGGAAATAAGTTGATTTCTCATCTCATTTGGTCATCATGATACATTGCTGTGGGTTTTTCTTCACCTGCCATAAATTCACAGGCAAACACCATAGCGAATACCCCACAGAAATAGGAGTTTCTTTGCTGATCTACTTGGTCTTGGACCACTTGGCCATAGATATTATTGATCGGCTACACATTGATCTGCTACACAGGTGCCCGCTGCTTCTCAGGATGGATAGGAGATAGGTTATTTATGTTTCGCTGTAACAGCGGCTACTGTGCGCCGCTGTTCCCTTGCTTACTGCCACGGTCCTGGGCGACGTGTTCAGCGGTGATCTGCTGCCTATGCTTCATTCCACTGCTGCAGT
>ONZH01012982.1:0-41930 GCA_900303285.1 Rhinella marina | reverse complement strand
TACCATTGACTTTTTTAATGGGAAGGGGGCGCCATTTCATTTTTCGCCTCAGGCAGCAGAAAGGCTAGAAGCGGCCCTGACACTGTGCATTATCATTATAATGCAAAAATTTCAGAATTGACTCAAATCGATTCCGGGCCATGGCATTATTGAATATTGGAGTGTGGTACCAGCCATCTGCACTCCAATACTGTCTCATTTCTGTTTTTTAACAAGCCCCATGTGCAGCACAAGCCCCCAGAAAATTTTCATTTCTGCTGCTGTTACTGGGGTCCAACCAAGTGGTCTTGCATATGGTGACGTGGGGTTCTGGGTAATGAACTGCTGGGCGTATAAATTTGTTTGGGCCACAATAAGATTTACTAAATCGTCACTGAAAAAGATTTTGAAAAAATCAATTTCTGTGAAGCCCGTGCAGTCAATTTGAATTCCAGAGTTTCCCACAAACTCTGGAATTTGGGGCTGATAAACATCAGGGGGTGGGGTCCATATGGGCTCACTCTGGGGGGCTGCCTCAGCTGTCGTTCTGGGGCGCCTCCTAGATGGTCCCTCATCAGCGGATGATGATGATGAGGGGATAGAGGAGTAGAGGAAAGTGGCATCCTCTTCTCCTTCAGTGGCCGACTCGGTATCAGAGGCAAGGATGGCGTATGCCTCTTCTGCGGAGTACACGCGTTGGGATGATTGGGACATTTTTATTTTATTGGGGTGTGATGGGTGAAAGGTGGAAAACTTTATTTAGTGTGAGGGTGTGTATGTAGTGTTTTCACATGTGAAGGGGTTTCTTATTTTTGTTAAAGATAATTTTAAAAAAAGGGGGATAAAAAAAGGTCTTTTCTGTAAAAAAAAGTCTTCTGTAAAAAAAAAAAAAAAAAAGGATTTACTGCAGAAAAAAGGCTTTACTGCAGAAAAAAAGTATTTACTGCACAAAAAAAATGTGCAGTGCAAAATGAGCAGACGCGATCAGTAATGGACACTACGGTGCAAAGCAGTAATCATAGCAAAAGGTGGCTACTTTGAAGAACCTAGAATATAAGACATATTTTCAGCTGTTTCACACTTTTTTGTTAAGTATGTAATTCCACATGTGTT
The DNA here is from genome assembly GCA_900303285.1 of Rhinella marina. Taxonomy (NCBI): domain Eukaryota; kingdom Metazoa; phylum Chordata; class Amphibia; order Anura; family Bufonidae; genus Rhinella; species Rhinella marina. The sequence goes on along the minus strand of ONZH01012982.1, from coordinate 40,838 downwards.
AATTCATAGTTTTGATGCCTTCAGTGTGAATGTACAATTTTCATAGTCATGAAAATACAGAAAACTCTTTGAATGAGAAGGTGTGTCCATACTTTGGGTCTGTACTGTATATATATATATATATATATATATATATATATATATATATATCTATATCTATATATATGGATTTTCATATATATATATATATATATATATATATATATATACATATATCTATGATATATATCTAACTCTCACTAAGTGGAGTTTTTTTCACAAAAAAATGTGCTAGTGCAGCACGCACGCACACAGAACGTGTGTGCATGCAAAAACTGTAATAAAAAAGTCACTACAGTGTAAAAAAAGCGAACACTAGCTAAAAATTCACTTATATCTGTATATATAGAGAGATATGAAGCTCTCTATATATTTATATAAAACCCTAACTGTACTTTCTTCTTTTTTAACAAAAAAAAAAGAAAAATTGGCAAAAAAAGCTCACCAGGTGCTGATCAGGCAGGTATGCATTGAAAAGCACTGGGCAGTCACAGCTCGCACGCAGAAAAAGTGGTGCAGAGCTGGAAAATTGGTAAAAAAAAAAAAAAAAAGCAAAAAATGCACGGACCAAGTGGCGTCCGTAAAAAAAAGGACGGGAGGGAGGGGGGACAAGGACAGGGAGGGAGGGTAGGTTGGTTTAGGGATCTGGAACTGCTTCTTCTTCTTTTCTACTTCTTTTCTTCTTCTTCTTTTCTTCAGCAGGAAAAGTCGCAGTGGTGCTGCACCAAAAGTCCCAGCAAGTCAAGAACAGCAGCACAGAAAAGGACAGTACCTCTCTGCATGCAGTCACCAGCTAGATTGGCTGCATGCAGGAAGGTTCTGCCTCTTCCTGTGGAGCTGTAGCGCTGCCATTGGTTGGAGAGTTGCTCCAGCCAATGGCAGCGCTGACAGGGGACCCAAAACACTGGAGTCCCCTGCCTGACCTTGTTCAGCACCTGTCACCTTCCGATGACACATTGCCCCCCCCCCCATGCTCCCCGGGCAGTCCAGCCATCATACCCCATTTCCCCCTCCAAGTCCATCATTGGGGAGGACACAGTTTGACTGCCAGGATTCATCTACACTGGTCAGTATTGGTGAGTGTGAGGTGTCATCAGCTCTTCACCTCCTGTTTGTTTGTTTAATTCCACGCTGTGGTCATTTAGCGTTGGGTTTTTTTGTTTTTTTTTTTGCCCTCGCCCTCCGTGTTTGTATTTACTGCATTAATAATAGAGATGAGCAAATCATTCAAAAAATTATTCGCCGAACATTCACCGAAGTTTTCCTAAGATTCGTAAATTCGACTAATAGATTAGTTGTATTTGCGTACAAAATATACGTTATTATGTGCTATTAGTGAACATTCGCGCACTAATAACGAACGTATAGTTAAAAAATGTATGCAACTTCTTAGAAGACATATGCATGAGCGTACAAATAGCTTCCGAATCCTCAGCGTACTATTGCCTACGCAATTAAGTAATACGCAGGCACGTACAACGAGAGGCCGCGGCGTGCACTCCTCAGAGGCAGAGCGAATATTCGAAAATGACATCCAGACGATCCTCATCGTTTAGCTCTGCTGCACAGCTGAAATACACAGTCCGGCTGATGGACCGCCAGGATTATGATTTATGATGGCACACACCGCCACCCGAACCAGCGTAAAAAGGAGGTGATCCAGTAGGTGATCCGAGGTTTGCGCCATCGTTTTGACACCTTGCGGACCCCGGGCCAGATCCAGTGTAAATGGTCAGATCTGAAATCGCCCTCAGAGGCAGTATGTATATTTGAGGTAGAACAAGTAAGGTGCTGTCTATCCGGCTATGGGCATAGTACAATCATCCACAATACTATAAGGTGAATATGAGGACCCATTGCGGTACCTGTAAAGAAATACACATAATGGGCAACATACTTGAAAACGTTGCTGAAAGGTAAAAACATTAGTGCAAACAATCCAGTGCAAACAATATAGTGCAAATACATTATATGTATAATGTAAACATTTTAAATATCACCTACCTATTATGCTCACGGACACGTTTAAGTCTCTTTTCTTCTTTCTGACGCTTGTCATAGAACTGGAGCAGAGTCCCAAACTCAGTAGCAATTTGTAATCCACATAGGTAAAATTGTAATCCAAATGGGTAAAAAAATAGCAGCAAAGGTTCCTTAAAAAACCCTCTTTTAAAGGGCTCCCCAATAACCTGAAAAGGGGGAAAAAAGGGATGAGGCGCATGTCTGCGCAACTTGGTTAAAACTTTTTTTTTTATGGGGGGAGTCCTGACAATCCATGGCCATCTGGGTTAGGACAAACGCAGGGCAACAAAAAAAAAAACACACGCCAACTAGTGCTCACCCTTCAGGTTAAGTCCACATTGTGGCTCCCATAACAGCTGCAGGATCCTTACTTAAGGGCCAGCAGGTCCTCTTCACTGCTACTGGAGCTAAAAGACATGACAGGGCGCTCCTGCCTCATGAAAGCGACACTTGCTGCAGCAGCAGACCCCCACGACCTCTCAGGGATGGTCTTGGTAGTGACCGGGCGGTCACACTGGCAAGGGCCGTGGAAACCTGGGCCTTGCCCATTACCTTGTAGTGGCCAGATCCTCCCGCCGGCATACAAGGTGACAGAATCTCCGGCTGTAAGGGCTCTGGTAACGGTCTTCCGCGAGCGGTGGACTGTGCGGCCTGCACCTGCCATGGCAGTTGGTATTGTACCACCGATGGCTGGTATACAAAACTGTTGGTGGTCATCTGTCCCACATAAAGGATCGGTGGCAAATTGGGTATCAGGGGTTCCAGCTGAGCTTGGGAATGGGATTTCTCCTCAGATTGCAGAGTCCCATGGGAACACCGAGCCTCTTCTGCGGCCTGGGCCTCCTCAGTCCAGTCTTCTGGGGGCGCTGCAGGAGTAGCTGGTCGCTTAAGGAGTTTCACCCGAGTAGCAAACGGGCCTTGGAGGCTCTTCATGGGGGTATTCTCCACGTAATCCCCTGCGTGGAGATTGTGGCGGATGGGCGGAAGATACGGCCGCTTTACAGAACGGCGGTTCACATATAACTCTTCTGCCGTCTCCTCATCGCCGATAAAAACCTACTCCCCGTTCCACATTGAACCAAATAACGGTACCCCTTCGGTGCTCCAGCTTAGGGTCACCGGACTGTGGGTGCTCCAACACCTGAACAACCCACTCCTCTACCAGCTTTTTGTATTCCCAGAGGGTTAGGGCGTTCCGGGTGACAGCCTCGGGGACCATAGAATTTTGACGAAGGGAGTAGTCCTTCCGCGGCGGAGTGGGAACTCTTGCCGCCTCCGCTGTGTCAGCCAACAAAGCGAACACCTCAGCGGGCACCTCAACTGACTTCTTAGGCTGCCGGACATATTGAGACACGTAGATCTCCTCCGGTTCCTTCTCCTCATAGGGGTCGGTGCCCCACAACATGCCTCCCCAGTCAGGACCTCGCTGTGTCGCCATCTTAATTTTCTGAGTTGCCTTGTCTTCCTCACGTGCTGGAGAAGGGGGGCGGAGCTACCAGGGAGGAGTCTGCATTGAAAATGAATTGAATTTGTACGCAACAGCGTATAGAGTAACTTATACGTAGCAATAGCGTATAATTGATAGGACAAACTACGCAGCGAATGCGTACAAAGCTGAAGCGAATCACCTAATATTCGGATTCACTTTGCAGGTAAAAATTCCCAAGATTCGATACGAATCAACGAATCGACGAATCGATTCGCTCATCTCTAATTAATAGGTGCGCTTTTGCACTTTGTCGACTTCATTGCTTGTTGTCCCCTGATGAGCTTTAATGTTTGTAAAGTGAAACATGCATGTCGGGAATAGGCATGCGGCATATTTGCAGGGCATTGATTATCTTTAACTAGGTTGTTTTTCTGGGGGGTATAGGCCTGTGTAATAGAGGGGGGTCTGTGTTTCTTGTGCCCAAACCGCAGACTCTCGTAGACTCTCATTTAGACTAAATATTGTGGTCTGTTTAGCCCCAGCATTCTGTGTATGATCCAACTACCAACCATAGTAGTTTTGGTGTGTTTTAATCCACTGTTATTTGTCTCAACATTTGATGTCCAGTGTTGGTACAATTTGATAGTGTGTGGTTACATAATTGTTTGGATGCGGCCGAGCATCCTGATTGTCTATTTATGTACATGAACATTGTTTTTTTTTCCCCTCTTTTAATAATTATATGAATAAAAGGTAAATTTTATAGATAGATACACACTACTTGGTTATTTTTTTGTTGTTCACTTTAGTGTTTACAGCCTATGCTAAATTTTTTTTGGGCTTGTGTAGTCTTAAACTGCTTCAATTCTACCTTGAAGACCATGTCTTACTGGAATTTTATTCATCTAATTTTGTAGCTTGGCATTAGTGATGAGCGAATCATCCAACATTCGCTTCGGCGAATGTTCGACGAATTTATGACAAGATTTGTTCTTAATACAAATTTAATCAGTCAAATTTGCGTAAAAAATAATTGTTGATTTGCAAACATTCCTACACAAATTACGAACATACAGTCAGCGTAGTTAAAAGTACGCAATACGTAAGCATTAGCGTACAAAGTGCGTACAAATCCTTAATGTACTATTGACTAGCGATTGTGTCATATGCACGAGGCTAGGCCGCAGCGTACAGTCTTTAGAGGCAGTCCATATAAGCTTGAAAAGTAAGGTGCTAGCTATCTGGCTAAGTGCATAATTCACTAAAAAAACACTGTACAATAAGTGCATTAATATAGGACACATTGCAGTACCTGAAAAAGAATGCACACAATGGGCTAAAGTGCTTGAACGTTGCTGAACCTATAAAAACATTATTGCTAAAATACTGCAAAGACAATTATGCAAACATTTTAGTGCAATTTCACATTTGCAAACATAAAAGGCTCAGATATACGTTTGAGTCTTTTGTTGAGTCATGGCTGCTTGATAATAAAACACTGGAACACAGTCCAAAATGCAATTGTAATCCATGTGAGGTAATTTTGTAATCCAAACAGGTAACGTGTAATCCAAATGGATGGTATAAAATAGCAGCAAATAGAGAACCCTTTTTGCAAAGCGGGCTCCCAAATAACCTGAGAAGGGGGAAAAAGGAAAATAGGCGCGCTTAGGTGCAACTGGGAATTTTCTGCAGAATGGGGGAGTCCTGACAAGCCATGACCATCTGGGTGAGAGTCAAACAGGGGCAAAACAAACTAAACAAAAAAAGTGCCAACTAGCTCTCACCCGAGGTGCAGTCCATGGTGTGGCTCCCATAGGTCCTCTTGAAGTGACCTTTAAACCAGCCAGTAGTTGGGTTCCTCAGATGAGGGACCTGAAGTCCTCCTTGCTTGAGCTGCTACTGAACAACATCAGAGGACGCTCCTACCTCCTGTAGGCCAAGCTCGCTGCCGTGGTAGAACTCCACTGTCCTTTTCTTGCGGAAGTCAGACTTGACCGGGTCCGGGTGATGGTCATGCTGGCAAGCGCTGCAGCCACTTGCGCTTTTCCGGATCCTCCTGCTGGGACAGCAGGGGTAAGGACTTCTGGCTGCAGTGGTGGAGGCAAGGTTGCACCCAGGGAAGGAGCCCCAGCTCCCCTGGCTGCTGCTGGCTTCATCTTCCACGGTAGTTGGTACTGGGGGATCACCGTAGATTGGAATGTAAATGATGACGTTGTCAGTTGACCCAGCTGAAAGGACTGTGATGGTGGTGGTGGTGGCAGTCCAGGTATCAGAGGCTCCGGCTGTGGCTGTGGCTATGGCACTGAAGCCGGTAAGTCTCTCTTACACAGTTGTGACAACCTGATGTCTGGAGCAGGCGGTGGTTCGGGGAATTCATCTCCAAAAACCATTTCACTCCACTTCGGACGCCGTTCTTTAGCCATGCTTGCTGTACTGTTCAGTGTTCAGCGCTGGTCTAAACTGGTTCAGAGGAGGGAGGAGTAATGAGGGAGGATTCTTCACTCCCTATACGTGCCAATAGTTAGTTCCCGGTGGGCCGGGCTGGTTTTTCCCACTCTTGAGGGGGTGTATCATCATTTTCCCGCTTCACAAAGAATGAGTACATTGCGTATGTTACGTACGTAGCGTACATAGCGTACGTAGCTTTAGCGATCAAAATATTACGAAAATTTGCTAATAATACGGAGTAGAAAATTTGTAAGATTACTAATCTACGAAGTGGCGAATGGATTCGCTCATCTCTACTTGCCATTTTACTCTTTTACAAAATATGTGTTTGGAGATTAGGCAATATGAGGCTTATATCATTTTTTTTTCTTCCACACTAATAACTGTTGAAAATTTAATTTACAGCATTATATAGGTTACTGTATACTAATGGTAATCTTTGGAAATCTTCTAATCTGGGTGTCATTAAATATGCTTTAGCTGTATAAAGCAAAGTTTAAAAAAAAAACCATCTTTAAAAATATTAAAACCAATTAACAAATGAGCAGGTGAGAAACACAACAACAAGAAAGCAAAGGTCAGCTATGTAGCTAGCTGGGTAGCTAGCTGGGTAATAGTTAGAAAGCGGGGTAGAGGGAAAAGTGCCAGGGAGGCTAGCCCTGATCTGACACACCCCAACAAGTTTGCAAGTTTGGCAGATGAGGGGAATGCCACTTTAGGGAGAGCACTGCTGCAGCCGGACACTTCCTCTGCCATTCAGGGGAATGTCACCTCCAGTAAGCAGGGGACCAGGAGAGCAGGGCAGGCCAGACAGGTGCTGGTAGTGGGAGATTCAATTACTAGGGGTACAGAGAGGGCAATCTGTCACAAAGACCGGGATCGTTGAATGGTGTGTTGCCTTCCTGGCGCTCGAGTTCGGCACATCGCGGATCGGGTTGACAGATTACTAGGAGGGGCTGGAGAAGATCCAGCAGTCATGGACCATATCGGAACCAATGACAAAGTTAGAGGTAGGTGGAGCGTCCTTAAAAATGATTTTAGGGATCTAGGGCATAAGCTTAGGGCAAGGACATCAAAGGTAGTGTTTTCCGAAATACTGCCTGTACCACGAGCCATACAAGAAAGGCAGCGAGAGATTAGGGAGGTAAACAAGTGGCTCAAGAACTGGTGTAGGAAGGAGGGATTTGGGTTCTTGGAGAACTGGGCCGACTTCTCTGTCGGCTACAGGCTCTACCGTAGGGATGGGCTGCACCTCAATGGGGAAGGGGCAGCTGTTTTGGGGAAGAAGATGGCTAGAAGGCTGGAGGAGTGTATAAAACAAGGGACTGTGGGGAGGGTAACTACATTATAGATGGGGAAGATGGTGCAGATAGAGACCTGGGGCAAGGTAATGGAACTGAGGGAGGAATGGAAGGAGGAACTAGAACAGTGAGGAAGGAAAGGTGTAGGGAAAAAAATATATATAAACCTTTTAACAGTATGTACACTAATGCCAGAAGCCTGACTAATAAAACTGCTGAACTGGAATTTGTGATGTGTGAGGAGGACTATGGCATAGTGGGAATAACTGAGACATGGCTAGATGATACCTATGACTGGGCAGTCAACGTACAGGGTTACAGTCTGTTTAGAAAGGATCGCCAAAACCGGAGAGGGGGAGGAGTCTGCCTTTATGTAAAGTCCTGTCTAAAGCCCACACTCCGGGAAGATATAAATGAGGGACATGAAGATGTGGAGTCACTGTGGGTAGAAATAAATGGAGCCAAAAACAATAATAAAATACTAATAGGACTTTATTATAAACCACCTAATATACCAGAGTCCACAGAAAATCTACTTCTAAATGAAATAGACGAGGCGGCAAAACATAATGAGGTCATTATTATGGGGGATTTCAACTACCCAGATATAGACTGGGAAACTGAAACCTGTATATCTCATAAAGGAAACAGGTTCTTGGAAATAACCAAAGACAATTACCTTTCCCAACTGGTTCAGGACCCGACTAGAGGGACAGCCATACTGGACTTAGTATTAACCAATAGACCTGACAGAACAACAGATGTGCAGGTCGGAGGACACCTGGTAAATAGTGACCATAATATAATAACCTTCCAGCTGTCATTCAAAAGAGCGTTTTTTCAGGGAGGAACAAAAATACCAAACTTCAAAAAAGCAAAATTTAGTCAACTAAGAGAGGCCATAGGCCTAACTAACTGGGACAAAGTCCTCAAAAATAAAAATACAGCCACAAAATGGGATATTGTTAAAAGCATCCTAATATCTAATTGTGAGAGGTACATACTTTATGGGAATAAAAGGTTAAGGAACAAGAAAAAAACAATGTGGATAAATAGAACTATAAAGTAAGCAATAAATGACAAACAGAAAGCATTTAAATCACTAAAACAGGAGGGGAGCGAGGAAGCATTGAAAAACTATAAGGAAAAAAATAGAATATGTAAAAGACAAATAAAAACAGTCAAACTAGAGACCGAGAGATTAATCGCCAAAGAGAGTAAAACTAACCCTAAAATGTTCTTTAATTATATAAATGGTAAAAAGTATAAACCTGAAGGGGTCGGTCCCTTACAGAGTAATGAGGGGTGAGTTGCAGAGAGCGATGTGGAGAAAGCAAAGCTACTAAATATCTTTTTCTCCACTGTATTCACTGAGGGAAATAAACTGTCAGATGAAATGCAGAATATAAAAGTAAATTCCCCATTAAAAGTGCCCTGTCTAACCCAGGAAGAAGTAAAGCTGCGTCTTAAAAAGAATAGAATAGACAAATCGCCATTAAGTAATGTCATCGCCAGACCCTTATTTCTGATATTTAAGGACTCTATATTGACAGGGAGTGTTCCACAGGATTGGCGCATAGCAAATGTGGTGCCAATATTTAAAAAGGGTCCAAAAACAGAGCCCGGGAACTATAGGCCGGTAAGTTTAACATCTGTGGTGGGTAAACTGTTTGAGGTTTTCTAAGAGATACCATCTTGGAGTACCTCAATGAAAATAAGCAAATAACTCCATATCAGCATGGCTTCATGAGGGATCGGTCATGTCAAACCAATTTAATCAGTTTCTATGAGGAGGTAAGTTCTAGACTGGACCGTGGCGATGGATGTTGTATATCTGGACTTCTCCAAAGCATTTGACACGGTACCACATAAAAGGTTAGTATATAAAATGAGAATGCTTGGCCTGGCAGAAAATGTCTGTATGTGGGTAAGTAACTGGCTCACTGATAGAAAACAGAGGGTGGTTATTAACGGCACATATTCAGATTGGGTCACTGTCACTAGTGGGGTACCACAGGGGTCAGTATTGGGCCCTATTCTCTTCAATATATTTATTAATGATCTTGTAGAAGGTTTGCACAGTAAAATATCAATTTTTGCAGATGACACTAAACTGTGTAAAGTAATTAACACAGAAGAGGACAGTACACTGCTACAGATGGATCTGGATAGACTGGCGGCTTGGGCAGAGAAGTGACAGATGAGGTTTAACACTGACAAATGTAAGGTTATGCATATGGGAAGGAATAATGCAAGTCACCAGTACATACTAAATGGTAAAATATTGGGTAACTCTGACATAGAAAAGGACCTAAGAATTTTAGTGAACAGCAAACTAAACTGTAGAAACCAGTGTCAGACAGCTGCTGCCAAGGCCAATAAGATAATGGGTTGCATCAAAAGAGGCATAGATGCTCGTGATGAGAACATAGTCCTGCCACTTTACAAATCACTAGTCAGACCACACATGGAGTACTGTGTACAGTTCTGGGCTCCTGTGAACAAGGCAGAAATAGCAGAGTTGGAGAGGGTTCAGAGGAGGGCAACTAAAGTAATAACTGGAATGGGTGGACTATAGTACCCAGAAAGATTATCAAAATTAGGCTTATTCACTTTAGAAAAAAGACGACTGAGGTGAGATGTAATAACTGTATAAATATATCAGAGGTCAGTACAGAGATCTCTCCCATGATCTATTTATCCCCAGGACTGTGACTGTGACGAGGGGACATCCTCTGTGTCTGGAGGAAAGAAGGTTTGTACACAAACATAGAAGAGGATTCTTTACGGTAAGAGCAGTGAGACTATGGAACTCTCTGCCTGAGGAGGTGGTGATGGTAAGTTCGCTAAAAGAGTTCAAGAGGGGCCTGTATGTATTTCTGGAGTGTAATAATATTACAGGTTATAGTTACTAGAGATGGGTCGTTGATCCAGGGAGTAATTCTGATTGCCTGATTGGAGTCAGGAAGGAATTTTTTTCCCTAAAGTGGGGAAAATTGGCTTCTACCTCACAGGGTTTTATTTTGCCTTCCTCTGGATCAACTTGTAGGAAAACAGGCCGAACTGGATAGACAGATGTCTTTTTTCGGCCTTATAAACTATGCTACTATGTTACTATGTCATGCGGTCAAAAGTTGCACATATATAATAATTATAGAGAGACATACAATGGCGTTTCACTTGTGCCATCGTACTCCGCACATCAGTGTCAGCAGCTTGTCGGTTTCTATTGGCCCATTGTGTTCGATGATGGTTCATGTTGCCACTGCTCTGTGTATCCTGGTGTTGGTTACTTGTGACATTAATCAGTGCCAATGTGATTGTATCTTTCCTCAGTTCGGGATTGCATGTGTTAATGTTCCCTGGCCTTGTCCTTCATCTGTTTGACTAATACGTTCATTAAAGGGTTTTATTCTGATGACTTATCTTCAGGATAGGTCATCAAAATTTGATCTGTGGGGGTCTGACTCCTGGCACCTCCCCCAATCAGCTTTTTCATGACACTGAGCATAGTCTACCTTGTAGTTGTAGCGTAGTGTAATTACAAGGGCTTGCTCCATTCAAGTGAAAGTACACTGCACTTCAGAGATGACGGGCAGTGTAATGAAGAAGAAGCACACTCGCATGGAGCGGTGTCGGATGTTGGACCCCTGCAGATCAGCTACTGATGACCTATCCTAAGGATAGGTCATCAATATATGACCCCCACACAAATCCTTTAAGGTTTATCCCTCTGACTAACTAGATAGTTGGAACAGTGGTTCCACAACCATTATTCGTAAGATACAGGCTTGGTCAAGTGCAGAGTATAAGGCATAAGCCAGATAAACATCTACCAGTCACTGAATGCATAAGACCTCTTTCAGATGAACGGTAGCAGATAAATTTTAAAATATACCACTCATGGGTTCATTTTGTGTGCAGTCCATTTCTCTTCCAGATAAATGTATATGAATACAACATCACTCATAAATGAAAAAGGACCTTTCACCGCTCCTGACATGCCTGTTTTAATAGCTTCATGCATTCCCCATGTAATAACAATTCTGGAACATGTATTCTTATGACTCTGTGTTGTGCTAATCCTTTATTATTTCTACTAGACGTTATGAATGAATTGCTAGCAGTCTGCAATAAGGGTACAGAGGGGTGGTAACCAGTTGGGGAGCTGTACCTGTCACGGGAAGCCGGCGGCGCGCTCCCCGCTTGCAGCGCCGCCGGACTTCCGCTACCACGGAGCGAGGACGCGACATGCGTCCTCGTCTCCATAGTGACGAGAGGCGGGGAGCGTCGGGCGCGCTTCCGGATGCTGTGTGCCCGGCGTCCACGCCCCCCTAGACACGAGCGGTGGGCGGTACTGAGCGCTGGCCCGGCAAGTCAGCGCTCAGAGTATATATTATATAGGTCACATGGCCAAATTTGTAGCATATTTGAGCGCTGGTCACGTTTGGCCAGCGCTCATTATGCAAATGAGGTCATGTGACGCTGGCCCCGTCACATGACCCATTGGAGGGCTATTTAAAGCAGCCCAGTTGGCCTCTCAAATCGCCTGTGATTAGTTACCCCTTTGATCAGTGCTCGTGCGACCTTTGTGCTTTGATAGTTACTTGGATTTGGACTTTGAATTCTGGACTTTGACCTCTCTTTTGCTTCACCCCTGGTATTTACGTGACCTCCTGTGTTTGACCCGGCTTGCTGACTACTCTTCCATTGTGTTTGTCCTGTCTGTGTTGTGTCCGTCCCTGTGTTCCCTTTCCCTCCAGCGCAATTATCCAGTGTAGGGACCGCCTTCGTGGTTGTCCGCGGCCGCCTAGGGCTGACTGAGGCAAGTAGGCAGGGAAAGAAGGAGGGGTTCAGTTCAGGGTTCACCACCCTTATCTTCCCCTCGTGACAGAATCACAGGCCTAAATTTCATGGAGCAGTTGCGGGCTCTCACGGACCAGGTTCAAGGGATGGCTCAAGCAATCCAGGACCTGGCCGAGAGGCTCCAACATCAGGAACAGATTCAATCCGCTCCAGTAGTGGCTCCCTCCGCATCCAACCCCATTGTGGAGCCCCAGGTTAAGCTGCCGGACCGATTTTCGGGGAACCGGAAGGCCTTCCGTTCCTTTAAGGAAAGCATTAAATTATATTTCCGCTTACGCCCCCACTCCTCGGGTTCCGAGCAGCAGCGGGTGGGAATAATTATTTCCTTGCTGCAGGGTGATCCGCAGGAGTGGGCCTTTTCGTTACCCCCTGACTCCCCAAGTCTGCAGACTGTAGATGCGTTTTTTCTAGCCTTAGGCTTATTATATGAGGAGCCCGACTTGACTGCGGTTGCCGAGTCTCAGCTCAGGGACATTCGGCAGGGTAACCGTCCAGTAGAGGACTATTGCGCGGAGTTTAGGAAGTGGTGTGTCTCTTCAGGATGGAATGACCCAGCCTTAAGAAGTCAATTCCGGGTAGGGCTGTCTGACCAACTGAAGGACCTTCTTGTGTGTTATCCGACTCCTGATTCTTTAGAGGCGACCATGACCTTAGCCATTAGGCTAGACCGACGGGTGAGAGAGAGACTGAGGGAACGTTCAAGTATTCCTCAGGTTGCCGTGTTGCCTGAAATTCCTCTTCCAAGTCCATCCCCTGCCAGAGTTCCGGAGGAGCCCATGCAGATAGGTGGAACCTTGAGGGACCAGAGACGCCTGAAGGGAGCCTGTTTTTACTGCGGTGAAATGAACCACTGGCTCCAGCAGTGTCCCAAACTTCCGCCCTCTAGGAGATCCCCGGCGGGAAGTAAGGTAACTCCAGCGGTGGTAAGGAGGAAAGTTTTGCTACCTATCTCTGTTACCTATGATCAAATTAAGGGGGTTGGTCAAGCATTTGTTGATTCAGGTTCTGCCGTTAATTTTATTAATTTTGATTTTGTACAATCAGTGGGTATTCCGCTAGTTCCTTTAAGGGAAGCAATTCAAATCATTGCTTTAGATTCCACCCCATTAAATAATGGGAGAGTGGAGTTTTGTACTCCTGAGGTTTCCTTAACTGTGGGAATTTCCCATACTTAAACTTGCTCTTTCCTTATCCTAAGGGATCTACCTGCTGACCTCGTTTTAGGTCTGCCATGGTTACAGGACCACAACCCTGTGATCAACTGGCCTGCAGGTGAGTTAGAGAAATGGGGAGGTGATTGTTCCAGATGTTGCAAATCAATATTGCAGGTTGGAGGTACCACTGAGTCTCTCATCCTGCCCGGATATATCAGAGATTTTCAGGACGTATTCTCCATGTCCGAGTCTGAGTTCCTCCCTCCTCACCGGCAATATGATTGTGCTATTGAGATTACGGAAGGTTCCAAGTATCCTAAGGGCCGTATTTACAATCTTTCCACTCCTGAGCGGCAGTCCATGAGGGATCTTAAGGAGAGTCTGGCCAAGGGTCATATCCGGCCTTCAGTTTCCCCCATGGGGGCCGGATTTTTCTTTGTTGGTAAGAAGGATGGAGGATTGAGGCCCTGTATTGATTACAGGGAACTTAACAAGATCACGGTCAAGAACAGGTACCCGCTGCCCCTTATTCCGGACTTATTGAACCAGATTCAAGGCGCCTGCTGGTTCTCTAAGCTGGATTTGAAGGGAGCTTATAACCTGATTAGAATCAGGGAGGGGGATGAATGGAAGACTGCCTTCAATACCCCTGAGGGTCACTATGAGTATTTAGTAATGCCCTTTGGGCTAAGCAATGCACCCGCTGTGTTCCAGAATTTTGTCAATGACATTTTCAGACCTTTTATTGGGAGGTTCATGATTGTCTACATAGATGACATCCTTATTTTTTTGGCGGATTGGGAATCTCACGTTTCTCATACCAGGCAAGTGTTAGAAGTGTTACGTGAAAATAAGCTATTTGTCAAGGGGGAGAAGTGTATCTTTGGTGTTCAGGAAGTGGCCTTTTTAGGATACATTTTGACTCCTTTTTCTTGCAAAATGGATCCAGCTAAGGTGCAGGCCATCCTTGATTGGGTGTGACCCTCCTCCCTTAAGGCGCTCCAACGATTTTTAGGATTTGCGAACTTTTATCGCAAATTTATTAAAAATTTTTCATTGGTGGTCAAACCAGTTACTGATCTGACACGTAAGGGAGCGGATCTAGTTAATTGGCCCCCTGCAGCTATTGAAGCCTTTGAGAAGCTAAAACAGTGTTTTACTAAGGCCCCTGTGTTAATCCAGCCTGACCAGAGTGAGCCCTTTGTAGTTGAGGTGGATGCATCTGAGGATGGGGTTGGGGCAGTACTGTCCCAGGGGTCTTCCACCCTAACTAACCTTAAGCCATGTGCCTTTTTCTCCCGCAAGTTCTCGTCTGCGGAGAGAAACTATGATATCGGTAATAGGGAGTTGTTGGCCATTAAGTGGGCATTTGAGGAATGGCGTCATTTCCTGGAGGGGGCATTACATCGCATTGTGGTCCTCACTGATCATAAAAATCTTATGTTTTTGGAGTCTGCTAAACGTTTGAATCCCAGACAGGCGAGGTGGGCTTTGTTCTTTACCCGTTTTGATTTTTGTGTTACTTTTAGACCAGGAAGCAAGAACATTAAGGCTGACGCCTTATCCCGAAGCTTTCAGGCGTATCAGCCTCCTGACGTCCCTCCTGAGCCCATCCTGCCGACTGACATCATCGTGGCCGCTACCTCGTCTGATCTAGCATCTGAAATCTCAGCAGGACAGCATCTCGCTCCCACTGGTACCCCCAATGACAAATTGTTTGTGCCGGCTCATTTGCGTTTGCGACTGCTGGGTGAGTGCCATAACGCTGTATTATGTGGTCATCCTGGTATCAATGCCACCAAGGAGTTAGTCTCTAGGCAGTATTGGTGGCCATCGATTTCCAGGGATGTTCAGGCTTTCGTAACTGCGTGCAATACTTGTGCCAGGTCCAAGAATCCCAAGACACGGCCTATGGGTGAGCTGCGTCCATTACCCATTCCTAGCAGACCATGGTCGCATTTGTCCATGGACTTCATCACGGATTTACCTTGCTCTGAGGGCAAAACTGTGATTTTGGTTGTGGTTGACAGATTTAGCAAGATGTGTCATTTTATTCCGTTGTGTAAATTACCGTCTGCTAAGGTCTTAGCGTCTGTATTTTTGGACCACATAGTTAAACTGCATGGTATTCCAGAGAATATTGTTTCACCCAAAGTTGCGCAAGACTTTGGTGAATGAATTTGATATTCATTTCTGCATCTTTAAAGACATTTAAGATTAGCAATCCAAACTCAGGTTGATCAAAAAGTTGTACATACCCTCAAAAAAACTAGCAATAAAAATGACAGTTTGTCCACAAAAAATACAAACAGAACAGAAATGTCTTGACTAGTTGCAGGAGTGGGGGTTGCGTATGAGGAGGGCTATTCACAGGGCCCCTACAATAGTATTATGCATGCAGTGAGATGGCATACAGTATATAAATGTAGGAAATGGACGGCGCAGCTGTCTGGCCTAGTTTGAGATGAACTTAACAAGCCACATGAATAGGGTTTGAACTGGAGGAGGCGGTTGAGAAGAAGTGTGTGTGTGTGCAGAGGGGGGTTAAAAAATTTCCTGTGAGGCCTAGTCAGTGTAGCTATGCCCCTGGAAAAATCCATCACATGGACATATTCTAAAGTTTTAAACTTAATGAGCAACTTAGTTTTTAGTCCCACTATTACATCATTTAACTTTGTAAAGAAATCTATAATTTGTGATTATGTATTACTTGAATAGTGTTTTGTCTGTGTTCATACATTTTTGTATATTTTTTGTGTAAAATTTTGCAAATACTGATTTTTGTTTATTTCAAAAATGTCTCAGTTATCTGATGTTGAAAAAAAAAGGAATTTGCAATTATGTATGAATGGGGGTAACAACCTCTAGTTAGGCAAAATAAAGCACAAGCCAGATTATTGGGTGCCCAGTCATTCTGAGGGTGATCCTCATTATGCTCATACGATTGTTGTGCCCTGTCACCAGGGGTGTAGCTAAAGGTTCATGAGCACTGGTGCAAGAGTTCAGCTTGGGCCCTCTTCCATCAGTGCTTTGTGGGCAGGGGCTAGAGAAACACATAGCCTTCGTGCTGCTTGAAGCACAAATTAAAATAGCACCCCCCCCCATGCCAAATTCTTGACCTAACCCCTTCCCTCCTGCCAGAGGTGTACTTTAACCAGCATGCAGTTATTATAATACTGGTGTCTTCTTGTGTAGCACAAGGGTCTTTGGGCCTCTGTCACAACAACATAAGGTGAGAGTCTAAAGTGCCTTGTCTTAACTTTCTGTACGTGATAAATGCCATTTGCTGAAGTGACACAACCCCTTAAACACTCTTGGAAGGTGAAACAGGAAAATGAAAAAAAAATGAAACTTGACCTAGTCCTAAACTGCTGTTATACATTAGTTTTATATTAATGTGTTTCCAGAATATTGGCTGGATAGTCCAACAATCTAATTTAAAAGGGGGGCTCCTAACTGTCCCAATGGAAACAAGAATCCACAAATGCCTGGCCCTTTTGAGCAGCTTATCCACTTGTCTCCTCATTGCCCAGCTGTACGTGCATGAATTATGGAAATTTGGGTAGACAGCTTTCAGATAAACAAGCATTTGGCCAGTAACATGTTCCTTAGACAAAATGCAGTTTGCACATTTTCTCATAACTAAGATTTTCCATACCTCCTGTTAAATTATAAACTTTGTAGGAACTAGTACACCAAAACTGATCTTCATAGTCAAATTGAGGCTGTTTGCCCTACATGCAGTAACCCAGCATTGCATTTATAATTGATTACTAGAGAATAGCAAGCACTAAAATGCTCGGGTGCTCGTTATTCGAATCGAATTTTTCCCGATGCTCGGGTGCTCGTTTCGAATAAAGAACCCCATTGAAGTCAATGGGAGACTCAAGCATTTTTTTGCAGGGGACCAAAGCTCTGCACAGGGAAGGTTGCGTGAAAACCTGGAAACCTCAGAAAATGATGAAAACACCACGGAAATGGACAGGAAACAGCATACATAGATGCCTCTGAGGCTGCCTAATCATACCATTATGCCAAATTCTGGGCAACAGCCTGGTGGTGACCCTCAAGGCAATTGTGCTGACCCAGACCAAGATGGGAAAGGCACATGTGCTGGCACATGTTAGGAAAGCACCCAACTAGGTGCAACGAAGGTCCATTACCGCCTGCAGGTGACACCACTGCTCATGCTGGCACTGCTGTGCTATCCCCTGCCCCACGACGTAGGCATAAGCCTGAAACAGCATGGTGAAAGCTTAGTGACACCAACAAGTGACCAAGTTAGATTGAGGTAGCAGGTGAACCACCCAAAAATGTAGCCTGACACAGCATGGTGGTGAACCCATAGTGACCAAGTTAGACTCGGGTGGCAGGTGAAGCACCCAAAAATTTAGCCTGACACAGCACGGCAGTGACAACACCAATGCCTTGGTCAGACTGAGATTGCAGTCAAATGTTTGTAGGTGAGTCTCCCAAAAATTTGTTGTGGAGTGTCCGAAGTTGACCCTCCTAAAAAATTGTTTAGGAGTGTCTGTATTTGACCCTCCTGTAAAATATTTTTTTTTGTTTTTCCTGTTATTAGTTTATGTACAACCCATGGCTGGCATGGTGGTAATATATAGGTTTGTTTCACAGACAGTCCACTGCACCGTTACATTTTCTTCATCATTGCCAATTACTTTTTCACCAACTGTTGTCTGGCAATAATAAAGGGGAAGGTGAATCCACAAAGAAAAAGTGTCATCCTCCTACAAGTCTCCACTTGTTCTCAATAGAAAAGGGGATGTTCTTGCCGTGGCCTTCCTCATAGTGGCCGCTTCTGCAGACGACAGAGGTGGTGTACCTACGGACAGCCTGACCGATCATGATGGCAGACGGGGAGACACTCCCTCATGTAAAATTGTTTTTTTGAGTGTCTGTATTTGACGCTACTAAAAAATTTATTGGAGAGAGGGCCTGTAGGTGGCCCTCCATAAACATTGTTTGTATAGAGCGCCAGTTGGCCCTCAGAAACATTGCCTGTTGTCTCAGTGTTTCTTAGCGAAGAGCAGGAGGAGGAGGGTTTGAAGGAAGAGGCATGATAAGTCTGAGAAACCGTGACCGAGGTAGGCCCCGCAATCCTTGGTGTGGGCATTACATGAGTGGCCCCAGGGTCAGACTCGATCCCAGCCTCTACCAAGTTAACCCAATGTGCCGTCAGGGAGATATAGTGTCCGTGCCCGCCAGCACTTGTCCACGTGTCCGTGGTTAGGTGGACCTCATCACTAACCGCGTTGGTCAGGGCACGGATGATGTTCTGTGACACGTGCTGGTGTAGGGCTGGGATGGCAAATCGGGAAAAACAGTGGCAGCTGGGGACCAAGTACCGAGGGACAGCCACCGCCATCAGGTTGCAGAAAGCCTCAGTCTCTAACAGTCTATAGGGCAGCATCTCGAGGCTAAACAATTTGGAGATGTGGACGTTTAGGGCTTGGGCATGTGGGTGGCTGGAATTGTATTTGCGCTTGCGCTCAAATGTCTGCTGCAAAGACAGCTGAACGCTGCGCTTGGACACATTGCTGGAGGTTGTGGAGGATTGTGCAGGTGAATTGGTGGTTGTAGGGCAGGAGGCGCTCGTGCTGGGGTCCTGGGCGGGGGGTTGACTCGTCGAGCCAGCATGTGATACAAGGGAAGGGGCAGTGGTGTGACCTGCAGGCGGTGAACGGCCTTGGTTCCACTGAGTCGGGTGTTTAGCACTCATATGCCTGCGCATGCTGGTAGTGGTTAGGCTGGTAGTGGTGGCTCCCCTGCTGAACCTGGTGTGGCACAGGTTTCACACCACAGTCTGTCGGTCATCCTCACTTTCTTTACAAAACTTCCAGACTTGCGAACATCTAGGCCTCGGCATGGGAGCTTGACTCCGTGAAACAGTTGCTGATCTACCTGCTCTGGCCCTGCTTCTCCCTCTGGCCACCCCACTGCCTCTTCCAACCTGTTCTGGTGCTGCACTTGCCTCCCCCTCAGAAGCATTGTCTTGAGTTGGATTACTAACCCAGCTCGGGTCAGTCTCATCATCCACCAGCTCTTCCTCCGATTCCTCACTCTGCTCCCCCCTCGGACTTACTGCCCTGACAACAACGTCACTGACAACCGTGTCTCATCATCATCATCATCATCGTCATCCGACACCTCTTCATGCACTACTTGCACTAAGTCCACACTCTCATGACCCACATACTGTGAAAGTTCTAAATTTTGGGCATCAGGACTTAGCAACTGCTCAGGTTGCTGTTGAGCAGTGGTTTGTGTCTCTGGGTAGGGTCCTGAAAAGAGTTCCCGTGAGTATGCCTGATCTGAATCCAAACTTTCCGTGGGGGTGGCAGGCTGGGGGGAAGGAGGTCGAGCTGGAGGAGACAGAGGTCTACTCCCTTGGCTAGCGTGGGTGGACTGCGTGGAAGACTGGGTGGTGGATAAATTACTGGACGCATTGTCCGCTATCCACGTCATCACCTGTTCACACTGTTGTGGTTTCAATAGTGGTGTACCACGTGACCCAGTAAGTTGCGAGATGAAGCTAGGGAGCGAAACTCTGCGGCGTTCCACTGCTCCCTTATCAGCATGTACAGTGTCACCCTGCCCAGGACCACGGCCTCTGCCCCCTACTCTACTTGAACGCCCACGCCCTAGTCTTCGACCCTTAGCCCTTGGGTTCAACATTTTGTATATTCACCAAACTGTCGAGTTAATATCTGAGGCCAAAACCGTATTTAGTAGACAGTAGAATTACTATCTGAGGCAAAAAAATGTAGTCTTTAGACTCCAGCTATTGCACCGCAAACCACTCAATTTTGCACTGGACTGTAGTTTATATAACTGAGAATAAAAACGCATTCTCTAGACTGAGGCTAGTGTATCGCAAACCTCACAATTGTTCACTGGACTGTAGTTTATATAATTGAGTGAAAAAAATTATTCTCTAGACTGTGGCTAGTGTATTAGACACCTCACAATTGTTCACTGGACTGTAGTTTATATAATTGAGTGAAAAAAAAAATTATTTTCTAGACTGCGGCTAGTGTATCGCACACCTCACAATTGTTCACTGGACTGTAGTTTATATAATTGAGTGAAAAAAAAAATTATTTTCTAGACTGCGGCTAGTGTATCGCACACCTCACAATTGTTCACTGGACTGTAGTTTATATAATTGAGTGAAAAAAATTATTCTCTAGACTGCGGCTAGTGTATCGCACACCTCACAATTGTTCACTGGACTGTAGTTTATATAATTGAGTGAAAAAAAAAATTATTTTCTAGACTGCGGCTAGTGTATCGCACACCTCACAATTGTTCACTGGACTGTAGTTTATATAATTGAGTGAAAAAAATTATTCTCTAGACTGTGGCTAGTGTATCGCACACCTCACAATTGTTCACTGGACTGTAGTTTATATAATTGAGTGAAAAAAATTATTCTCTAGACTGCGGCTAGTGTATCGCACACCTCACAATTGTTCACTGGAGTGTAGTTTATATAATTGAGTAAAAAAAATTATTCTCTAGACTGCGGCTCGTGTATCAGACACCTCACAATTGTTCACTGGACTGTAGTTTATATAATTGAGTGAAAAAAATTATTCTCTAGACTGCGGCTAGTGTATCTCACACCTCACAATTGTTCAGTGGACTGTAGTTTATATAATTGAGTGAAAAAAATTATTCTTTAGACTGCGGCTACTGTATCGCACACCTCACTATTGTTCACTGGACTGTAGTTTATATAATTGAGTGAAAAAATTATTCTCTAGACTGTGGCTAGTGTATCGCACACCTCACAATTGTTCACTGGACTGTAGTTTGTATAATTGAGTGAAAAAAATAATTCTCTAGACTGCGGCTAGTGTGTCACACACCTCACAATTGTTCACTGGACTGTAGTTTATAAAATTGAGTGAAAAAATTATTCTCTAGACTGCGGCAAGTGTATCACACACCTCACAATTGTTCACTTGACTGTAGTTTATATAATTGAGTGAAAAAAACTTATTTTATAGACTGACGCTGCTGTACAGCACACCTCACAATTGTTCACTGGACTGTAGTTTATATAACTGAGTGACAAAACGTATTCCCTAGACTGCACTACAGATCCCAGCAAGCCAAGGTACAGCAGCAGCAAAAATGAGTACTGAGAGGACTTTGGGCAATTTCATTGGGGTTTGTGTGGACCATGTGCTGTCCCCTTTCTGCCACCAGTGCACAGTGTGCAGCCAAGATGGCTGTAGCTGCTCTACAAGTCCCAGCCAGCAGCCGAGAGTAGGACAAAAAAAAATGTCGTTGTAGCCCTTAGAAGGAGCGTTGGGTTCTTTGTGGATGATTCCTGCCTAACCAGATTCTAATTTCACGCCCTAACAGTGTGCAGCCAAGATGGCAATAGCTGCATTACAAGTCCCAGCCAGCAGCCAGGAGGAGACAAAAAAAACAAAGGTGCTTGTAGCCCTTAGAAGGGCTGCTGGTTGGCTCTTTGTGGGTGATTTCTGCCTAACCAACAACTAAATTCAGGCCCTAACACTCTCCCTGACAGACAGCAGCTCTATCCCTAATCTCATGCAGACGGTGTATGACACGAGCAGCGCGGGACCAGATTCTTATATTCCCAGGTCATCTGATCTGGCCAGCCAATCCCTGCTATCGACTTGTAGGGGCCCCACGTGACGCTAGGAGGTACCAAAGACTCTCCTGCATGTTGATTGGCTTAAAAAAGGCGGCTAACATGCAGGAAGAGGTGCCATGAAGTTGCCATTTCCTCGAGGATCGCGATATGCTCGTCCGAGTAGCAACCATATGCGAATACCCTAATGCTCGAACGAGCACCAAGCTCGGACGAGCATGTTCGCTCATCTCTATTGATTACTGATTATTTATCACTCCATATACTTCACTCTTTTCAACATATCTTTACATACAGATGTAGTAGTGTTAACACATGCTTTCTGAGACGTGTTATCTAAACTAAGTACCTTAAGCAAACACCTTCAATTGCTTTTCAATGGCTTTTGTTTCAATATAAGGCAATGAGTTAAGAAATTTGAGTTAAGAGTTTTTTGTGTTAACCCTGCTATGTCCGTACAGCTCAGTGTACTCTGCCATTTACAATATTCGGCCTCTGGGGAATTTCTGTGTACTTGTAGGCTCAGGATAATACTCTAAGATGAATTATAAGAAGTGTGTCACAAAGTGGGATTGGCGTTGTTAATAATACATAGATATGAGACAAGGAATGATCAGAATGTCCTGATGTACTCTTTCATTTAAGATTGCATAATCTTTAACCTACCATAGCCAATCTGTTTTTTGGAACCACTATTGTGGATGAGCTGTATCTCTAGCTTTTTGTGCTAGATAATCTCATTATTGGTGCAAAATAGTCTCTTGTTTCAGACTTATTTAAGAAGCAAATAAGACAAAAAGTAATTTCCAAAGTTGTGGCTTAATGGGGAAAATGGCTTAAAGTGTAATTGCCATATTTTTATGTGTAGGGACAGTAATAGGGGACATCTTTGTAATATACTTTATTTGGTGAATTTGTATATTTATAGGAGAAAACTTGCCCAGAAATGTCTGACTGTTGCTAAGGCATAGCCTTCTTTATAGTATAGTACAGTACAGTACTGACCATAAAGACAGATGTGCTCCCAGCTGATGCCCTCACTTCTCCCTAATGTACTATACAGTATATCCCTGAATGTCACCATGTGTACACTAAATATATGTATTGATATCCCTGCTATTTTCACACTGATCAGCATGGCCAGCGCTGAAAATGAACAATCCTGCTGTATCCCCAGCATGCTGAATAACTAATCAGCCACCAGGAGATACATGACAGTGGACAGTAAGTGCTCCCTATTGTGAATGGAGGGAGACACGGAGAAGCTGTTCTACAGTATATAGAGAAGTTATATACCGCTGTAATCAGTTTTCTCCTATAAACGTACAATTTCACTACATATAGAGTATTAGAAAAATATTCCCGATCCTGTGTCCCTACATATTAGATTTAAGTTGTAAATTTCTAGTCAGCCTTAGTGCATCTGGAAGAAGATGTGATTCCCACATCGAAACGGGTAACCTTATTAAGTCATATAGTCAATAAATTAGTTTCCACAATACTGAAGCAGCACCAGCTGTTCTTCTACTCTGATCCCTGCTACCCCACTTCAAGTTCGGCTACAGCCTGAGACTCTACACTACATGTGTGGTCAGTGTTGTACCTGAATTGCACAGTGCCCTAAGGCGTTTTTTTGGCTCTCCCGCCCCTCTGTGTTGTCGCAATTTATGTGTTATGTGATAAATCTGGTGCATCTTTAGACTCCCTGCTTGTGTTTATGCCATCTACAGAATTTGCCCCACTCTTTTGAATGACATCCAGCGCCCAAAGATTGTCAGACTGACATTCCTTGAATCTACCATAACTGAAGCCTACATGCACATTTACTTCTGAAAACTGAAAATGCAGAATGGATAAACTATGAAAATATTCCTCTGCTCATATCCACTTATGAAAATTAATATTAGACCTCTTAGGCATTAAAATAACATTAGCAGATTTCCACTTCACCTCCACACTTGCATGATGCCAGTTGTGAAAAGAAGTTTGAAGTTTTTCAAAACTTTGCTCATCTATAATGCCAGTGCTCACCTTTAGATGTTCTGAAAATAAGAGGTACAAATATAAATGTTATTAGAATTGTGTGATAATACTCATTAGTTATCATAGTTCTTTAGTAAATCAATTAACATCAGAATAAAAATGCCATGTTGTGCAACTACAGCTGGGCAGCCATGGGCTTCTCAGACCTAGTTCAGATCATTTCTTGTCATACAAAATTAAATATGTATGATCTAAGGAGTCATAGTATTGAAGGGAGCAACACAGGCAATTTATGTTTAATAGAAATATATGAACAATAGGAGACTTTAAACATTTCAGGCTCTAGTTGATTACAACTGCTACTCTGCAGTGCAAGGGATAATCTATTGCCACACAGAATATGGAAAATGCCTTCCTTAACGACTGCCTGTAACCACCATCCTATAAATCATATTGAATGATTGCTTGAATAATTCAGCTTGCTGAGTGTCTTGTTTGTAATTGATATTGCTATTTCAATTTGCAGACATGGGTCCTTCTAAGAAGATAAGACAAGGCAGGACAAGAAAACTCTTTTTATGCTCCTGGGCAATGTTTCTCACAATTCTGTAATTTACATTAAATGTTATTTGTAATGAAAAAAAGAGAATCATTTCTGTGGATTCTTTCCATGATCTTGAGATTACACTTATCGTTAAAGTCCATTTTAAAATTAAATATGGAATTCAATTAGGATCCCAAATAAAAGTGCTGCATGTAATTTGAGAGATCTGGATAAAAATGTATAGGTTTGCATTGTGCAGAATTATAATCCCATGAACCAATCACCCTTATTTGTCATTTGGTTTCCTAAGAATCAAAAAGAACTGTCTGAGCAAGTGAGCTATATTGACAAAGCCATTAAACTGATAGAAAGCATTTTATGAGGGGCATCTCTCCCCTGAGCTTATCGACAAGTTAGATAACGGCCATACAGTGTATGTGGAGGAAAATGAAAGGGGAACTGAGAGTACAAAGCAGGAAGCAGAGAATTTACATAGATCTATACATCAAGGTTATGACAGGAGAGACGATTTAAGGGCGGCAGCAGACGTGACATAACAGGAAGCATCACCTTCAAAGTTTCATATTCACTGTCTACCAGCTCCCAAGCTACATTGTGTGGCCACCTTATTCTTACATAGTTACATAGTTAATACGGTTGAAAAAAGACACATGTCCATCAAGTTCAACCAAGGGAGGGGGTAGGAGTGATGAAGGGGAGGGGGACGGGTAACCTTAAGACATGACTCTACATTTCTTAATATGTGGTGACCTTCTTTTTCTCTAAGAATTTATCTAAGCCTGTTTTGAAGCTTTAAGGCTACTTTCACACTAACGTTAACACGGATCCCTCACCTAAAGGGTGCCAACGGATCCGTGCTAACGCTATACATGTGTGGAGCCAGAGCAGCGCTCCGGCCCCACACATGACACACATTGAAACAAGACACAGACATACAGACATACATACAAACATACAGACATACATACTCACATACTCCAGGGACGCCGGCAGAACGTCTTCACACGCCTCCTGCGTGCAGTGATGACGATTCCCCACAGCGCCCTCTGCTGGGCGCAGTGGGGAAATGTCATCGCTGCGCGCAGGAGGCGCGTGAAGACATGCTGCCGGCGTCCCTGGAGTATGTGAGTATGTATGTCTGTATGTATGTATGTCTGTATGTTTGTATGTATGTCTGTATGTATGTATCTATGTATGTAAGACGGATGTATTTATGTATGTAACCGCATGCTGCGGTTTGTTCTCCGGTCTGAGGACAGAACGGAATGCTTTCAGGAGCATTCCGTTGTCTTCAGTTCAGTTTTGTCCCCATTGACAATGAATGGGGACAAAACTGAAGCGTTTTTTTCCGGTATTGAGCCCCTATAACGGAACTCAATACCGGAATTTAAAAACGCTAATGTGAAAGTAGCTTCAGTTGTCTTTGCTGTGACCAGCTCCTGCGGTAGACTGTTCCACAGATTCACAGTTCTTATAGTAAAGAAGGCTTGTCGCCCCTGGAGTCTGAACCTTTGCTTCTCCAGGCGGAGGCAGTGCCCCCTTGTCTTTTGAGGGGATTTTACCTGGAACAGTTTTTCACCATATTTTTTGTATGGGCCATTTACATACTTATACAGGTTGATCATGTCCCCCTTTATACGTCTCTTCTCAAGACTAAACAAGTTTAACTCCTTCAATCTTTCTTCATAGCTAAGATGCTCTATTCCCCTTATCAGTTTAGTTGCCCGTCTCTGCACCCTTTCCAGCTCCAGGACATCCCTCCTATAAACCAGAGCCCAGAACTGAACAGCATATTCCAGATGAGGCCGCACTAATGCTTAATACAGTGGTAATATGACATCCCTGTCCCGCGAGTCCATGCCTCTTTTTATACATGACAATATCCTGCTGGCCTTAGAAGCAGCCGATTGACATTGCATGCTATTCTGCAATTTATGGTCTACAAGGACACCCAGATCCTTCTCTATAAGTGACTCTCCCAGTGTTACTCCCCCTAGGACATAGGAGGCATGCAAGTTGTTAGTACCCAGATGCATAACTTTACATTTATCCACATTGAACCTCATCTACCAAGTGGATGCCCAAACACTCAGTGTGTCCAAGTCAGCTTGTAACTTCTGCACATCTTCCATAGACTGGATTCTACTACAAAGCTTAGTGTCATCTGCAAAAATTGAAACAGTGCTGTTAATTCCTCCATCTATATCATTATTAAATAAATTAAATAAAAGTGGACCCAGCACTGAATCTTGGGGTACACCACTTATAACTGGGGACCATTCAGAGTAGGAATCATTCACCACCACTCGCTGAGTACGCTCCTTCAGCCAGTTCTCAATCCAGTTACAGAGTAGATTTTCTAATCCAACTGACCTTAATTTACCCGTCAGACGTCTATGAGGGACCGTGTGAAACGCTTTTGCAAAGTCCAAATACACAATATCCACAGCTGCCCCTCTATCCAGACTTCTACTCACTTCTTCATAAAAACTAATCAGGTTAGTCTGACAGCTTCTGTCCTTAGTAAAACCATGCTGGTTATCACTTATAATACTATTATCCAAAACATATTCCTGTATATAGTCCCTTATTAGACCCTCAAAAAGTTTCCCCACAATAGACGTTAAG
Source organism: Rhinella marina (assembly GCA_900303285.1). Lineage (NCBI taxonomy): Eukaryota > Metazoa > Chordata > Amphibia > Anura > Bufonidae > Rhinella > Rhinella marina. The sequence goes on along the minus strand of ONZH01012982.1, from coordinate 13,750 downwards.
CTCACCGGTCTGTAATTCCCCGGGGATGACCTAGAGCCCTTCTTGAAGATGGGCACCACATTTGCTTTATGCCAGTCCCATGGCACTATGCCAGTCACCAGAGAATCTTTGAATATTATATACAAGGGCAAAGAAATTACTGAACTAAGTTCCTTAAGAACTCTTGGGTGTAACCCATCTGGTCCTGGAGCCTTATTCTCCTTTACTTTGATTAACTTAGCTTTGACCATATCTATATTGAACCAGTTGAGTATATTACATGAAGTATCACCAGCACTTACTCTACCGACAGCAGCTCCCACCTCTTCATGTGTATATACAGAACTAAAGAACTCATTCAGTAGCTCCACCTTTTCCTGATCCCCAGTAATCAATTCCCCATCACTATTATTCAGGGGTCCTACATGCTCTGACCTAGGTTTTTTTGCATTTATATATTTGAAGAATTTTTTGGGATTGGTTTTGCTATCCCTGGCCACCAGCCTTTCATTTTGAACTTTTGCTGCTTTTATAGTCCTTTTACAATCTTTATTAACCCTTTTGTAATTATTAAAGGCTATGGCAGACCCTTCTGGTTTGTATAATTTAAATGCCCTTTGTTTTTCATGTATTGCCCTTTTAACATCTGCATTAAGCCACGCAGGGTTTAATTTTAAGCGTTCGCATTTGTTCCCCCTAGGAATAAATTCTGCAGTATAGTTACCCGGTGTAGATTTGAAGGTCTCCCATTTATCATCTGTGTCACTACTTGACAACAGCTGCTCCCAGTCTATGTCCTGGAGTGTGGCCCATAACCCTGGGAAATTGGCCTTTTTAAAATTAAATGTTTTTGATCTCCCAGCATGTTTATGCTTTCTACACTTTAGGATAAAAGTAACTATATTGTGTTCACTATTACCAAGGTTTTCCCGAACACTATCTCTGCATTGTTAGATATAACCAGATCCAACAGTGCATCACTTCTTGTTGGTTCTTCTACCAACTGGCCCATAAAATTATCCTGCAATAAAGTAAGAAAATTTCTCTCCTTTGCAGTTGAAGCCGATCCATGACCCCAATCAATACCAGGGAAGTTAAAATCTCCCATTATCACTACTGTACCCGCCTGGGCAGCCCGCTCTATTTGTCTATGCAGCTGATCCTCTATCTCCTCAGTGATGTTTGGGGGTCTATAAATTACACCAAAAATAATTCTTTCATTGTTAATCTCCCCTTGTAATTCCACCCACACGGATTCTGCATTCACACAATCATCACCCACTATTGTCTCCTTCATACTTGCTTTTATACTACTTCTGACATATAGACATACTCCTCCTCCTTTCCTATTCTCCCTATCCCTCCGAAACAGAGTATAACCCTGGAGATTGACAGCCCAGTCATGCAAAGAGTCCAGCCATGTTTCAGCAACTCCAGCTATATCAATTTCCTCCTCCCGTACCATGACCTCAAGCTCAGCCATTTTGCCTGCTAGACTTCTGGCATTTGTGAACATACACTTTAAATTACCATGTGTTTTTGTACATTTAGGTTTAGAAATGTAATTTATTGATGTTTTCTGACTAGACATGTTTTTTCTGCTGATTTGTAACACATGGATCTCCTGATCCACTGCTGTTATCCTCCCCCCATGGTCCACTTCTCCACCCACCACTCTGTTCTGACCACTCTCTAACCTATCTACCACTGCATGCTTTGCTTTATTTTCTGCTTGTCCTCCCCCTCACATCCCTAGTTTAAAAACTCAGCCACCCCTCTAGGATTCTCTCCCCCAGCACAGCAGCCCCTCTTCCATTCAGGTGCAATTTATCCTCAGAATACAATTTGTACCCAAATGAAAAATCAGCCCAGTGCTCTAAGAACCCGAACCCTTCTCCCTGACACCAAGACTTGAGCCATGCATTCAACTCCCTCAGCTCCTGCTGTCTATCCTGTGATGCGCATGGCACAGGCAGTATTCCTGAGAATACAACCTTGGAGGTCCATCCCTTCAGCTTGGCTCCTAGCTCTCTATAATTATTCTTAATAGACCTCCAGGTACCATTTATTCTGTTGTTGGTTCCCACATGGACCATGACAGCTGGGTCATCCCCAGCCCCTCCCAGTAATTTGTCCACCCGTTCCACCACATGCCGAACCCTGGAACCAGGGAGACAGCAATCCATTCGGTTGAGGCGGTCTTGGAGACAAATTATTCTATCCGTCTTCCTGATTATGGAATCCCCTACCACTACTAGCTGTCTCGGCCTGCCTGCTTTACCATCCCCCCACTACTAGATGGACTGTTCCCCCGGCTGTTAGGGAGACCAGTATCCACTAGGGTTGCCATTTCTGAGACTAACACCCTCGCATCATTACCTAACTTGGCAATTTTGCTTGGGTGCACAGAAGCAGGACTGGCCTTCCTTTTCCTAGACCCCATGCCACTCCCTCTATTCGGGTTAACCCAACTCCTTACATGGGCCTCCTAATTTTTCTCTCCACCCTCCATAACAGACCCCATAACTGCCTGTTCTGTGAGAAGAAGGCCCCTCTCAAGATCTCTTGTTTCCCTCAGTGTTGCAATATGCTTCTCCAGATCTCTAATGTGAGCTTCCAGATCCAGAGGCTCACATCTACCACAGCGGTATTCACCCAGGAACTGCTGCTCCTGTTGTTCATACATGTGGCAGACTGTGCACTGTTGAAAACTTTCAATCTTGCTATCCATCCCAGTTACAAAACAGCAATCACTTTTTACAACTTCTTAAAAACTCTTATAACTCTACTGGTCACTTAGCTCAGTCACTTGCCTCAGGAGCAGACTCAGTCAAGAGCAAGGGAGCAGAATCAGTCAAGAGCAGATTATCCCAGATTATAGCAAATATACTGAATGTGCAGCTCCAGTGTTACTCAAAACTATGCATCAAGTATTTTGCTTCTTGTTTTAACCAGACGCATAGATATGAAATAAAATCCTATATGATATTACACATTGAAGTATTGGCTTCTCTATCAGATATTGCGGGGATCAGCAACCTTGTGCACTGTAAAAACTACAACTCCCAGCATGCACACTTAGCTGGGTTTGTAACTGCCATAGAAGTGAAAGGAGGATTCTGGGAGTTGTAGTTTAAGAATGACTGGAGTGCCGTAGGTTGCTGATCCCTCAGATAGTAAATAGGGACCTATTACGTGGGCAAATAGAGCAGGCAGTGTTTGGGAATGAGGGAGTTAATTCCCGATCATTGCCTTCTTGTTTGCTGCATATAGTTCTATTGTTTGCTGAGTGTACTAGTATACATGGGGTGATGTACTGCCAGCAGAAAGATGCAAACAACGGTGAAATGAGTGCTCATCACTTATACTTGGTCCCATCCTCTATGTATTAATATCTATGAGGTTTATCACCGATGGACTATAATCCATGGGATAATAAATAGAAAGATAGATTAAAAAAACGCTATTCCTCTACAGTTCTACGGGTTTCTTATTTACAACGTTCGATGTTCATTAAAACTGACCAGTTACTTTCATTCTACTGGTCAGTACGGATCCGGCGATACCTAATATGTATAGTTTTTCCTGCGTTTTGATAATTATAAAATAAAAATAATTAAATAAAATAATTTTTAATTATTTAATTATAATAAAATTATAATAAAATAATTATAAAGTTGGCCTTTTTTTTGGTTGTCATATCTTGACCCCTATAACTTTTTGGTATTTATGTGTATAGAGCTGTATGGGGGCTCATTTTTTGCGGGGCGATCTGAAGTTTTTATTGATACCATTCTGGGGTGTGTATGACTTTTTGATCACTTTTTATTTAATTTTTTTTAGAAAAAAAAAAAGCGACAAAAAACAGCGAATCGCCATTTGGACGCTTTTTTCCACCACACAATTCGCCGTATTGGAATTTTTTTTTTATATTTTAAAAATACGGGCGTTTTCGGTCACGGTGATACCCATGATGTCTATATTTATTGTTATTTAGGTATTTATTTTTTCATTATACGGAAAGGGGGGTGATTTGAACTTTTATATATTTTTTATATATTTTTTAACTTTATTTTATTTTTTTGTGATTATTTTAAAGCTCAAATATGAGCTAATATATTGTGTTTTTTTTTTCTTTATGAGCAATCAGGGATTTACTAGATGGAGTTAAATCCAAAAATTGCCCATTTCTTATCCTGGTGTGCCATCTAGTGGCCAGAATAAGAATCGCAGTTTGAAAACTGTAATCCTCACCAGCAAGGATTACAGTTTTCATATGGTGTACAGACACCCCGATTGGCCATTCAGGGCGTCTGTACACCACCCGGAAGCGTAGGCTTCCGGGTTCAGACGCATCCTGATGCCGTGAACACGTGTGGCGGTAAGTAGCGGCAAGTCTCTGCTGTTAGAAACAGCAGAGACTTGCCAGCCATGACGCCCGCCGCACCCACGAGCGGGCGTCATGTCCCCGCACCGCGCTGTGCGGCGCTGGTCGGGAAAGGGTTAATGCCAGACTGTTGCCTTAAAAGTTGCGACCCATGGCTTAATGCCTAAAGCAGCCTTTTCTTCACTACCCATATTCCCATTCTGAAAGTGTCAATGATCACCAGCAAGAACTTGACAAGTAACTGAAGATCAACACAATTATTCTGCAAGATCTTGTTTTTTATCTCTTTTATTAATGGTTTTAAGCAATTTTAACTCGTCTTTGTATTTGGTGCTGGATGAAACTCACCTGCTTCAGGTTCTGTTTCCTTGATTTTTGATAATGCAAAAATGAAAAGTATTGAAAAACATTTATAGTCTTAAAGTCTTCTAGACCCCTTTCACACATCTACAGACACATACAATGTATCAGAAAAAAGCCTTATCCAAGTGTCCATGTACATTTTCTGTCCCTGAAAAAAACATTCCTTTCGTCATCTGTGACAGTGACCATTTTGTATTTGTTTTTGTTATGTGTCTGCTTTTTTTTCCTCTGTATGTCCTTCAGTTTTGCATGTGTGTGGGGGAAAAAATGGAATGTGGTCCATTTTGGTTCATCTCTTTTTGTATACTGTCTTCTAGCAACAGTCCATGATCAATGGATAAAAATGTTTGACATCAGTGTGCTGTCTGTGGTTTCACTAACCCACAGATTTGAATTCTATTTGGTCCAGGAAATATACCAAAACATTACAAAGAAAAAAGGTCATCTGAGCATACCCTGGGTTCATGTGATGTCCATGGACAAAACAGACAGCACAAATCTGTGATTCACTGACAGGTGAATAAGACCTAAATAGCAGTTCTAAGGGCTTAGGCCCCATTCAGATGGCTGTATTATTGCGGGTCAGCTGCGGAACACACGGCCGGGCACCCAATTCAAAATGCCTAGAGTTGTCCGTTCATGCGGACAAGTATAGGACAAGTTTTATATTTTTATGTGGAGCAGCAGCACGGAGCTGGCTCCGTGCCGTGGCTGCCCGCTCCCATAGAAGTGTATCTAGCGATGAGCGAATTTTTCAAAAATTCGATTCGGCTGGTTAAACGAATTTTCTGAAAAGATTTGCTTCGATCCGAATAAATTTGTGGTGAATCGCGTTAAAAAAGGGCAACTTCTGGGCTGCAGAGAGCCTGGATAGTGGTGTAGAACACTGTGCCTTGCAGTAAAACGCGTAGGGAGTCTACTGTGGTAGTGAAAGAATACTGTGAGCCAGTGTGACACGCACATAACAGGCGTAGCTCTTAGAATCGCTGCACACTTTTATGTATTTGGGCAGTTAAGGGGCCAAAACTCACCAAATAACTCAAGTCTGAACTCAGCCTTACAGGTCAATGTCAATGCCAGCTATAAAGAATCGTGCAGAAGCCCAAGATCCTACTAGAGTGCCAAAAGCGCATGCCTTTTACACCAATTCACTGATTCCACATACATTTCGACTAGGGATGAGCGAACTTTTGAAAAGTTCGGTTCGCTTCGCTTCGGCAAACTTTCTTGAATTTCGGATTCGTACGAACCGAACCTAAAACGAACCTTCCTATAACGGCTGAATAATTGCTTCTACAATAATGGGAGTCAGATAGGGTATAGTTTCTTTTACTTGCAGTTGCTATTACAATGAAAAAAGTGACTTCAACAATGGCGACGCAAAATATACGCATATTTGAGAATTTACACTAATGCGTACGCTAATGCGAACATTCCCACGCAAATAACGAACATACAGTGTAACATTGTCAAAGGTGCGCTACTTAACTGAATATGTACGCATTAGCGTACTCATACACTGCGTCTGCGAACATTCCTACTCAAGTAACGAACATACAGTGTAGTGTTGTCAATTGTACGCTACTTAACTGAATATGTACGCATTAGCGTACGTATACACTGCGTCTGCGAACATTCCTACTCAAGTAACGAACATACAGTGTAGCGTTGTCAAAGGTACGCTACTTAACTGAATATGTACGCATTAGCGTACTCATACACTGCGTCTGCGAACATTCCTACTCAAGTAACGAACATACAGTGTAGCGTTGTCAAAGGTACGCTACTTAACTGAATATGTACGCATTAGCATCACGAACAGGATGAGTCTGAAGTGCCTGTACCGTTAAGGCCACAGCTCAACCATCCCTAAAAAAACAGACTTTAAACTAATAGCCTTTTATCTACAAGGCCAAATAATTAGTCAGAAAACCTGACAGATGTCTACTGAAAAATTACTTTGACACAGTTGCTGCGGTGCAGACGGCGGAAAACGCTGCGTGCCGGCATCAGAAGAGTTAACAACGCCATTTTCTCACTAGTGGCGCAGCTTCTTCATGCTGAAGCAAAGAAACTGTCCCCTCAAGAGCGGGAAAACCATGGCACGGCCCCCTGTAGCGCGGGAAAATCCAATCCAGCCCACCAGGAACTTGCTGGGGGGAGCATTGAAAGCGAAGACACCACCCCCTTAGCTCCTCCTTCATCTCCGGTGTATGCGAAGAAAGAGAGAGACAACAACATGGCGTCCCGTCAGCGCGGCCCTAGTTGGGGGGATATGGTCTGGGGCACCGACCCATATGAGCCTACACCTAGACCAGCAGAGGTTCGCCTGGACCAACTTATCCGCAAGGCACAGCTGGTGCCGAACCCCGAAGTACCTCATCTACCGGTGATAGCAGCTAGAGATCCTGCAAGCGAGGCCACACACGTGGTCCCGAAGATGGATGCAACCAGCGGTGCACTCAGGAAGCCACCATACGTCCGGGCCAAAGTCCAAGTCGAGACGGCCGGGCCTGCGGAGGAAGTCCACAACCGAGTGGCCGGAGTCCCCACCTCGCCTAAGCCCCGACATAACGACCTCCGACAGAACCCCATCGTTCCTGCTGCGGTAACTAAAAATGTTACTACCCTGTGGGACTATAAAAGGGTTGTAGAAGAGTGGGTGGTCGAGGTGCTGGAACATCCCCGACGTGGTGACCCGACTCTCGAAAGGCGCACCGGGACTGTGCTTTGGTTTAGCGTGGACCACGGCGTTGGGTTCATCACAGACGAGGAGTCCGCTGAGGAGCTCTACGTTAATCGTCGCTCTGTGAAGAGGCCGTACCTCCCTCCAGCACGACACAACCTCCATGCGGGCGACTTCGTAGAATTCACGCCTATGAAGAGCCTACAAGGCCCCTTTGCCACCGGGGTGAAGGTCATCACCAGACCACCGAGGCCGGAGGCACCTCAAGAGGAATGGGAAGATCACTCCGTGACCGCCACCCTTACTCACCGTCCACGAGAGGATGAAGCGGGAGACAGTCAGCCAGGAGCAAGACCTCTTCTCGGCGAGCCAGAGCAACTCATTCCCGAGCTTCCTCCACCGCCAGCGTTCCAGGTGGGTCAGATTACAGGCAGCAAATTTATTTTCAACCCCCTGGCCACCTACCACCTGATGCAGGAGGCACCAGCAGCCCAATCTGTTGCCTGGGGTAGGCCTCTGGCCAAGCCTCTACAACCCGAGGTTCAGTCGCCATTGGGCCCAGCAGGAGCATCCGGGCCTTACAGGGTCCGTTCCAAAATGGCTACCACAGTCACCAGTGTGACCACTGGGACCCTGCCCCGACCAGTGCCACATCTATCTTTAAGAGGAAGCTGGGGAATGGCCGCTGCCTACCGTGAGGCCTATCAGAGGCAGGAGCGCCCTCTTATGTCGTTCAGCTCCAGCAGCGACGAGGAGGATGTGCCGGCTTTCCACTAAGGGTAGCCCACACTCAAGTACTGGCAAAGAACTACAGGACTAATGGGAGCCACCCCGTGGACTGAGCCCTGACTGGTGAGAACCTGTTGGCTATGTTTTAATTTGTTCTGTTGCCCGTGTTTTAAGTCTCCACCATGATGGACACGTGTAGCTGGACTCCCCCCATCTGCAATAATCCAAGTTGCGCCATGTTTGCGCACCACATCCTTTTTACCCCCTTTTCTGGTTGTTGGAAAATCACTTTTAAAAGGGTTTGTCAAGAAACCTTTTCAGCTATTTATAACCTATTTTGTACCCATGTGGATTACCAATTTCATTTGAATTTGGTACTTCTTGAGACCAGTCTCAAGCCAAAGAAGAAGAAAAGATGGACTTGAATGTAACCACATTATCCTATATTATGCCTTTAATATATTTGCACTTAAATGTTTGCACTAATATTTTACCTTTCAGCAACGATCAAGAATATTGCCCATTGTGTGTGTTTCTTTGCAGGTGCCACAATGTGTCCTCCAATGCACTTTAATGTATGGTCATGCACTTAGCCAGATAGTTAGCATCTTACTTGTCTCTACCTCAGATATATATGCTGCCTCTGAGGGAGTTTCACACTAACGGTTCATGGTAGCCAGGTGTCAGAGCCACAAGCGGTTTTCTCCTATTCCTTCAGGGTTATCCTCGCTGCTATAGATGTGTCTTATATGTGTCAGGAGAGAATAGTCTCTCACTGGAACTCTGGCAGGACAGGTAGATTCCTCCTCCTAGTTCACTATGTCCTGAGGCCTTGAGCACCACCTCCAGGAAAAAAATAACTTGCAGCTACTGATAGACATCAAGGTGACAAAGCGTAAAGCATTATCAGGCTTTGGTGCTTGGAAGGGATTACAGAATGAAGCCACCCTTCCGTTTGCGGGCTTATCATTTCACAATGGTGGGATTACAGAGTGAAGACACCCCCATGCTTTCTTTGGTATTCGTGGCCAGAATATTCAGTCAGTCAGAAATGGTTGCTTAGTGCAGTTTACATAGGTTGTTCGTCTGCTGAGATGGGATAACAGAGATCGGACACCCTACTCACAAGGCAGGAACGTACCAGCATAGTAGCGCAATAGTCTATATGTGTATGTAATGTCATTTATATGTATCTGGTGGACCAGCAGGTGTCAGTAAATACTATGGCAGATTCAGATGTAGTTTTACCAGAATGGTACGGTCCTTAGTCCATTCTGACCCCCTCTGCTGGAAAGAAGTTAAGTTCTTCCAACTTCCTGCAGTCAGGAGGAAATGACAGTTTAGTTAGGGAGTTGTCCCCTGTACCCTGTTTGGGGAGGACATGTGCAGGACAGCAGAGCACCTTCAGCTCTGCTGTACCCTAAAGACAGAGTAATATAGTCAGCAATAAGGGACACCAATACTCTCAAGGGAAGCCAGACTTAAGCGGTAACCTCAGCTTAGAACAGGAAGCCTGAAACTTGAATTTCCAAGCATCTGCCAAGTATAAGCAATAAGCTGCACTTGCTGGACACCAAGCTGAAGGATGAACTGAGTTATTTGCGTTCAAAGTTAAGTCAATAAAACTACGTTGGACCATTCCCAAAAGTCTGCGCATCATTCCCATCTGACGACCCTCAATTATTACTACTAGTAATTTTCTGCAGCCAGAGCCACCGCCTGGGGCCTCTTCATCTCACGAGGTAGGAACACCGTGACAATCCCACCAAAGACTTAAGTGGCCTAAATACCCCTTGGCACTCCTACCCCTGGGACATAAAGGAAAATCACCTTAGAGGGCCCTGGAGGGGGAAAGGGTCGCCCCTGTAGCAACCATGGCACCCCGGGCACTGCAACTGCCGAGACTGAACTCTCTAAACCCCCCACCAAACCACCCTCGCAGCCAGCCAATAAAACACGAACACCTTAAGTTGGGTAAGGGTCGGTCACAGCTTTATTTTCTTATCTTATTCCAAAACTTCAACTTGTTGACCATAAACACCATAACCTGGAGTATTGAAGCGCTATGCCCCACAGTGTTTTGTGGGCAAGTCTGCCTTCTTCTCCATCTGAAATCGTCAACCGACCTCTGCTGTGACTTGTAATGTAAAACACTGAAACAAACCAGACATGAATCAGAAAAAGTAAAGAAAACGATGAAATAATGGGGAAGGGAGGGTGGGAAGCTTTCAGTGAAGATGCTGGAGAAAGAGGCCGTCCCCCTATCAGGGTCATCCTTTTAACCCCTTAGCAGCTACCACCACCTCAGCCAACCAGGATGCAGGGGTGTTGGTTAAAAGAAACACCCTCTCGCTGGTAATTAGAAACAGTGTCCACAAGAAAAACACCCCCGCAGGCAGAACCACTTTTTCCCCTTGCTGCAGGCTGAGTTTATTAACCCTTTAATGCACCACCGCTTGTCAGTCATAGACGCCTTCACTTAGGCACCTCGGCGTCCGCTAAATTCAAAAGTGTAATTGGTGGAACTTCTGTCTTCAAAATAGAATCTAAATTTATGCTTTATCTTTTGTAGCTCAGCACAGGACAGTCAACGTTAAAAAAAACCCTCTAACATTACAGCTAGTCTAGTAGGATATGGATACGGTGAAATAGACAGACAACCTCACCCACAGAATCCATGAGGTGAAGAAAGGACATTTAAAAAGGCACAGATTCAAGAAGGCTTTATGCCAGTTCCATTATCCAAAAATACGTGTCCAATTTTCATGAAATGGACACCTCACTGGCACTCGCTTTACGTATTGACGCAACTACTCGGGTGTAAAACCTGTTGAATCTGGGCCTATGGCTGTTGTCAAGACATATATATCTTTGATACACCAGTTTGATGTCCTAACCGAGTGCAGCGCCCAACCCAATGGATGTATGCTTTTGTTTTTTTTAAGTGCTGTCACCAGCTGGCTTAAAGGATAAGTCCGGGCAATTTATAAGGCCCCATTCACACGACCGTAAGTGAATGGGGCTGTATCTATCCGCAAAATTGTGGATAGATAAAGCCCCATTCACTTCTATGGGGCCGGGAGCGGCAGCAGGAAGCTAGCTCCATGCCGTGGCTCCTATGAAGAAAGTGCTATAGTTGTCCGTGCGCATGGACAACTATAGGCATTTTTAATGTGTGTTCCGGGCGGCCCCATTGAAAATGCCTATAGTTGTCCATGCGCACAGACAACTATAGCACTTTCTTAATAGGAGCCACGGCATGGAGCTAGCTCCCTGCCGCCGCTCCCGGCCCCATAGAAGTGAATGGGGCTGTATCTATCCTCAATTTTGCGGAAAGATACGGCCCCATTCACTTATGGTCATGTGAATGGGGCCTAAGTTTCTGGGTCAAGTAAGGGCACAGAAAGTAATTAATTGCCTGGACTTATCTTTTTAAAGTGGGTAGGGGAAAAACCCCTGATGGGGTATAGGAGTGACCTTCCGGCCCTCTCTTTGGTCACTCCCAAAAATCCACACCCTATGGGTACTTCACATGTGGCTGCGGGTCTGCTATGTAAAATCCACAGGGCATTTTTATACCGTTCACCAAACGGCGTTAAGTACTATGGTGCCGTCCGGACATACGCAGTTCTGTGCTGAACTGGGTATTTGCGTCCAGCCCCATAGTACTGAAGGTGGCATAAAATCAGCCAACTATGCGCTGTGGATTTTAGGCAGCAGAGAACCCCAAAAAAGCATCCCATTGTAAAGGCACCCGTAAATAAGGCAAGTTAACCTGCCTTTCAGCAACTGTTTGTTGCTGTAACTAACTGTGGAGGTGTTTTATATCACAGCTGAAGGACAGCAGCCTCCGTGATATATACCCCATAGACAGCCTTATTCCACGCGTGACTGCATGAGAGGCGTGAAATCATTCGCACAGAGAAGAACCCCATCAGGATTTGCGGTGCGAGATTTTACTACTCTCATGATATCAACAAAATACCTCAAGAACAGTTAGTACCCGCTCACAAAATGGTGAGTAGTGTTCCTTGGCACGGGTGCCAGGGATAGAACCCCACGGCTATAGTTCACAAAAGGTGAAATCCCCACTTTGTGAAACATAGTCGTGGGGATTATTTTAGGGATGGTACTGTTCTTGGGGTATGGGTTGGACGGTGCACCGGTGTGAGGCATTAAGCTGGTGTGGAGATGTTAAATGGCCAACACACCATGGGCATTAAATTTGGAGATGGGGTTCTGTTTATTTAAATGTATCAGAATGAAGTAGGGAATTTTTAAGGTGATTTTTTTTTTTAAATTTGGGGTCTAAGGGGTGAACATCACTTAATAAGTTAAATTACGGATTTTTACGTTGGCACATATTTGGAATCTTAAGGTCATTTTCTTGGACACACGGATTGCCATGCAAGACGGGTGACTGATGACTTAGTCATTCACATCAGGCAGGGGGGTGGTATAATCCGATGTAATCCAGGCACGATTCATCTTTAGAAAAGTCAGCATCTCAACACTGTGGCAAGAGAGCCTCGTTCTTTGCGGTGTTACGATGTTACCCATCACACTGAACACCCTCTCTGACGTGACACTACTGGCTGGGCAGGACAGCAGAGTCAAAGAAAACTCTGCCAGTTGAGGCCAAATGTCCAGTTTCTCTGCCCAGTACTGCACGGGGTCGGTGACACTTTGGGGCAGGGTACAATCCAGGTAGGCAGTGACCTGGTGGGTGAGCTCATGCTGGTCCATGCCATGAGTCCGGTGTTGTGTCCCCTCTTCAGCAGCTGGCTGCATAAAATGGCTCATCAGCGATTGGAGGCTGTAGCGACTTCTCACGCCTCCACTAGTGGTGGTGGTAGTGGAGCGCGCTGGTTCCCCCCGAGAGGATGTTGTCGGGGAACCTGGCTGGTCTCGCTGGTAAGTTGAGACCAACTGACTGGTGAGTAGGTCCTGGTAGTACCCCAGTTTTGCCTCCCTCTCTGATGGCGGAGAAAATTCAGCCATTTTGCGGCGGAAGCGAGGGTCCACCAGGGTGGCCAGCCAGTATTGGTCCCTCTGGCGGATGTCCACAATCCGGCTGTCACTGCTCAGACACTCCCGCAGGCACCTTCCCATCTGCACCAAGGACAATGAGCGCCTCTCCTCTACGCTGTCCTCGGTATTGTTCCAGGGTCTGCTGGGGTCTTCCTCCGCTTCCTCTACCACCTCATCCTCCATCTCCTCCTGTGATTGAGAGGCAAAGAAGCCAGGTGGTGGTGTGTGGAATGGCTGGGCGTAGACCATCCTCCTCCTCACCCTCCATCTGCACTTCATCCATCTCTGGGCTCAAGGCGATGTTCAGCCTTGGAGTGGTGGCCTGGGAATCCTTGCTGATGATGGTTTTCAGCGCACTTTCCAGAACATGGACGAGTGGGATGATGTCGTTGATCCCATATTCGCGTCCTCAAAAGGGATCAACAATTGGCAGACTCACGCATCCTCTGCCAGTGTGTGACTTGGAAGTCGCACTGTGGCGTGAAGCTGCCTGATTGCCCCATGAGGTAGTCTGTAACAGCTGACCTTTGCTCGTAACAGGCGGTTCCAGCATATGGAGGGCAGAATTCCAGCGT
>ONZH01012981.1:0-33598 GCA_900303285.1 Rhinella marina | reverse complement strand
TGCCCCAATTCGCAAGACCTTTCGCAGTCTCAGTGTGCTGACAGTGGGGATTTACCAGTGTTGTCTGAGGAGGTGGTGGACAATGGCGAGACACAGGTGTCGGGGGGTGAGGTAGTTGAAAGTAGTGTTGCACGATATATCGAAAACTCGGTACGGTTTTGGTACCTAGTGCGGTACCGAAGCTCGATACCAAGTTTTCTTGCCGTCCGATACATAGAACATGGTGCGCGCATCACTTTAATGCGGTTGCCATGTTCTAATATCTGCCGCGCTGCCAGGGCCGGATTATAATTGGAGCACCTGGAGCTACTGCTCCAGGCCCCCGCTCCAATGATTTCATGGGGGGCCCCGCGCCCCCCTCACACCTCAGATCAGCCCACCCAGACACTTTAAAAAAAGCATACTTACCTGTTCTGGCCGCCGCTGTCCTCAGGTTCCGCGCTCCACTGTGTTCCCTGCCGGCGCGCACTATGACCTGTGTTGATCTGAGGTCTGATGGGGGCACAAGACGCTGATCTGAGGTCTGATGGGGGCACAAGACGCTGATCTGAGGTCTGATGGGGGCACAAGACGCTGACCTGAGGTCTGATGGGGGCACAAGACGCTGACCTGAGGTCTGATGGGGGCACAAGACGCTGATCTGCGGTCGGATGGGGGCACAAGGCGCTGACCTGAGGTCTGATGGGGGCACAAGACGCTGACCTGAGGTCTGATGGGGGCACAAGACGCTGACCTGAGGTCTGATGGAGGCACAAGACGCTGACCAGAGGTCTGATGGGGGCACAAGACGCTGACCTGAGGTCTGATGGAGCACAAGACGCTGACCAGAGGTCTGATGGGGGCACATTGTGTTGATCTGAGGTCTGATGGGGGCACAAGATTCTGACCTGAGGTCTGATGGGGGCACAAGACGCTGACCTGAGGTCTGATGGGGGCACAAGACACTGACCTGAGGTCTGATGGGGGCACAAAACGCTGACCTGAGGTCTGATGGAGGCACAAGACGCTGACCTGAGCTCTGATGGGGGCACATTGTGTTGATCTGAGATCTGATGGGGGCACAAGACGCTGATCTGAGGTCTGATGGGGGCACAAGACGCTGACCTGAGGTCTGATGGGGGAACAAGACGCTGATTTGAGGTCTGATGGGGGCACAATGTGTTGATCTGAGGTTTATTATCCCTGTACAGTGACATCACTGTGTGTATTATCCCTGGACTTTGACATCACTGTGTTTATTATCCCTGTACTGTGATATCACTGTGCTTATTATCCCTGTACAGTGACATCACTGTGTTTATTATCTCTGTACTGTGACATCACTGTGTTTATTATCCCTGTACAGTGACATCACTGTGTGTATTATCCCAGTACTGTGACATCACTGTGTTTATTATCCCTGTACTGTGACATCACTGTGTTTATTATCCCTGTACAGTGACATCACTGTGTGTATTATCCCAGTACTGTGACATCACTGTGTTTATTATCCCTGTACTGTGACATCACTGTGTTTATTATCTCTGTACTGTGACATCACTGTGTTTATTATCTCTGTACTGTGACATCACTGTGTTTATTATCCCTGTACAGTGACATCACTGTGTTTATTATCCCTGTACGGTGACATCACTGTGTTTATTATCTCTGTACTGTGACATCACTGTGTTTATTATCTCTGTATGTGACATCACTGTGTTTATTATCCCTGTATGGTGACATCGCTGTGTTTATTATCCCTGTACAGTGACATCGCTGTGTTTATTATGTCTGTACAGTGACATCACTGTGTTTATTATGTCTGTACAGTGAGATCGCTGTGTGTATTATCCCAGTGCAGGAAGAGGTAAGTGGTCTGTGTTTGTGTGTTTGTTTTCTATTTTTCAGGGTCGTGAATGCAGAGGACTACGTCGGATTCGGTGGACTACGTCGGACCAGCTTTTTTTTTTTTTTTTTTTAATAAAATGGTCAAACAGGGGTCTGGGGGAGTGTTTATTTCAATAAAATGTTTTATACTTGTGTGTGTGTATTTTTTTTTACAATACTACAGTTTTAGTAATTAGGGCTATCTACAGGCGGCCCTGATTACTAATACTGGGCTTAGTGCTTGCCGGTATGGCAGGCCAGCACTAACCCCAACATCTATTACCTCGGCACCCACCGCCACCAGGGGTGCCGGGAAGAGTCGGGTACCCGCAGGACCGGACCTTCTAAATTGAGGGTCTGGCTCTGGGGCGGCTGCAGGCTGGTACCATTAGGCTGGGAAGGGCCAATAACCGTGTCCCTTCCCACCCTGGTAGTGCCAGGCTGCCGCTGCTGGTTGTATCTGGCTGGCGATGGAAAAAAGGGGGGGACCCCACGCCATTTTTTTTTAAAATTATTTAATTATTTTTGTACAAAAATGGCGTGGGGTCCCCCCTTTTTCCTTCGCCAGCCAGATACAACCAGCAGCAGCAGCCTGGCACTACCAGGGTGGGATGGGACACGGTTATTGGCCCTTCCCAGCCTAATGGTACCAGCCTGCAGCCGCCCCAGAGCCAGACCCTCAATTTAGAAGGTCCGGTCCTGCGGGTACCCGGCTCTTCCCGGCACCCCTGGTGGCGGTGGGTGCTGAGGTAATAGATGTTGGGGTTAGTGCTGGCCTGCCATGCCAAGCCCAGTATTAGTATTCAGGGCCGTCTGTAGATAGCCATAATTACTAAAACTGTAGTATTGTAAAAAAAAACACACACACACAAGTATAAAACATTTTATTGAAATAAACACTCCCCCAGACCCCTGTTTGACCATTTTATTAAACAAAAAAAAAAAAAAAAAGCTGGTCCGGCGTAGTCCACCGAATCCGACGTAGTCCTCTGCATTCACGACCCTGAAAAATAGAAAACAAACACACAAACACAGACCACTTACCTCTTCCTGCACTGGGATAATACACACAGCAATGTCACTGTACAGGGATAATAAACACAGTGATGTCACTGTACAGGGATAATAAACACAGTGATGTCACAGTACAGAGATAATAAACACAGTGATGTCACTGTACAGGGATAATAAACACAGTGATGTCACAGTACAGAGATAATAAACACAGTGATGTCACCGTACAGGGATAATAAACACAGTGATGTCACAGTACAGGGATCGGCGTCTCGTGCCCCCAGCAGACCTCAGGTCGGCGTCTCGTGCCCCCATCAGACCTCAGGTTGGCGTCTCGTGCCCCCATCAGACCTCAGGTCGGCGTCTCGTGCCCCCATCAGACCTCAGGTCGGCATCTCGTGCCCCCATCAGACCTCAGGTCGGCGTCTCGTGCTCCCATCAGACCTCAGGTCGGCGTCTCGTGCCCCATCAGACCTCAGGTCGGCGTCTCGTGCCCCCATCAGACCTCAGGTCGGCGTCTCGTGCACCCATCAGACCTCAGGTCGGCGTCTCGTGCCCCCATCAGACCTCAGGTCGGCGTCTCGTGCTCCCATCAGACCTCAAGTCGGCGTCTCGTGCCCCATCAGACCTCAGGTCGGCGTCTTGTGCCCCATCAGACCTCAGGTCGGCGTCTCGTGCCCCCATCAGACCTCAGGTCGGCGTCTCGTGCCCCCATCAGACCTCAGGTCGGCGTCTCGTGGGCCAGTCCGACACTGTGCAGGTCCCTACCTTATGTAAATTTAGGTCACATGTCACTGCCAGCCAATCACTGCTGGGGAGGTATAGGGGCTGTTACATCACAGCAGGCGTTCCCACAGGCTTCCCTTTGATGCTGATTGGCTGAAAAAACCGGGCATTTCAAACTTGCAGTGACGCACGAATATTCACGAATCCGCGCTGCCTCGAGATGCCGAGCCGAGCCAAAGCGGGCAATATTCGTGTGAATCACGAATATTGCCGCTTCGATTCGCTCATCACTAATAATAATGAATAATCCTGCTGTGAAAAGCTAAAATTGTAAACTTGAAATACAGATTTCTACTAAAATAGTAGAAGATGCTTGGAGTAAACTTCTAGAAGATTTGGTTGGAAAAGCCTGAGATAAAAATTAGATAATATAAGGGCAGACTAGATGAACCACATGATCTTTTTCGGGTATCAATTTTCTGTTTGCATTTTTAAAAAGAATTACAGCATTTTCATGAAATCTAAAAAATACATTTCTTGTAAATTAGCTGTACAGAGTTTATCTTCTTCCCAGGCTACAAAGTAATGACAGTAAGTGAAGTCTTTTCTTATAAAAAGATTTGTCTAGATTATGATGTCACTTAACGATGTTATCTGTGGCAAATAATAACTGTTTTGTAAGACTGGATTGGGGGTCAACAACTGCATGAAGTTTGTATATACTGTAGGGATCGTGTAATTTGCGGTGGGGTCAGCAATGACAGACTTTCAAATTCCATGGATTAAAAGTCCACAGTGCTTTATTTTTGACTCAACACAGCACAATACAGGACATACAAGTTAACCATCACTTGGGTGAAGCAAAAGCACATTAAACATAACTCAAAATATCAAATAAACACATACCCATCTGGACACTACCCACTACAGGGAACGTGTCTCTTTCACCTATGGCTTCAGCTTTTCAGGGGATCAGGCTTCACACTGTCAGGACTGGCAGTCATTGCACCCGTTGTGCTGGTCCTGCCCCTGACTCTGGTGGCGAGGTGGTTGCCCGGGGTCAGGCTTCATCCGCTATTTCGGCAGGCTCCTCCTCCAGCCGGCGGTCTCTGGCTGTGGATGCGCGTCCCAGGCAGGGGACGCGCGCAACGGTCATAAGTGCCAGGGACGTGGCTGGTGCGCACTCTCGCTCGCGGCCTGTTACTGGTCGCCGGAAAACGCGAGCAATATAGTGTCTGTTTATTTTCTGTTCATTGGTATCTCATGAGTTAAGTTTTTGTTCCTTTCTTCTCCTCCCAGTCAGCTGGTTGGGTGGGGTCTGCTAGGTATTTAAGGCCCTCTAACTTTTACCTAGCTGCCAGTGTTTGGAGTTTCCTTGCTACTACCTGGTATGACATTCTTGCTCTGCAGTTTAGACTCTTTATGTTCTTTGACCCGTGGCGTGTTTTTGACTACTTCTCTCTGCTTGCTGATTTGGTTCCTGACGTACTCTCCTGGTTTTGACGCGGCTACCCGACTACCCATTTGGTTCTTGTTTGTCTTCCCATCCCCCGCACTTTTGTTAGTGTATTTTCAGTCTTCTGGTTGTCGGCTCAGGGGTTAGCCTGAGCGGGCAATAGGCAGGGAAAGGGGTTGGGATTAAGCTTAGGGATCACTACCCCTTATCTGTGTATCCCAGCCCTGACACACACAGGATTTGAAGAATCAATTCACCTATTGTATTAAATATATTTGACAAAAGCAAATTGCAATCAACAATGGATCTCAATGGGCAGCAAATAACCAAACCACAAGTCAGGGGAAACTTTTCTCACCTCCCTTATAAGCCGTATATTAGGATTTTCCCGTGTATAATGCTTCCTAGCTAATGGGGAAAGATAGATCTTTTTAAAGCTTAATCTCCTAGAGAAGGAGACAGCTGCTTGTAAAGGTTTAATCTGCTAGAAAGAAAGGGCATAACTGCTTGTGAAGAGTTATGCCTCATTCACACGTCAGTGTTTTAGTCAGTGATTTCTATCAGTTATTGTGAGCCAAAATCAGGTGCAGCTCTAAACACAGGACAGGAGAAGATCTTTCCCTTATACCTTATGTCTGTGGAGGCTCCAATCCTGGTTTTGGCTCATAATTACTGATGGAAATCACTGACCAAAACACTGACGTGTGAATGAGGCTTTCATCTGAGTCTCGCTATATACACAATGGGTCAGGAGCAGCCACACCATGCCAAAGGGAAAGCCATGACAATGTTTACTTCTGTTTATGTCGCTTCCACTTCCATCATACTTTGCTGCTAATATAAACAAATCCCTGAGAAAATTCTTTCTAGGTTGGGTAAGTATAATTAAATATATCACTGAAGAAAAGAAAATTACCCTGTAAAATATAACATTAGAAATTTTCTTAATTTCATGTGGGAGTATATTAATGCATATGAATTAAAAGTTATATTTTACAGGGTCATTTTCTTTTCTTCGGTGATATATTTGCTGCTTATATAATAACAT
The DNA here is from genome assembly GCA_900303285.1 of Rhinella marina. Classification (NCBI taxonomy): domain Eukaryota; kingdom Metazoa; phylum Chordata; class Amphibia; order Anura; family Bufonidae; genus Rhinella; species Rhinella marina. Next base: position 27,488 of record ONZH01012981.1, on the reverse strand, counting down.
AAAGCATCAAGTATGATAACAGCATAGTTGTGCACATGCTGAAAACTCACAGGTGGAGATTTATACAAACTGGTGCACAGGAATACTGGCTAAGTTGGCCATAGCAACCAATCAGATCAATCCTTTCAATTTTCAAAGGAACTCTAAACAATGAAAGGTGAAATTTGATTGATTTCTATGGGCAGCTAAGCCATTTTTTTTTTATCTCCTCCCCATACAGGGGACTTTCCAGGTTAGAAGCTGTCAAAATAAGGACATTTCACTGGAGCTTGTGAAGATTCCGTTTTCAGCTAAAGCTATGTCACATACTACTGAAAATTATTTTCTACATTAAGAAACTGCATTATTTACTCCAAGTCAATTTTTTTTTTTTATGCAGTACCAACACAAGGCTTACCTGGATAATGAATCCTGTGGATTGCCAGGGATAGAGGACAGCGCTTCTGGTGTGGAATCCATGGATGACAGCTGACAGAATACAGTTCATAGTAGCAAAATCAGGAGACATAATTCATAGTTGATCAAGCAAAAGGACAGGGATGGCAGAGTTTCTAAAACAAATAATCCAGAAAAGGTTAAAGTTTAGTGGTAGAAGTTCAAAGTCAGGGGCAATCCAAGTCAATCAAAGTACTACAGAAACTCAAAAACTTCTGCTCAGGCAGGGAACAACAGGAATGGATTCTAAAATATCCAATGAATTAATACTGAAAGTACTGAATATGATAAGGTAACATAGTAGAGTGAGTAAGCATTGATACCAGAGTTAAAGTTGAAACATGGCATCCTGTCAGCAACAACAGATGTAGTGGCTAGAAAACTAAAAACATATAATAAATGTGTGTGTGTATATATGTATATATATATATATATACAGTCTGGGGAAGAAGCAGGCTGTGCAAGGCCTGTGGGAGCCAGGACTCTCTAACCCTGTATAGGGTAAAAAACGTCTTATGTTTTGGGGGGCTGGGTAGTAGACCCTGATCCCGATAGAGAGGGAGAAATACTGTGCAGTCAGTGGCCAGACGGCCTAGGATTTATGTTTGAACTGCTGTAAAAGTGACAATATCGCCAACCAAGATGAGAAGATGGCGATCCTGGAGAGCTAAGTGATCCTGAGTTGTCACTATATATTTTTATCTACTTGAAGGAAACAATAAAGAGTCTTATTCAATAATTACTAGTAGATATTATGAAAATTATACAAAATTGATGCAGAAATAAATTTATGCCAGCTTTGTGTGGATAAAATAATGCCAGTTCTGTGTGGATAAAATAATAAAATGGCTTATTCTCGTATGATATTGATTTGAGTCTTACAGTACTACCCAGGCTACTGGTGTATACCATTCTTTACATTGTCTAATAGTTACTCTGAGGCTTCATTTCTGACAAGAGTATTCTGTTTACATCATTATGTTGCTCTGTGAAGCTACTGATGTCAGGTGTCCATGTCTTCAATGATATAATCACACAAGGTTAGTTATTGTCTTCCCAAAGGTCAATACATTTGTCTGTTTCAGCGGTCACCAGCTGGGAACATTCCTTTCTCTGTTTAACTACAGATTATTCAATCTTTTCTACCTGAAACATGAGGAACCAATAAAACCATGACACAAAGATCAACCAACTACAATGTGTTGTAACCCTAGATAAATGCACTTATGTTCTTTTATCCCCTTAGTGACCAGTCTGTTTTGCACCCTAGTGACCAAGCAATTTCTTTTTCATTGTCACATTGCAAAAGCTATATTTTAATTTTTATATCAAAATAGATTTCTGAAGGGCTGTTTTTTGTTGCACAAGTTGTAGTTTTTAATGCAGCATTTGGGGTTAACTTTTATTAATTGTGTGGGGGGGGACAGCAATACTGCCATTGTCTTTTTATGTTGTAAATGTTGCTACATTCACTTTGCAGTGTACATAGCATAAAAGCTTTACTGTCTGGTCAGAGTAATTACAGCAGTATCAAATACAATATTTTTTGCCCTATAAGATGGGGGGAAACATGTCACTGCTTCTTATATGGTGAATACTAGTGAGCACTTCCATTCAGTAGGACCGGGGAACGATGTATACAGCACTCCCTGTGTGGGCTGTGTACTTACTGTTCCTTGGTCTTCCTCTGCAGACATCACAAGTAGAGATGAGCGAACATACTCGTCTGAGCTTGGTGCTCGTTCGAGCATTAGGGTATTCGCATATGCTCGCTACTCAGACGAGCATATCGTGATCCTCGAGGAAATGGCATCTTCCTCTTCCTGCATGCTAGGTGCCTTTTCTCAGCCAATCAACATGCAGGACAGTCTTTGGTACCTCCTAGCATCACGTGGGGCCCCTACAAGTCGATAGCAGGGATTGGCTGGCCAGATCAGATGACATGGGAATATAAGAATCTGGTCCCGCTCTGCTCGCGTCAGACGCCGCCTGCATGAGATTAGGGATAGAGCTGCTGTCTGTCAGGGAGAGTGTTAGGGCCTCAATTTAGATGTTGGTTAGGCAGGAATCACCCACAAAGAACCCAACAGCTCTTCTAAGGGCTACAAGCACCTTTTTTTTTTTTGGTCTCCTCCTGGCTGCTGGCTGGGACTTGTAGTGCAGCTACCGCCAACTTGGCTGCATGCTGTGCACAGCGACTGGTGGTAGAAGGGAAAGCACGTGGTCCACACAGACCCAAAAGAAATTGCCCAAAGTCCTCTCAGTACTCATTTTTGCTGCTGCTGGTGCTGCTGCTGTACCTTGGCTTGCTGGGATCTGTAGTGCAGTCTAGGGAATACGTTTTTTTATCATTACACTACAGTCCAGTGAACAATTATGTAGTGTACTATACAGTAGCGTCAGTCTAGAGAATACGTTATTTCTCAGTTATATGTACTCCAGTCCAGTGAACAATTATGTAGTGTACTGTACAGTAGCGTCAGTCTAGCGAATACGTTTTTTCTCTCTGTTATGTATACTACAGTGCAGTGAACAATTATTTAGTGTGCTGTACAGTAGCGCCAGACTAGGGAATACGTTTTTTTCTCATTTATATATACTACAGTCCAGGGAACAATTCTGTAGTGTGCTGTACAGTAGCGTCACTCTATAAAATACATTTTTTCTCAGTTATATGTACTCCAGTCCAGTGAACAATTATCTAGTGTACTGTACAGTAGCGTCAGCCTATAAAATACGTATTTTCTCTCATTTATATGTATTACAGTCCAGTGAAAAATGGAGTGGTTTGCGGTACAATAGCCGCCATTTAAAGACTACGTTTATTCTGTTATATGTACTACAGTCCAGTGAAAAATGTAGTGGTTTGCGGTAAAATAGCCGCCATTTAAAGACTACGTTTATTCTCAGTTATATGTACTACAGTCCAGTGAAAAATGTAGTGGTTTGCGGTAAAATAGCCGCCATTTAAAGACTAGGTTTTTTTCTCATTTATATATATTACAGTCCAGTGAACAATTCTGTAGTGTGCTGTACAGTAGCGTCACTCTATAAAATATGTTTTTTCTCAGTTATATGTACTACAGTCCAGTGAAAAATGGAGTGGTTTGCGGTAAAATAGCCGCCATTTAAAGACTATGTTTTTTCTCAGTTATATGTACTACAGTCCAGTGAAAAATGGAGTGCTTTGTGGTAAAATAGCCGCCATTTAAAGACTACGTTTTTTTCTCATTTATATATACTACAGTCCAGTGAACAATTCTGTAGTATGCTGTACAGTAGCGTCACTCTATAAAATACGTTTTTTCTCAGTTATATGTACTCCAGTCCAGTGAACAATTATGTAGTGTACTGTACAGTAGCGTCAGTCTATAAAATACGTATTTTCTCTCAGTTATATGTATTACAGTCCAGTGAAAAATGGAGTGGTTTGAGGTATAATAGCCACCATTTAAAGACTATGTTTTTTCTCAGTTATATGTACTACAGTCCAGTGAAAAATGGAGTGCTTAGCGGAAAAATAGCCGCCATTTAAAGACTACATTTTTTCCCAGTTATATATACTACAGTGCAGTGAACAATTCTGTCGTGTGAGGTATAGTAGCCGCACTCTAGTGTTGACATCAACAGGTGACCAAGTTAGTTGAGGTAGCAGGTGAAGCACATAAAATTTTACACTGACACAGCATGGCGGTGAACCCAGAGTGACCAAGTTACACTCAGGTAGCAGGTGAAGCACATAAAATTTTACACTGACACAGCATGGCGGTGACACCACTAATGCCTTGGTCAGACTGACATTGCAGTCAAATGGATGTAGGTGAGCCTCCCAAAAAATTGTTTAGGAGTGTCTGTAGTTGACCCTCCTGAAAAATTGTTTTTGAGTGTCTGTAGTTGACGCTCCTAAAAAAATTATTGGAGAGAGGGCCTGTAGGAGGCCCTCCATAAACATTGTTTGTAAAGAGCGCCAGTTGGCCCTCAGAAACATTGCCTGTTGTCTCAGTGTTTGTGTTCGAAGAGGAGGAGAGGAGAGGATACATAAAGAATCTTCATGTTGAGCTGCTTTCCCCCGGTGGAGATTTGCATTCCGGTGAAATCCAGGCTTTATTCACTTCAATAATCGTCAGACTGTCAACGCTGTCAGTTGACAGGCGTGTACGCTTATCAGTGATGATGCCACCAGCTGCACTGAAGACCCGCTCTGACAATATGCTAGCGGCAGGGCAGGCCAGCACCTCCAAGGCATACAGCGCCAGTTCAGGCAACGTGTCCAGCTTTGCAACCCAGTAGTTGTATGGAGCAGAGTGATAACGCAGGATGTTGGTATGGTCACCTAGGTACTCCCTCACCATCTTTCTGAATAGCTCCCACCTACTGGGGGATGGGTGACATAGTCTTGCTGAAAGGATAGTTTCAGCTTGTGCACTAGGGACTGTTGATATTGATTCACTCTCATACTCCTTTCCTCTACAGGAATAAGAGTGGATAAGTTCTGCTTGTACCTGGGGTCCAGGAGGGTGAACACCCAGTAATCGGTGTTGTCAAAAATGCTTCTAACGCGAGGGTCACAGGAAAGGCAGCCTAACATGAAGTCAGCCATGTGCGCCAGAGTCCTAACACGCAATAATCTCCTCAATAGGCTGACTCTCCATTTCCTCCTCCTCCTCCACCTCCTCCTCTTTAGCCCATACACGCTCAACAGATAAGAAGGAATGAGCATAGGTACCCTCTTCAGTCTCGCCAACAGTCTCCTTTTCTTCCTCCTCTTCCTCCTCATCCTCCTCATCCTCGAATTCGCGCTGAGAAACAGACCTGAGGGTGGTCTGGCTATCAAGCAACATATCTTCTTCCCCCATCTCCTGTGACAAGCGCAAAGCCTCTGACTTCATGCTGAGCTGTGACTTTTTCAGCAGACAAAGCAGCGGTATGGTGACGATGATAATGGCGGCATCACCGCTGACCATCTGTGTTGACTCCTTAAAGTTCCTTAACACCTGACAGATATCAGACATCCACGTCGACTCTTCATTGTACACTTGAAGAAGCTGACTAACCTGACTACCAGTTCTTGTGGAAGTTGTCATCTGGCAGTCTACAATTGCTCTGCGCTGCTGGTAAACCCTGGGTAACATGTGTAATGTGGAATTCCATTGTGTGGGCACGTCGCACAACAGTCAGTGAGCAGTCAGTTGTAAGCGCCGTTGCACTGCCCTGAGAGTGGCAGCATCTGTGGTTGACTTGCGGAAATGCGCCCAGATGCGTCGCACCTTGGTGAGCAAATCAGACAAATTGGGGTAGGTCTTGAGGAACCGCTGAACCACAAGCTTGAACATGTGGGCCAGGCAGGTTTTATATGCAGTGTTTATATGGGTTGTTGTTACTTTGGGAAATGGTATTGGTGTATAATGGCACATGTGTGAGCCTGCCAAGTTGCAGAGCCGCCACCAGGTTACGCCCGTTGTCACACACAACCATGACTGGTTTGAGTTTCAGCGGCACCAGACAAAGATCGGTCTGCGCCGTGATGCCCTGTAACAGCTCTTGGGCGGTGTGCCTCTTGTCACCTAAGCTCAGCAGTTTCAGCGCTGCTTGTTGGCGCTTTCCCACGGCAGTGCTGCTGCGCCTAGAGCTACCGACTGAAGGAGCCGTGCTCACAGATTGTATTTGAGAGTAGTAGGAGGAGAAGGAGGGGTTGGAGGAAGAGGCATAATAAGCCTGAGAAACCGTGACCGAGGTAGGCCCTGCAATCCTCGATGTGGGCAGTACATGAGCGGCCCCAGGGTCAGACTCGGTCCCAGCCTCCACCAAGTTAATCCAATGTGCCATTAGGGAGATATAGTGTCCCTGCCCGCCAGCACTTGTCCACGTGTCCGTGGTTAGGTGGACCTTCTTAGTAACCTTGTTGGTTAGGGCACGGATGATGTTCTCTGACACATGCTGGTGTAGGGCTGGGACGGCACATCGTGAAAAATAGGAGGGGACCAAGTACCGAGGGACAGCCACCGCCAGCAGGTTGCGGAAAGCCTCAGTCTCTACCAGTCTATATCGCTGCATCTCCAGGCTCAGAAGTTTGAAAATGTGGACGTTTAGGGCTTGTGCATGTGGGTGGGTGGAATTGTATTTGCGTTTGCGCTTGCGCTCCAATGTCTGATGCAAAGACAGCTGAAGGCTGCACTGGGACACATTGGTGTAGGGTGTGGAGGATCATGGAGGTGAAGGGGTGGTTGTAGGGTGGTAGGCGCTCGTGCCGGGGTCCTGGGCGGGGGGTTGACTCGCCGAGCCAGCATGTGACACAGGGGAAGGAGCAGTGGTGTGATCAGCAGGAGGTGAACGGCCTTGGTTCCATTGAGTCGTGTGTTTAGCACTCATATTCCTGTGCATGCTGGTAGTGGTTAGGCTGGTAGTGGTGGGTCCCCTGCCAATCCTGGTGTGGCACAGGTTGCACACCACAGTCCGTCGGTCATCCTCACTTTATTTAAAGAACCTCCACACTTGCGAACATCTAGGCCTCGGCACGGGAACTTGACTCCGTGAAACAGTTGCTGATCTACTTGCTCTGGCCCTGCTTCTCCCTCTGGCTACCCCACTGCCTCTTCCAACCTGTTCTGGTGCTGCACTTGCCTCCCCCTTAGAAGCACTGTCTTGACTAGGCTTACCAACCCAGCTCGGGTCAGTCACCTCATCATCCACCTGCTCTTCCTCCGATTTCTCACTCTGCTGCCCCCTGGGACTTGCTGCCCTGACAACAACGTCAATGTCTGACAACCGTGACTCATCATCATCCGACACCTCTTGACGCACTACTTGCACTAAGTCCACACTCTCATCACCCACAGATTGCGAAAGTTCTAAATTTTAGGCATCGGGACAGAGCAACTGCTCAGGTAGGGTCCTGAAAAGACTTCCTGTGAGTATGCCAGATCTGAATCCGTATTTTCCATGGGGGGGGTCAGGCTGGGGGAAGGAGGTTGAGCTGGAGGAGCCAGAGGTCTACTCCCTTGGCTAAAGTGGGTGGACTGTGTGGATGACTGGGTGGTGGATAAATTACTGGATACATTATCTGCTATCCACGTCATCACCTGTTCGCACTGTTGTGGTTTCAATAGTGGTGTACCACGTGACCTTGTAAGTTGCGAGATGAAGCTAGGGAGCGAAACTCTGCGGCGTTCCACTGCTCCCTCATCAGTAGGTACTGTGTCACCCTGCCCAGGACCACGGCCTCTGCCCCCCTACATCACTTGCACGCCCACGTCCTCGACCCTTAGCCCTTGGATTCAACATTTTGTGTAATCACTAAACTGTTGAATTAATATCTGAGGCCAAAAACGTATTCTCTAGACTGCGGATAGTGTACCACACACCACACAATTTTTCACTGGACTGTATTAAAAGTATCTGAGAGAAAAAACGTATTCTCTAGACGGCCGCTAGTGTAACACACACCACAAAATTTTTCACTGCACTGTAGGATATATGAATGAGAGAAAAAATGTATATTTTCTAGACTCTGGCTAGTGTGCAGCACATGACAGAATTTTGCACTGCACTGTAGGATATATGACTGAGAGAAAAAAATGTATATTTTTTAGACTCCGGCTAGTGTGCAGCACATAACAGAATTATGTACTGCATTGTAGGATATATAACTGAGAGAAAAAATGTATACTCTAAACTGACTCTACTGTACAGCACACAACATAATTGTTCACTGGACTGTAATATATATAACTGAGAGGAAAAACATATTCCCTAGACTGCACTACAGATCTCAGCAAGCCAAGGTACAGCAGCAGCAAAAATGAGTACTGAGAGGACTTTGGGCAATTTCTTTTGGGTCTGTGTGGACCACGTGCTGTCCCTTCTGCCACCAGTCGCTGTGCACAGCGTGCAGCCAAGATGGCGGTAGCTGCACTACAAGTCCCAGCCAGCAGCCGAGAGGAGGCCAAAAAAAAAGGTCGTTGTAGCCCTTAGAAGGACCGTTGGGTTCTTTGTGTATGATTCCTGCCTAACCACATTCTAATTTAACGCCCTAACAGTGTGCAGCCAAGATGGTGGTAGCTGCACTACATGTCCCAGCCAGCAGCCAGGATGAGACAAAAAAAAAGGTGCTTGTAGCCCTTAAAAGGGCTTTTGGGTTCTTTGTGGGTGATTCCTGCCTAACCAACATCTAAATTGAGGCCCTAACACTCTCCCTGACAGACAGCAGCTCTATCCCTAATCTCATGCAGCAGCCTGGAGGAGCCAAAAAAAAGGTGCTTGTAGCCCTTAGAAGGGCTGTTGGGTTCTTTGTGGGTGATTCCTGCCTAACCAACATCTAAATTGAGGCCCTAACACTCTCCCTGACAGACAGTAGCTATATCCCTAATCTCATGCAGCAGCCAGGAGGAGCCCAAAAAAAAGGTGCTTGTAGCCCTTAGAAGGGCTGTTGGGTTCTTTGTGGGTGATTCCTGCCTAACCAACATCTAAATTGAGGCCCTAACACTCTCCCTGACAGACAGCAGCTCTATCCCTAATCTCATGCAGGTGGCGTTTGACGTTCACCGCCATTCCGTGTCAGGGTAAAATTTTAAGTGCTTCACCTGCTACCTCAGTCTCACTTGGTCACTCTGGGTTCACCGTCATGCTGTGTCAGGGTAAATTTTTGGGTGGTTCACCTGCTACCTCAATCTAACTTGGTCACCAAGCTGTCACCACGCTGTGTCAGGCTTATGCCTGCATCATGGGGCGGGGGATAGGACAGCAGTGCCAGCATGGGCAGTGGTGTCACCCGCAGTCGGTTATGGACCTTCGCTGCACCTAGTTGGGTGCTTTACTAACATGTGATGGGCATGTGCCTTGCCCATCTTGGTCTGGGTCAGCACAATTGTCTTGAGGGTCACCACCAGGCTGTTGCCCAGAATTTGGCATAATGGTACGATTAGGTAGCCTTAGAGGCGTCCATGCATGCTGCCCCTGCTGTTTCCTGTCCATTTCTGTGATGTTTCCATCATTTTCTGAGGTTTCCAGGTTTTCATGCAACCTTGCCTATGCAGAGCTCTGGTCCCCTGAAAAAAATGCTCGAGTCTCCCATTGACTTCAATGGGGTTCGTTATTCGAAACGAGCACCCGAGCATCGGGAAAAATTTGACTCGAATAACGAGCACCCGAGCATTTTAGTGCTTGCTCATCTCTAATCACATGCTGTGCTGTGACCTGCGCTCAGTGTGATGATGTAGGCATGTTTTGTGACCTCATGCTGTGCTATGTTGGGTCACATCACAGCAGGAAGAGCATTTGAAGGTGTTATTATTTTTTTTTCTTTTGTTCCTCCTCTGTCACCTAGGTGTGTCTTATGGGTAGGTGTGCCTTATAGGGCAAAAAAAATATGGTATGCTTTGTTGTTGTTTTTTTTCTTTAAATGTTTACTACTTTTGCATACTAAAACTCCTTTTTAAAAAAAGAAAATGCTAACATTTCATGAGTGTTCTTTCAACAGAGCTGTGTGAGGGCTCAATTTTTTATACTTTAAATAACTGTACGAGAGATGTGAAAGCTTATAGGTTCTGATTACAACACACTGTGTACATAAACCTATTGGTTGATTTGAAACCCTGGATTTAAAACTGAGCAGGGTTTTCCAATATTTTATTACCGATGACCTATCCTATGAATAGGTCATCAGTATCTAATCAGACCCCCGCCGATCAGCTGTTTGAAAAGGCACCGGTGCTCCTGTGAGTGTTGAGACCTTCTCCCTGCTCACCAAGCATTGCGCTGTACATTATATAGCAGCTGTGCTTGGCATTATGCTCAACTCCATTCACTTGAATGGGGCTGAACTGTGCCTAGGCTACTTGACTGGTGAACGCGTCGTCACTAGTCTAGGAAAAGCTGAAAGACCGCATCGCTACTGCAAGTGCCGCTGCCTTCTCGAACAGCTGATTGGTGGGAGTCTCGGATGTTGGACCCCAGCCAATCACATAGTGATGACCTATACTAAGGATAGGTCATCAGTATTAAAACTTCAGAAAACCCCTTTAACACATGGGTTTTTCATATAACTCAAAGAGTCCTCTAGAGGAAGGGCCAGAAGAAATATCCCAAATGTCTATGTGTGAATCTTTTAATGATTGGTCATATGCGACACCTCACAACAATTAGTTAGATTCCTTGTATAGGAGGAAGGAGGACTGGAGCAAACCGCACACATCTCCAACTATCCAATTATCAATTCAGGCATTTTTTTTATGATGTTCACCATGTAGGATAAATTACATAATTGTATAATTTTGGTCATTATGGATGCAGTAATATGAAATATGTGGAGGGATTATTATTATACACCCATGCAGTTACTGCTCCATTTTGGCATCAGATACAGATATGCTAATAGGCAACCAAGGAACAGAGAGGCAGAGACCACATCTGTTCCAAGTAGGTGTTGTCTCCTATATCGATCTAACGCTATCCAATTATAGCAGACAGCATTGGCAATGTGGTCTTCACCTCTCTGTTCCCTGGCTGCCTATTGCAAACAGTACATTATGAAAGGTGCAACATGTGTGAAAACAATGGTTAGTAAAACAGCAGAAATATGTGTTGATTTGGGTCATTAACTAAAATATCTCTGTATATGTTCTATATCTGTTTTATTTTATTTTTTGAGTAGTAGAAACACAAAACTGGGTACATCAGGCTCCACCCAAAGGGGTTGTCTGGGTTTAGCCCTGATACAATTTCTTCTGTATTCACTTGCTATGTATGAGAGGAGCATCAGAGCATTTTCTTGCTCCGATATCACCTTTGCCATACTGCATGTCACAGGGCAAACCACTTGTTTGTTGTGAGCCAGTGGCATACTGGCCTTCACAACACTATGCTAGACAGAGACTTCCACCTAGCAGTGAGCGCAGTGACGTCACTGGCACAAATGAGCAGTGTATTGTCCTGCCTTGGGCTGTTTTGAAGGGGGGTACTATTGCTTTTTGAGAAATCCAAACAGGTAGAATCAATTCACTCATCTTTAATATATGCCCATTTTTTGTGTGTTTGTTTGCTTATATTTATGATAAACCATTTGCAGATGTAACTGTTCTACAGATATTTCCTTAGACTGGGATTGATTATCCACTCCCCCAAAGTTCTTTTTAATGTTGGTCTCTATTTTTGGGTCACTTTTATGTTCTGCTTTATACTTTTGTAGTTGCTGATACATATCTGGAAAGGGGTTACTTTAGGTTGTTTTCATTTTGTGTATACTCATTTGTTCCCCTCAATATTGTGTTTGTGTGCTTTCTTGATTTTGATGAAAAAAAGTTCAGTCATTAGATATACATTTTAGGGCTTGTTCACACGTCAGTTATTTGATCAGTTATTTCCATCAGTTATTGTGAGCCAAAACCAGGTGCGGGTCAAAAACACAGAACAGGTGCAGATCTTTTCATTATACCTTATCTCTGTGGAGGCTCCACTCCTGGTTTTGGCTCACAATAACTGATGGAAATAAATGATCAAATAACTGATGTGTGAACAAGGCCTTACATGAGTGTCACAAAGATTCTATTTTGAAAATGAAAAAATATATATTTAAAAATGTTTAAGGCACCATTATATTATATCATTGTATGTTATTAATGTTTTTACTTTACTGTATTATATTATGTAATTACATTAGTAACTTCAAAAAACATGTTTTCCATAAAGTCCCTAGTGAATCAAACTGTTGTTAATGCTAAATGCTTAAAACACTATTGATCTAAGTTTTTGTCATATATTAGAATGAAGGTAATAATCTTTATATTAATATTTAATTATATTTATCATATAAACAGAAAAGAAAGTTTTGAATATACTAACAAGATAACGTGCACGGATGAACCCCTAGGATTTGGCTTTCACTTTGAAATTTTCTGCCAAGTTCCTAATGATCTCTAAAGCATTTCCAGCAGCAAACTGTCTTGATCTCCACATGAAAGCTAAACTACATTCTGGTGGAGTAATAATATGTGAATTGCTTGGAAATATTCCATTCATCATATGAAATATCTTAAACTTACTAGTGATACAAGGATCTTCAAAACTATTAGGTATTTTACACTAAGCATGAACTATTAACTAATATAATACCTAGAGCACCTATATTAGCCGACCTATAAGGGGCACATGCATTAAACACAACTTCTATAACAATTATCCAAAATTGCCATAAAAAATTGTGTTCTTTATTTAATCACTGTATTAAAAACATAGAAAAGAGTCCACTCAACATTAACAAAACAAATAAGTGAGGGACCACTGGAAAAGGCTTGCAGCAATTATATCCCACATTAAGAAAGGCTGACACCAAATAATATTATACTAGGATCTGCCTACTACAACAGAAATAGGCACACGTACAGATAAGTCCTAACAATTGTCCAACACTTAGACTAAAAATAAAAACAAAGTGTGAGCCAGAAAGTATATCTACCATACCAGTGGCCCTCACTCACCCAAAACGTGAGTGAGGGACACTGTCCACGAAAACTAAACTAAACTGGTTTAAATGTCTACTGAAATCTACTCCAGTCAGGGGCTGAAGTAAATTTCAGTTTAGACGTATGGACTGGCATTATGAGTTAATTTTTTCTGCCAATTAAAACCAAATAATAACACATATACTTTTTTCTAATCTGTTTTTATTTTCTGATTGTAAATTTTTTCAATCTATTATCTATGCAAGATTATGGGGCCTGTGATCTTGCCTGAGCTATTATTAATAGCATTTAGAGGTACATTTACAGAAGCCACCTGGGCCATAGACACAATAATCTGGAGGAGTGTATTTGACTTTACTTCTATGGAAGAGTTTTCTATAGATGCTTATTGACCTATGCAGAGGTCACTGTGCAGGGAGGGAGTAGAGAAGCTGTGACATCACCTATTGTGGATGGTAGATTCTGTGTAGAGATGAGCGAATCATTCAAAAAATTATTCGCCGAACATTCGCCGAACTTTTCCTAAAATTCGTATATTCGATGAATAGATTCGTTGTATTTGCGTACAAAATATACGTTATTATTTGCTATTAGCGAACATTCGCTCACTAATAACGAACGTTCATTTACAAAATGTACGCAACTTCTTAGAAGACGTACGCATGAGCGTACAAATAGCTTACGAATTTCAGCGTACTATTGTCTAAGCGATTACATAATACGCAGGCACGTACGAGGAGAGGCCGTGGTGTGCACTCCTCAGAGGCAGAGCGAATATTCGAGACATATATATGGTAAAGTGCAAATACATTATTATAGGTATAATATAAAAATTTTAAATATCACCTACCTAGTATGCTCACGGACACGTTTAAGTCTCTTTTCTTCTGACGCTTGTCATAGAACTGGAGCAGAGTCCCAAACTCAGTCGCAATTTGTAATCCACATAGGCAAAATTGTAATCCAAATGGGTAAAAAAATAGCAGCAAAGGTTCCCTTTAAAAAACGGCTTTCGAGGGGCTCCCCAAATAACCTGAAAAGGGGGAAAAAAGGGAAGAGGCGCACGAATGCGCAACTTAATTTCCTGAGTTGCCTCGTCATCCTCCCGCGCTGGTGAAAGGGGCGGAACTACCAGGGAGGAGTCTACATCGCTGAATTGAATTCGTACGCAACAGCGTATAGAGTAACTACCAGGGAAAAGTCTGCATCGCTGAATTGAATTCTTACGCGACAGTGTATAGAGTAACTAACTTATACGTAGAATAGTGTATAATTTATAGGACACACTACGTAGCGAATGCGTAAAAAAGCGAAGCGAATCACCTAATATTCGGATTCGCTTCGCAGCTAAAAATCCCAAGATTTGATACGAATCTACGAAGCGGCGAATAGATTCGCTCATCTCTATACAGAGGTGATATCTGACACTGTAATCATGTATGTGATGATAATGAGATGACTGCTGAAAAGAACACATTTTTAGCTTAGTAGCCAGTGCTAAGACTGCATGATTTTAGGATTTTTTTTTATTTAGGGGGAGATTTATCATCTCCCGAGCACCTGAAAAGTGGTATTAAAAAGTTGCAAACTTTGTGTTTGCGACTCTTAAAAAAATTGTTGCATATCTTGAAGTTTCCAACAACCTCACCAATTTTGCTTAACCCCAACAAATGTGTCTTCATTTACACAGCAAATGTGCAAATGAAGCCAGAAATCTAAGACAGCTCGGAACTGTCATAGATTTCTGTGTAGGTGCACAGACTGCAAGAGGATGCACCTAATTTATGAGTCCTCCATGACGGCACTTACACTGAAATTGATCCACCTCTTATCAGGTAGGGATAGGAAGCAAACAAATAGGATCCTCCTCCAGCTCCACTTCAGTCTTTCTGAAACTGGACAGCTTAGGAGAATCTTGCAGAACTACTATTCATACAAAAACTTACGAATAACAAACTTAACTTATTACCCCCACACCAGTATACACCATAGTTATATATATATATATATATATATATATATATATATATACACACACACACACGCAGTGCCTTGCGAAAATATTCGGCCCCCTGGATCTTTTCAACCTTTTGCCACATTTCAGGCTTCAAACAAAAAGATATAACATTTTAAATTTTTGGTGAAAAAACAACAAGTGGGTCACAATTGTGAAGTGGAACGAAATTTATTGGATCATTTAAACTTTTTTTGTAATAATAAAACTGAAATGTGGGGCGTGCAAAATTATTCGGCCCCCTTGCATTAATACTTTGTTGCGCCACCTTTTGCTGCGATTACAGTTGCAAGTCGCTTGGGGTATGTCTCTATCAGTTTTGCACATCTAGAGACTGAAATTCTTGCCCATTCTTCTTTGCAAAACAGCTCGAGCTCTTTGAGGTTGGATCGAGAGCGTTTGTGAACAGCAGTTTTCAGCTCTTTCCACATATTCTCAAATGGATTCAGGTCTGGGCTTTGACTTGGCCATTCTAAGACCTAGATACATTTATTTTTGAACCATTTCGTTGCAGATTTTGCTTTATGTTTGGGATCATTGTCTTGTTGGAAGATAAATCACAGTCCGAGTCTCAGGTCTTTTGCAGACTACAACAGATTTTCATCTAGAATGGTCCTGTATTTAGCTCCATCCATCTTCCCATCAATTTTAACCATCTTCCCTGTCCCTGCTGATGAAAAGCAGGCCCAAACCATGATGCTGCCACCACCATGTTTGACAGTGGGGATGGTGTGTTCAGGGTGATGGGCTGTGTTGCTCTTACGCCAAACATATCATTTTGCATTGTTTCCAAAAAGTTTGACTTTGGTTTCATCTGACCAGGACACCTTCTTCCACATGTTTGGTGTGTCTCCCAGGTGGCTTGTGGCAAACTGAAAACGAGAATTTTTATGGATGTCTTTGAGAAATGGCTTTCTTCTTGCCACTCTTCCATAAAGGCCAGATTTGTGAAGTGTTCAACTGATTGTTGTCCTATGGACAGACTCCTTGTCTCCTTATTTGAGATGAAAGTTTAGAGGGACAGCCAGGCCATTTCAATATGATCGCTTGCACAGTGCTCCTTGGGATGTTTAAAGCTTGGGAAATCTTTTGGTATCCAAATCCGGCTTTAAACTTCTCCACAACAGTATCACAGACCTGCCTGGTTTTTTCCTTGGTCTTCATGATGCTCTCTGTGCTTTAAACAGAACCCTGAGACTATCACAGAGCAGGTGCATTTATACGGAGACTTGATTACACACAGGTGGATTCTATTTATCTTCATCAGTCATTTAGGACAACATTGGATCATTCAGAGATCCTCAATGAACTTCTGGAGTGAGTTTTCTGAACTGAAAGTAAATGGCCCGAATAATTTTGCACGCCCCACTTTTCAGTTTTATTATCACAAAAAAGTTTAAATGATCCAATAACTTGTTACCCACTTGTTGTTGATTCTTCACCAAAAATGTAAAATGTTATATCTTTTTGTTTGAAGCCTGAAATGTGCAAAAGGTTGAAAAGTTCCAGGGGGCCGAATACTTTCGCAAGGCACTGTATATATATATATATTTATATATTATTATTATTATTATTATTATTATCATTATTATTATTAGTAGTAGTAGTAGTTGAGCCGTTGTGGAGGATTCATGAAAAAAATAAAATTACCAGTAAGTGTAATTCAATTTTTCACTTTTAGCTTACACATTGGCACTTACGCTGAGATCTACAGATAAACCAACTAGAATGGGACCATCGCTTGTTGGAGTTTCTTACCAAATAATATATTTTGTGAACTATTTACATTAATCCTGTAGTGTCTTTGAAAAAATTGAACAAATAGGTGATTTCATTTTCTCCATGACTTAGCTAAATACTGTAATACAGTGCATAGCATTGTACATCCTGATTGTGGAAACTCTTCTCTTTAATAGATTTGGGTTTCTCACAAAAAGAAGGGAAAATTATTTCTTATTGACTATGAAAATCGGAGAAAGGAATTTAGGGAGAAAGGAATGATCCAATCTAATTTCTGTCATCAGAGATTCTGAAAAAGGATTCATTAATCCTCAAAGTCTGAATTTCTCCAAATCTCCTGGCTGAAGTAATAACCATCAAAAAAACTGTTTTTAGAGTAAGAAGTCTGATCAAAATTTCTACTAATGGTTCAAATGGACCCCCTGACAACTTGAGAACACCAAATTAAGATTCCAAGGGGGAATCAAGGGACAACCTTTCAGGCCTTTTAAGAAACTTTATGATCCAAGGATGGCTTGAGGATTTCCACTTTTCTGTCTTTTTAGCCTAAAACTTCCCCTTTCTTTTTCTGCAGTCTATTTCTTACTGTCAGAAATCTTTTCCAAGATTTTTTCCAAATCCTGAGAAAACAGCGACTTACCAGGAAATGAGATACCACAAAGCTTCAACCTAGAGCTGGTGCCCTGATACCGCGACCAGACCAAAGGGCTCTTCTAGCCATATTAATTACTTTCATAATCCTAGCTGTCTTCCTTACAGATTCAGCAGATGCATCAGACAGAAAGTCTACGACTTTCAGGAGAAGAGGAAATCAATATTTAATCCCATCATAAGGAGTATTATCTTACAAAAGACTCTCAAGCTGGACCAACCACTTTTTCAGAGATCTAGCGACAGAAGTAGCAGCAATGTTAGGTTTAAATAAAGCAGCCGCAGAATTCCAAGATGTTTTCAAGCATATATCTATTTTCTTATCCATAGCATCCTTTGAGGACCCTGTATCCTCAAATGGTAAGGCATTCATACCATTTGACAGCTTAGCCAGACATACATCTACCCTAAGACAAGTTACTAATAATTCCTTATCTCCCTCATCAAATGGAAGCCTGCGTCTGGTATTTCTCGTAATAAATAATTTCCTAGCCGGTGCCTTCCAATCATGTTTAATCATAGACTGGATATTTTTATGTAGTGGAAAAACTCTTTTTTCCTCTACTCCAGGCCACTAAACATTTCATGTTATACCAATCTGTGTATTTTTCTATCAGACAAATCCATAGTAGTTCTGACTGCCTTTATGAGCTTTCTGGTATCTTCAGAAGAAAACAGAAATTTCTTATTTTCAGTATCTGAGACAGAGGAATCCTGAGTCAGAATCAGAACAGAAGGAATAACAAATGGTATTTCTCTATTTACGCTTAGAAGTAGATGCAGGTGGTACTGATGATCTTTCTGCTACAGCAGAACATATCTCCTGTCTAATGACATCTTTCATTTCCTCTCTAATAGAAGGCACACTGTATTTTGCAATTTTATTATATACGTTTAGAACTCATCCTATTAGAGGAAGACTCTGTAAGTATTGCTGTACATACCACATACTTGCGAGTTTTGAGTGCTTATTTATAATTAAATGAACTCTCTGTTACTCTAGATCAGGCATGCTCAACTTGCGGCCCTCCAGCTGTTGCAAAACTACAACTTCCATCATTCCAGGACAGCCTACAGCTGTCAGCTTACAGAAGGCCATGGTGGGAATTGTAGTTTTACAACAGCTGGAGGGCCACAGGTTGAGCATCCCTGCTCTGGATAGTGATTCACACAAAGAAAACAAACATATTTAGAAATCATTAGTGGCATGGTAACTCCGCACTTTCTAACAAGTAATTTCCATACCAATTTACAATTCCTGGACACTGCGTAGTTTCCGTAATGTCTCCTGCTTTAGACATGATTGCAGGACCAAATTCAAATGCCAACTGACCCCACAATTAGGGGTGAGGTGTGTGTAGGTTTGTATTTACCATGTATTGATTTTGGGTTAGGACTAGAGATGAGCAAGCACTAAAATGCTCGGGTGCTCGTTATTCAAGACGAACTTTTCCCGATGCTCGGGTGCTCGTTTCGAGTAACGAACCCCATTGAAGTCAATGGGAGACTCGAGCATTTTTGCAGGGGAGCAAGGCTCTGCCTAGGGAAGGCTGGGTGAAAACCTGGAAACCTCAGAAAATGATGGAAACACCACGGAAATGGACAGGAAACAGCAGGGGCAGCATGCATGGATGCCTCTGAGGCTGCCTAATCCCACCATTACCCCAAATTCTCCTGCAACAGCCTGGTGGTTAGCCTCATGGCAATTGTGCTCACCCAGACCAAGAAAGGCGAGGCACATGCCCATCACATTTTAGGGAAGCACCCAACTAGGTGCAACGAAGGTCCATCACCCATGCCCATGCTGGCACTGCTCTCCTATCCCCAGCCACACGATGCAGGCATAAGCCTGACACAGCATGGCGATGACACCAACAAGTGATCAAGTTAGATGAGGTAGCAGGTGAGCCACCCAAAAATTTAGCCTGACGCAGCATGGCGGTGACAACAGAGTGAGCGAGTGACACTGCGGGAGCAGGCGAACCACATAAACATTTTTTATGGCCCTGTATGGCGGCGGTGACAACAGAGTGACTTAGTTAGTATGCGGTAGCTGGTGAAGCACCCAAAAATTTAGCCTGACACAGCATGGCGGTTACACCACCAATGACTTTGTCCGACTGAGAATGCAGTGAAATGGCTTTTGTTGAGCCTCCAAAAAAATGTTTCTTTTCGGAGTACATAAAGTCGACCCTCAGCAAAAAAAATTTTTTTTTTAAATGTCGATACTTGCGCCTCCTGAAAAATTGTTTTGGACTGTCTGTTTGACGCTCCTGAAACATTGTTTTACACTGTCTGTAGTTGACACTGCAGAAAAATTGTTTGGAGAGAGGGCCTGTAGGTGGCCCTCCGGAAAAATTGTTTAGAGAGAGGGCCTGTAGGTGGACCTCCGGAAAAATTGTTTGGAGAGAGGGCCCATAGGGGGCCCTCCAGAAAAATTGTTTAGAGAGACGGCCTGTAGGTGGACCTCCGCAAAAATTGTTTGGAGAGAGGGCCTGTAGAAGGCCCTCCGAAAAAATTGTTTAGAGAGAGGGCCTGTAGGCGGACCTCCGGAAAAATTGTTTGGAGAGAGGGCCTGTAGGGGGCCCTCCGGAAAAAATTGTTTAGAGAGAGGGACTGTAGGCAGACCTCCGGAAAAATTGTTTGGAGAGAGGGCCTGTAGGGGGCCCTCCGGAAAAATTGTTTAGAGAGAGGGCCTGTAGGTGGACCTCCGGAAAAATTGTTTAGAGAGAGGGCCTGTAGGTGGACCTCCGGAAAAATTGTTTGGAGAGAGGGCCTGTAGGGGGCCCTCCGGAAAAATTGTTTAGAGAGAGGGCCTGTAGGTGGACCTCCGGAAAAATTGTTCGGAGAGAGGGCCTGTAGGGGGCCCTCCGGAAAAACTGTGGTAAAAGAGTGCCAGTTGGCCCTCTAAAAAATTGCGTTTTTTGGGTCAGCGTTAGGCAAAGACGACAAGGAGGAGGGGTAGGAGGAGTAGAGAAGAGGAATCGGATACATAAGTAATGTTAATCTTTAGCTGCTTTCCCCGGAGGAGATTTGAATTCCGGTGAAATCCAGGCTTTGTTTATTTTAATAAGCGTCAGCCTTTCAGCGCTGTCAGTTGACAGGCGTGTACGCTTATCGGTGATGACGCCACCAGCTGCACTGAATACCCGCTCTGACAACACGCTAGCGGCAGGGCATGCCAGCACCTCCAAGGTGTACAGCGCCAGTTCAGGCCACGTGTCCAGCTTTGAAACCCAGTAGTTGTATGGAGCAGAGTGATCACGCAGGACGTTGGTATGGTCAGCTAGGTACTCCCTCACCATCTTTCTGTAAAGCTCACCCCTACTCTGCCTAGACTGGTGACAGGTGACAGTGTCTTGCTGGGGTGACATAAAACTGGCAAAGGCCTTGGAGAGCGTTCCCCTGCCAGTGCTGGACAAGCTGCCTGCTCGCCTCCTCTCCCCCGCTACTTGGCCCACAGAACCACGCCCTCTGCCGCTAGCGGCGTCAGATGGGAAGGATTGTTTCAGCTTGTGCACCAGAGCCTGTTGATATTGATTAACTCTCATACTCCTTTCCTCTACAGGGATGAGAGTTGAAAGGCTATGCTTGTACTGTGGGTCCAGGAGAGTGA
Organism: Rhinella marina; assembly: GCA_900303285.1. Taxonomy (NCBI): domain Eukaryota; kingdom Metazoa; phylum Chordata; class Amphibia; order Anura; family Bufonidae; genus Rhinella; species Rhinella marina. The sequence goes on along the minus strand of ONZH01012981.1, from coordinate 6,577 downwards.
ACAGCCAGTAATCGGTGTTTGAAAAAATGCTTCTAACGCGAGGGTCACGGGATAGGCAGCCTAACATGAAGTCTGCCATGTGCGCAAGAGTCCCAACACGCAAGAATTCCCTCTCCTCACTGGCCTGACTCTCCATTTCCTCCTCCTCCTCTTCAGCCCATACACGCTCAAGAGTTAAGAAGGACTGAGCATTGGTACCCTCTTCTGTCTCGCCGACATTCTCCTCCTCTTCCTCCTCTTCCCCTTCCTCTGATACGCACTGAGAAACAGACCGGAGGGTGCTCTGGCTATCAAGCGACGTATCTTCCTCCACCGTCTCTTGTGACAAGCGCAAAGCTTCCGACTTCATGCTGAGCAGTGAGTTTTTCAACAGGCAAAGCAGCGGAATGGTGAGGCTGATAATGGCAGCATCGCCGCTGACCATCTGTGTTGACTCCTCAAACTTGGTCAACACCTGGCAGATATCAGACATCCACGTCCACTCCTCATTGTAGACTTGAGGAATCTGACTGACCTGACTACCAGTTCTGGTGGAAGTTGACATCTGGCAGTCTACAATCGCTCTGCGCTGCTGGTAAACTCTGGATAACATGTTTAATGTCGAATTCCATCTTGTGGGCAAGTCGCACAACAGTCGGTGAGCGGGCAGTTGTAGGCGGCGCTGCGCTGCCCTGAGAGTGGCATCATCTGTGGTCGACTTGCTGAAATGCGCACAGATGCGGTGCACCTTGGTGAGCAAATCAGACAGATTGGGGTATGTCTTGAGGAACCGCTGAACTATGAGATTGAACACGTGGGCCAGGCATGGCAGATGTGTCAGTCTGCCGAGTTGCAGAGCCGCCACCAGGTTACGCCCATTGTCACACACAACCATGCCTGGCTTGAGGTTCAGCGGTGCCAGCCACAGATCGGTCTGCGCCGTGATGCCCTGTAACAGCTCTTGGGCGATGTGCCTTTTGTCACCTAAGCTCAGCAGTTTGAGCACCGCCTGCTGGTGCTTAGCCACGGCACTGCTGCTGCGCCTAGAGCTACTGACTGAAGGCGCCGTGCCCACGGATGGTAATTCGGAGGAGGAGTTGGAGAAGGAGGAGGGGTCGGAGGAGGAGGCATAGTGCGTCTGAGAGACCGTGACCGAGGTAGGCCCCTCAATCCTCGGTGTGGGCAGTACATGATCGGCCCCAGGGTCATTCTCAGTTCCAGCCTCCACCAAGTTAACCGAATGTGCCGTCAGTGGTATATAGTGTCCCTGCCCGGCAGCACTTGTCCACGTGTCCGTGGTTAGGTGGACCTTCTTAGAAACAGCGTTGGTCAGGGCACGGATGATGTTCTGTGACATGTGCTGGTGTAGGGCTGGGACGGCACATAGGGAAAAATAGTGGCGGCTGGGTACCGAATACCGAGGGGCAGCCACCGCCATGAGGTTGCGAAAGGCCTCGGTCTCTACCAGCCTATAGCGCAGCATCTCCAGGCTCAGCAATTTGGAGATGTGGACCTTGAGGGCTTGGGCATGTGGGTGGGTGGAACTGTATTTCCTCTTGCACTCCAGCGTCTGCTGTAAAGATAGCTGAACGCTGCGCAGGAACACATTGGTGGAGGTTGTGGAGGATCGTGTAGGTGTGGTTTTCCGGTGGGAGGCGCTCGTGCCGGGGTCCTGGGCAGGGGGTTGACTAGCAGAGGCAGCGAGTAACACAGGGGAAGGAGCAGTGGTGGGACCCACAGGAGGTGAACGGCCTTGGTTCCATTGAGTGTGGTGTTTAGCACTCATATGCCTGCACATGCTGGTGGTGGTTAGGCTAGTAGTGGTGGCAACCCTGCTGATCCTGGCGTGGCACAGGTTGCACACCACAGTCTGTCGGTCATCCTCAATTTCTTTAAAGAACCTCCAGACTTGCGAACATCTAGGCCTCACCACGGGAGCTTCACTATGTGAAACAGTTGCTGCTGATTCACCAGCTCTGGCCCTGCTTCTCCCTCTGGCCACACCACTGCCTCTTCCATCCTGTTCTGGTGCAGCACTCGCCTCCACCTCAGAAGCACTGTCTTCTCTCGGCTTATCAACCCAGCTTGGGTCAGTCACCTCGTCATCCTCCGATTCCTCAGTCTGCTCCCCCCTCGGACTTCCTGCCCTGACAACAACTTCACCACTGTCTGACAACCGTGTCTCCTTATCGTCTGACACCTCTTTACCCACTTCTTCCACTAAGTCAACAATGTCATCATCATCACCCACAGACTGCGACAGTTGGAAAACTTGGGCATCGGGAAAGAGGTCAGCAGCAACCTGAGAAGTGGTTTGTGACTCTGGGAAGGGTCCAGAAAACAGTTCCTGAGAGTATGCCGGATCGCATTCCAAATTTTCCTGGGAGGGGGCAGACTGGGGGAAGGAGGTTGAGGTGGAGGAGCCAGAGGAGTGCTCCCTTGGGTAACGTGGGTGGACTGCATGGAAGACTGACTGGTGGACAAATTACTTGAAGCATTGTCCGCAATCCACGACATCAGCTGTTCGCACTGTTGTGGTTTCAACAGTCCTCTACCACGTGTCCCTGTAAGTTGAGACATGAAGCTAGGGAGTGTAGCTCTGCGGCGTTCCCCTGCTCCCTCATCAGCAGTTACTATCTCACCCTGCCCAGGACCACAGCCTCTGCCCCCTGCTGTAATTGAATGCCCACGCCCTCGTCCTCGACCCTTAGCCCTGGGGTTCAACATTTTCTGTATATAAGTGTATTATATATATAAAAAAAATTGGCCTGCTGTACTGGAACCCACAAACTTGTTCAATCAGAACAAGTTAATATATAGGTGGATAAGTTAGAGCAAAATTACGTATGTTATTATGTACTGTGCAGTATGGAGCAATTACACTGAAACTGTTAGATTAGGCAGACTTGGTCTGCTTAAGTGCAACCCAGAAAAATGTCGCACTCAGATTTTTGTAATGTAGCTGTATCAGTGAGAGCAAAAGACCTTTTTTAATTACGTGACATACAGAATGGGTCACCTGGACAGAAAATACGGATTGTGCTTTGTATATAGGTGGATAAGTTAGAGCTAAATTACGTATTTTATTACGTACTGTGCAGTATGGAGCAATTACACTAAAACTATTAGATTAGGCAGACTTGGTCTGCTTAAGTGCAACCCATACAAATGTCGCACAGAGATTTTTCTAATGTAGCTGTATCACTGAGAGCAAAAGACCTTTTTTAATTATGTGACGTACAGAATGGGTCAACTGGACAGAAAATACGGATTGTGGTTTGTGGTGACTGGACAGCTGAACTGTGACACACAGAATGGTAGCACACAGCTGTATGAAATGGATTTGTATCACTGAGATAAAACAACAAAAAAGCTATTTTTCTTTTTTGGTTTTGTTTTTTTTAACGTGACGTGCAAAATATATCAGAGTGAAAACTCAGCCCCTGCTAACTGTGGCTATATTAAGTGCAACCCAGACAAATGTCGCACAGAGATTTTTCTAATGTAGCTGTATCAGTGAAAGCAAAAGACCTTTTTTTTATTATGTGACATACAGAATGGGTCACCTGGACAGAAAATACGGATTGTGGTTTGTGGTGACTGGACAGCTAAACTATTTTTTTTTATTTTTTTTTGGTTTTGTTTTTTTTAACTTGACGTGCAGAATATATCAGAGAGCAAACTCAGCCCTTGCTGACTGTGGCTATATTAAGTGCAACCCAGACAAATGTCGCACAGAGATTTTTCTAATGTAGCTGTATCAGTGAGATCAAAAGACCTCTTTTTATTACGTGACGTACAGAATGGGTCAACTGGACAGAAAATACGGATTTTGGTTTGTGGTGACTGGACAGCTGAACTGTGACACACAGAATGGTTCCACACAGCTGTATGAAATGGATTTGTATCACTGAGATAAAACAACAAAAAAGCTATTTTTTTTTTTTTTGTTTTTTTTAACGTGACATGCAGAATATATCAGAGAGAAAACTCAGCCCCTGCTGACTGTGGCTACATTAAGTGCAACCCAGACATATGTCGCACAGAGATTTTTCTAATGTAGCTGTATCAGTGAGAGCAAAAGACCTTTTTTAATTACGTGACAAACCTACCCAAAAGGCAGAAACAGACTTATAGCAAATGCTGCATTGCTGCGATTAACCTCTCCCTACCTGAAAGGGACAGGAACACACTGAGGTGGAGCTGGAGGAGGATTCTATTCATTTGCTTCCTATTTAATCGCTTGTTATCTTGCGGATTCCCGGCCAATGTAAAGAGCTCTTTAGTGTTAAGTCAGGGGAGTTTTATAACTCTGTAGCTAATAATTCATCTACTATATCACTGCACTCCAGGTCTTTTAGATAAAGGCAGAAATATCTTCAGCAGTACACTATGCATGAATGAGCATGAGAAACAAGAAGCTGGAGCTGGATGGGGAGTATTGCTGCCAGGAGGAATTTGATAGATAATGACTCCACCCTGTAATTCAGGAAGTCAGCCACACAGGAGAGAATGATGTCCTGGGAACACTCTCTGGATTGGTGTTAAGAATGGAAATCTCTAGACACAGCTGCACATAATGAAAGGATTCAAAATGCATGGATGAAACAAATGATACTGTTATAATATTTATGGTGCTTTAGTTGCCAGAGTCCTTCTTAGGCGTATAATTTTGTCATATACTTACGCATGCCCAATAGAGATGAGTGAATCATTGAAAAAATTATTCGCCGAACATTCGCTGAACTTTTTCTAAAATTCGTATATTTGACGAATATATTCGTTGTATTTGTGTACAAAATATACGTTATTATGTGCTATTAGCGAACATTCGCTCACTAATAACGAACGTTCATTTACAAAATGAACGCAACTTCTTAGAAGACGTACGCATGAGCGTACAAATAGCTTATGAATCTCAGTGTACTATTGTCTAAGCGATTACGTAATGCGCAGACACGTATGAGGAGAGGCCGCAGCGTCCACTCCTCAGAGGCAGAGCGAATATTCGAGACATATATATGGTAAATAGTGCAAATACATTATTATAAGTATAATATAAACATTTTAAATATCACCTACCTAGTATGCTCACGGACACGTTTAAGTCTCTTTTCATCTGACGTGTTCTTCATAGAACTGGAGCAGAGTCCCAAACTCAGTCGCAATTTGTAATCCACATAGGCAAAATTGTAATCCAAATGGGTAAAAAATAGCAGCAAAGTTTCCCTTTAAAAAACCCTCTTTTGAGGCGCTCCCCAAATAACCTGAAAAGGGGGAAAAAAGGGATGAGGCGCACGTATGCGCAACTTGGATTAAAAAAACTTTTTTTTGATGGGGGGAGTCCTAACAATCCATGGCCATCTGGAATCACCCACAAAGAATCCAACAGCCCTTCTAAGGGCTACAAGCACCTTTTTTTTTTTTGGTCTCCTCCTGGCTGCTGCATGAGACCATCCTTGAGAGGTCGGCAGCAGACCCCCGCCGACCTCTCAAAGATGGTCTTCTTGGTGACTGGGCTGTCACAGTGGCAAAGGCAGTGGTAACTTGGGCCCTGCCCATCACTCTGTAGTGGCCAGATCCTCCTGCCGGCATACCAGGTGACAGAATCTCCGGCTGTAACGACTGTGCGGCCTGCAACTGCCATGGGCATGGCAGTTGGTAGTGGTACTGTACCACAGTTGGATGGTACACGAAAGTGTTCGTGGTCATCTGTCTCACATGAAGTATCGGTGGTATCGGTGGCGTTGGCGGCAAATCAGGAATCAGGGGTTTCCGGCTGATCCTGACCTTGGGATTTCTCTTCAGATCTCAAGGTCTCAAGGTCACAAGCCTCTTCTGCGGCCTGGGCCTCCTCACTCCAGTCTTCCGGGGGCGCTGCCTAATCATACCATTATGCCAAATTCTGGGCAACAGCCTGGTGGTGACCCTCAAGACAATTGTGCTGACCCAGACCAAGATGGGCAAGGCACATGCCCATCACATGTTAGTAAAGCACCCAACTAGGTGCAATGAAGGTCCATCACCGCCTGCGGGTGACACCACTGCCCATGCTGGCACTGCTGTCCTATTCCCCGCCCCACGACACAGACATAAGCCTGACACAGCGTGGTGACAGCTTGGTGACCAAGTTAGATTGAGGTAGCAGGTGAACCACCCAAAAATTTACCTTGACACAGCATAGCGGTGAACCCAGAGTGACCGGTAGCAGGTGAAGCACTTAAAATTTTAACCTGACACGGAATGGTGGTGATCGTCAGACACCGCCTGCATGAGATTAGGGATAGAGCTGCTGTCTGTCAGGGAGAGTGTTAGGGCCTCAATTTAGATTTTGGTTAGGCAGGAATCACCCACAAAGAATCAAACAGCCCTTCTAAGGGCTACAAGCACTTTTTTTTTGGTCTCCTCCTGGCTGCTGCATGAGATTAGGGATAGAGCAGCTGTCTGTCAGGAACAGTGTTAGGGCTTCAATTTAGATGTTGGTTAGGCAGGAATCACCCACAAAGAACCCAACAGCCCTTTTAAGGGCTACAAGCACCTTTTTTTTGGTCTCCTCCTGGCTGTTGGCTGGGACTTGTAGTGCAGCGACCACCATCTT
>ONZH01012980.1:0-99812 GCA_900303285.1 Rhinella marina | reverse complement strand
CCATATGACTGTAGACAGACCTTAACCTAAATATTCTCAGTCCGAGGTCACAGAGGTCACCTGTCTCCCACGCCGCTGAGAGAAACATTGAAAGTATAAAAAGAAAACACCCTAATATGAATTAATATATTTACACATATACCATATATCTATATATATAGTATATGGTCTTACACTAAAATGAGACCCGGCCTCTTCTGGCGGGTCTGCTCCTGAGGAACGTCGCAGGCCGCCTACGTCACATCAGTGCGCCGGCCACCGGGAGTAGCGGAGCAGGGAACCAGAGATTCCCTGCTCCGCCTGCGCTGGCTGCTACTGGCACAATTGTATCTGCATCTAGTGGATGCAGATACAATTGAGTTCAGGAGCCGCGGCGGCCCTGACATACACTGGCCCAGGGGGCATCTGCCCTCCTGCCCAGCCCGCCCCTGTCTGTACCCCCTTCCTTTGATTCCTGACTTGTTTAACCAGATTGTGGATGCTAAGGTGTTCTCCAAGTTGGACTTAAGGGGGGCATATAATCTGGTCAGGATCAAGGAAGGGGATGAATGGAAGACGGCCTTTAACACTCCTGAGGGCCACTTTGAGAACCTGGTCATGCCTTTTGGGTTGACCAATGCTCCTGCTGTCTTCCAGCATTTTGTTAATGACATTTTTCATCATCTTGTGGGGAGGTTTGTAGTCGTGTATTTGGATGACTTACTAATCTATTCTCCAGATATTGTGACACATCAGGATCACGTGAGGCAGGTGTTGCAAATCTTAAGAGATAACAAGTTGTATGCAAAATTAGAGAAATGTGTTTTTGCTGTTCACGAGGTGCAATTCTTAGGATACCTGCTTTCATCTTCAGGTTTTCGTATGGATCCAGAGAAAGTCTGTGCTGTTCTGAACGGGGACCGACCTGAAAATCTGAAGGCTCTTATGCGATTTTTGGGGTTCACCAACTATTACCAAAAATTTTTTTAAGAACTATTCGACAATAGTTAAACCCTTAACTGACATGACTAAGAAAGGGACAGATGTCTCAGTGTGGTCTGATGCAGCGTTGCAAGCCTTCTCCGCTGTGAAGGAGTGCTTTTCTTCTGCCCCTATATTGGTGCAGCCAGATGTGTCACAAACTTTCATTGTGGAGGTTGACGCATCCGAGGTGGGGGTAGGAGCAGTTTTATCACAGGGCCCGTCACCTGGTAAATGGCGCCCATGTGCTTTTTTTATTCGAAAAAACTCTCTGCTGCCGAGAGAAATTATGATGTGGGTAACAGAGAGTTACTGGCCATTAAGTTGGCTTTTGAGGAATGATATCATTGGTTGGAAGGGGCGATTCACCCAATCACGGTATTCACTGATCACAAAAATCTGGCTTACCTAGCGTCGGCTAAACAACTTAATCCGAGGCAGGCCAGATGGTCTTTGTTCTTCACCAGATTCAATTTCATTGTCACATATCGTCCTGGGGTTAAGAATGTGAAGGCGGATGCCTTGTCACGTAGTTTTCCCGGAGGTGGTGATTTTGAAGATCCGAGCTCTATACTGTCTATTCTTGAGGCTAAAGTGTTTGAGGCCCAGGGAGATGCGCCGGAGTCTTGCCCTCCTGGGAATTTGTTTGTTCCTTCTGATTTGCGTCATAAGGTGTTTGAGGAACATCATTCTTCGGTGCTTGCGGGACACCCTGGGAGTAAATCCACTGTCGACCTCATCTCTCGTAGATTCTGGTGGCCAGGGCTGCGTAAGTGTGTTCAGGACTATGTGTCAGCCTGTAGTGTCTGTACATGCGCTAAGGTGACACATACTCGACCTTCTGGACCCCTACTTCCATTACCCATCCCGTCCAGACCATGGACTCACTTATCCATGGACTTCATCGCTGATCTGCCTGAGTCGTCTGGTAAGACAGTTATTCTGGTGGTTGTAGATCGTTTTAGTAAAATGGCACACTTTATTGCATTACCCAGACTCCCCAATGCTAAAACTCTTGCACAAGTGTTTGCTGACAACATTGTGAAACTTCATGAAATTCCCACTGACGTGGTCTCTGATTGTGGGACTCAGTTTGCGTCCAGATTCTGGAAGGCGTTCTGTACACGGCTCGGGGTACAACTGTCTTTTTCCTCTGCCTTTCATCCCCAGATGAATGGACAGACTGAGCGTACCAATCAGAGTCTGGAGACTTACTTGAGATGTTTTGTCTCTGAGAACAAGGAGGAGTGGTCCTCGTTTTTGTCTCTGGCTGAGTTTGCAATAAATAATCGCAGACAGGACTCCACTGGTAAGTCATCATTTTTTGGTGCATATGGCTTTCACCCGCAGTTTGGCACATTTTCTGGTTCTGATACTTCTGGTATTCCTGAGGAAGAACGTTTTCGTCATCATTGTCTTCTATATGGCGGAAAATTCAAAATAACTTGATAAATATGGGTAACAAGTACAAACGTGTGGCTGACAGGAAACGTATGAATGGTCCGGACCTAAGTGTGGGTGATTCTGTGTGGCTGTCTACTAGGAACATTAAGTTGAAAGTTCCTTCTTGGAAGTTGGGTCCAAGATTTATTGGCCCATATAAGATCATGGCCATTATTAATCATGTAGCATTTTGTCTTGAACTTCCTCAGGCCCTGAAAATCCATAATGTGCTTTACAGATCTTTGTTGAAGAGATATGTTAAACCTCTGGAGCCATCTCCCTTGCCACCCGCGCCTGTCTTGGTGGATGGTAATTTGGAATTCCAGATTGTCAAGATCATTGATTCTCGAGTTCTCCGTGGGACTCTTCAATATCTTGTTCATTGGAAGGGTTATGGACCTGAGGAGAGGTCATGGGTACCAGCATCTGACGTGAATGCCAGTCGTTTGATGAAAGCCTTTCACAGGTGTCACCCTGATAAAGTTGGTCTTGGGTGCCCGGAGGTCACCCGTAAAAGGGGGGGTAATGTCACGAGTGGGCTTGCGCCTGGTATCAGACGTTTTGTGTGGCTTTCAAAAGTGTCATAATTTGACATGTTTTCCCCTTGGTTTGGTTGCTGTTTACCACACCCTTTCCCCTCAGCTGTTGTAGGTGGGGTAATTATCTTTCCTTTATTTATTCCTTCATTTCCCAGTATTCACTGCGGTTTATACTTTCTGCTGATTTCTGCATAAAGATAAGTGTCATTTTCCCTTTTGTGTTTATCTGACGTTTAGAGTCTCCTATTCATCTGTCCTGTTGGAGGAATGGGTTGACTCCTTCCCATATCACTAACTGCAGGGATGTACAGGGTCAGTTAGTAATTAGGTTCCTGTGTATGAACTCTCCTACAACTAAGGCCTGTTCATACTGGTAGTCAGCCAGGGCCTAGTCTCAGGGATTCCTGCAGGAGGTGACCATTTCCCTTCTCCGGTCTGTTCCCTTCCCTCTTACGCTTGGGGTGGCTATACCCTCCACACCAGAGCGTGACATAGGCCATATGACGGCCACATCTGTTGCATCCTGAACCACTTCCCCATGTTGCCTTGTGTACCCTTCTGCTGCTGCCAGATATCTAAACCATGTCAGATCACATTGAAGGAAACCTGCCACCATTAAAAAGCTGTGTAATCTACTTAGAAGTCAAGGAGGGGGGGTCTAATCACTGATTCCCTCTATGACTAGATATACACAGATAGCTGTCAATCACGAATTGGACAGCCTCCTTGACTTATAAATCCAGAATAAGCAGGAATTTAAGTTAATGAAATGCACGTTATATTCCTCCTGCTCTATAGCATGCTGCTGGCAGATTACACTGCATTTTCACGGTGACAGGTTCCCTTCATGAAGAACCTTGAGTTGACTCATCTGTTAGTCTTCCTCCGTGGCTGGAGCCAACTTCTTCTTTGCCATAAAGTTGGATGATTCCCCTTGGCCATTTATTGCTTACCGTGGATTTAATATGATCACCATAAAGAACAAATATCCCATCTATCCCATTTCCCATCTAATTGACAGGATTTGTTAAATTGGATCTCCAGGGTGCCTATAAACTAATCCACATCTGAGAGGTTAACACCTATGATGGTCATTATGAGTACCTCATCATGCTGTTTGGTCTCAGCAACACCTCCAATATATTTTAGGGGTTTGTCAACATCTTTTGTGACCTCTACATCAATATGGTGGTTTATCTCAACAACATCTTGATTTACTCACCTGACCTGACATCACACTGGAAACATGCTTGTGCCATCCTCTAACATCTGTGGGAGAACAGGCTCTACGCCAAGTTGGAGAAGTGCCTTGGCCTCCTGGGCTAAGTTATCTCAGAGCAGGATATACAGATGGACCTAGAGAAGTTGTCTGCAGCCTATACTGGTCTCATCCACAGGGTCTGAGAACCATACAATGATTCCTGGGCATTGGAAACTATTATCGCCAATTCAGTCCCTAATTTTCTACTTTGACCGCTTCTATCTCGGCCCTCACCTCCAAGGGGTGAAACCCAGGAAATGGACACTAAAGGCTAATTTTATATTCTAGCCCTTCAAGCTTCTTTTTGGAGAGTGGACGCATCCTGTGTGGGAGCCAGAGCAGTGCTTACCTAGAAAAATGACTCTGGTAAAATTGTGACCTATGGCTTTTTCTCCATGGCCTTCACCACCACCAGCTGTAGTTATTCTATTGGAGACCTGAGTTACTTGACATCAGTTTGGCTCTAGAGAATTTGAGACCTCTTCTGGATGGTGTTAGACAGCCAGCAATTATCTACACCGACAACAAGAATCTGACTTATCTTCAGACTGCTCACCAAATGCCTGACCCGACCTCTGCCTATTTCTCGTATATTAACCCTGATCTGTCCACTCTGACCTCTGCATGAACAATGGTTTTCCTTTTTCATAGCGGTCGGTGGTAAATAGAGAAGAAAACTAAAGTGAACAAGTCCAATCATAGAAACGTCAACTGTGAGTTACTAGATTAAATAGCTGTGTATTATGACTGTTTCTGTGTCTTTTTAAAGTGTGTTAAAATCTCTTTTATTTGTAAGGATGCCAGATGTTTTATCCCAGGCCCGAATGTACTGGCCGTTGGAGATATACAACAGTATTGCCTTCTTCAGGACGGCGATACTATTTAATCACTGTGGTGGTACACCGGAGCCAATTGCTCCCCACCCATCTCTCTCATAGGCCACAGGCAACTAGGCTTGAGGCCTATGAGAATTAGTATGGTGCAGGCGGGACTTAGGCAGCACAATGACGTCATTGTGCACCTGCGTGTAGACACAGGTGGCATGTTCACTTCAATGCAAGCGCCTGAGAAGCCGGGAACTGGCAGTGGTCGGAAATCAGGTGAGTATCTTTTTTTTCCCCCTTGTTGGGCAGCATGGGGAGATTATAAGGTCTAGGGGCACTACAGAGAGCCACTGCAAAGTCTGAGGGCACCACAGTGGGGCAGATTAAAAGGTTTATCAAATCCCTATAATGACCCCAGAATGCCCAGGCCCCTCCTTTAGAGCATATTTCCCTGCTCCCCAGCACCCGCTTCCCTCTGGATCCCGCCATGGTCACGACTGCATCTCCCCTTCGGTCTTATACAAACATCCAGGGACAAGGGGAGCAGCCAATAGCAGCCTGAGACCAGCCTCCCTAGCATCGTGGGTGACTTGATGCTGGTCACCGTCATGGCCTGCTTTTGGCTGCTCCCTCCATTTCCGGATGTTTTGATCTACGCGACAGGACAGCCGTGCAAGGATTTGGAGGGATGCGGGTGCCAGGGAGCAGGTAAGTATGCTCTAGAGGAGGGGCCCAGGCAATCTGGGGGTCATTATAGGGATTGAATAAACCCCTTTAAGGACTGTGGACACTATAAGGACTGTGGACACTAACAGGAGGCACTATAAGGACTGTGGGGGGAGAGTGAGGAAATAATTAAAAGTTCTAAAGTAGATTGGGAACTAGGGAGGATTAGAACCAGGACTCGGACCAGTAAGGAAGTTGGATCAGTGAGCTTTTTTTTAAGTTTCTCTTCAACATTAAGCAACATGCAGTACCAGAGTTTTCCATTTGAATCCATTTTTTTCTGTAAGATAGCAAGGGTTAATGGCCAATCACTTGTCCCCATGCTGAATCACTGTTTGCCGGTGATTACACAGCACAGTCTGGTGCAGACAAATGATTTTTAAGTATGTTTAAAAATATGCATTGCCCAACATTGTGAATTATGTTTTTCCTTTTTCTTAAATATTTTTCTGACTGCTATTCATTTTTCACTTATGTCTGACAACTGCTTTAATGTTTCTCTCCATAAATAGGATTACGCACTAGTGAAGAAGACATCTAGTGAACACTGTCAAGCCATGGTTTCTGAAGATTGGGTTAGAATTCTGAGCCCCATCACAGAGCCTCCACCTCAGTCCCTGACACAGGAAGAAATCGATGACCAGAAGATCCTAGAACTCACCAACAAAATAACTGAGCTGCTGACTGGAGAGGTGAGCGCTGCTGAGAATGCTGGAAGATTATATATTAACACCAATGGAGGTGTCTGGATGATGATGATGATATATCTTTCTTTATGATAGGTTTCTTTTAGGTGTCAGGATGTCTCTGTCTGTTTCTCTATGGAGGAGTGGGAGTACTTAGAAGAGCACAAAGAGATGTACAAAGACATTATGATGGAGAATAACCAGCTCCTCACATCACCAGGTAAGAGTACACTTTCATTGACTGTAAAGGTGAAAGCAGTTCAGCTGAGGGCTCCCTAGAAACGCAGGTCATCTTATAATTCATAGCAATATATTCAGTCTGTGTGTTTCCTACAGATGGCTTTAGCAAGAAAAATACACCAGAGAGTTGTCCAAACACTATTTATTCCCAGGATTGTCCAGGAGAAAGGCACAATGTTCAACAGAATTATAAGGTAAATGCGACATATGTTTCACTTGCCACTTGACTACAGCTGTATGACTATATACGTCATGGCGGTAGGTTGGTGCTGCAGATCGCTGTGATTGTGCTGTTACTATATAGCTGCAGTCACAGTGAAGACCCTGGTGACCAATCAGCATGGTTACCGAGAATTTGATTACTGTGACAGACTGTCACAATAATCAATGGTGAAAAAAAAGTATGAATAAAAGACCATTATAAAAGCCAACACATCCTCTCTCTCGGCTAAGATTTTTATATTCTTGGTGTGAGAGAAACTATTGGCTACAAAGTAATTTCATGACACAGCAGAAAGTGTTACTGCTGTTATGGTCATTTAACCCATGCCTGCCCAGACTGTGTGTATAAAATAAACACTCATACATTTCCCCAAAAAATAGTTATTAGTTTTAGCTATAGTTAGTATAAGTCTTTTGTGTGTACAATATATACACGTATACACCTTTTCTTTCATTGAAAAAATAAACAAATATTCTTTGGTATTATTAGTGTAGCCTTTTGCTTACATCATATAACCACATATACATCTTTTCGTGTGCGCGCACACATTTTTACTTTTTTTTTGTGAAAAAGGTGTTACCTTTAGTAATAGTAACAAAGAAACATAGTTTATAAGGCCGAAAAAAGATGTACAATATCTGTTCTGGCAGTATGGTGCAATAAAACCAACAATAGAAAAATAGGCTTCCAAAATCTAAAATGACCTCCAGTTATTTCAGGTCTTTCGGTGAGCCCAGCAAGTAGGTAAATTGCACAAACAGTACAAATATACAATAATGGTTTTAGAAATGTCTTAAAGGGAACCTGTCATCTCCGAAACACCCCCTGAACTAGAGTAAGCATTGTATAGTGTAAGTGATGGTGAATCCGAATATGTAAGTTTTATTTTCATACTCACTTCCATTCCGACACTGTGATCCCACAAACCTGCAGTAAAATGCACTCAGTGGACTCCGGTGCTCACTCACATAATGGAGAGGACTCAAAGAAGAGTCCTCTCAATGCATTTTACTGCTGGTTTGTGGGAGCACAGCGTCAGAATGGAAGTGAGTATGAAGATAAAGAAAATATGGGAAAGAAAAAATACATATATATATATATACTGTATATATATACAGTACAGACCAAAAGTTTGGACACACCTTCTCATTTAAAGAGTTTTCTGTATTTTCATGACTATGAAAATTGTAGATTCACACTGAAGGCATCAAAACTATGAATTAACACATGTGGAATTATATACTTAACAAAAAAAAGTGTGAAACAACTGAAAATATGTCTTATATTCTAAGTTCTTCGAAGTAGCCACCTTTTGCTTTGATTACTGCTTTGCACAATCTTGGCATTCTCTTGATGAGCTTCAAGAGGTAGTCACCTCAAGAGGTTTTCACTTCTCAGGTGTGCCCTGTCAGGTTTAATAAGTGGGATTTCTTGCCTTATAAATGGAGTTGGGACCATGAGTTGTGTTGGGCAGAAGTCAGGTGGATACACAGCTGATAGTCCTACTGAATAGACTGTTAGAATTGGTATTATGGCAAGAAAAAAGCAGCTAAGTAAAGAAAAACGAGTGGCCATCATTACTTTAAGAAATGAAGGTCAGTCAGTCTGAAAAATTGGGAAAACTTTGAAAGTGTCCCCAAGTGCAGTCGCAAAAACCATCAAGCGCTACAAAGAAACTGGCTCACATGACCGCCCCAGGAAAGGAAAACCAAGAGTCACCTCTGCTGCAGAGGATAAGTTCATCCGAGTCACCAGCCTCAGAAATCGCAGGTTAACAGCAGCTCAGATTAGAGACCAGGTCAATGCCACACAGAGTTCTAGCAGCAGATATCTACAACAACTGTTAAGAGGAGACTGTGTGCAGCAGGCCTTCATGGTAAAATAGCTGCTAGGAAACCACTGCTAAGGACAGGCAACAAGCAGAAGAGACTTGTTTGGGCTAAAGAACACAAGGAATGGACATTAGACCAGTGGAAATTTTGTGCTTTGGTCTGATGAGTCCAAATTTGAGATCTTTGGTTCCAACCACCATGTCTTTGTGCGACGCAGAAAAGGTGAACGGATGGACTCTACAAGCCTGGTTCCCACCGTGAAGCATGGAGGAGGAGGTGTGATGGTGTGGGGGTGCTTTGCTGGTGACACTGTTGGGGATTTATTCAAAATTGAAGGTATACTGAACCAGCATGGCTACCACAGCATCTTGCAGCGGCATGCTATTCCATCCGGTTTGCGTTTAGTTGGACCATCATTTATTTATCAACAGGACAATGACCCCAAACACACCTCCAGGCTGTGTAAGGGCTATTTGACCAAGACGGAGAGTGATGGGGTGCTACGCCAGATGACCTGGCCTCCACAGTCACCAGACCTGAACCCAATCGAGATGGTTTGGGGTGAGCTGGACCGCAGAGTGAAGGTAAAAGGGCCAACAAGTGCTAAGCATCTCTGGGAAATCCTTCAAGACTGTTGGAATACCATTTCAGGTGACTACCTCTTGAAGCTCATCAAGAGAATGCCAAGAGTGTGCAAAGCAGTAATCAAAGCAAAAGGTGGCTACTTTGAAGAACCTAGAATATAAGACATATTTTCAGGTGTTTCACACTTTTTTGTTAAGTATCTAATTCCAAATGTGTTAATTCATAGTTTTGATGCCTTCAGTGTGAATCTACAATTTTCATAGTCATGAAAATACAGAAAACTCTTTGAATGAGAAGGTGTGTCCAAACTTTTGGTCTGTACTGTATATATATATATATATATATATATATATATATACATACATACATTATTTTCATAATTTTCACAGTTTTTCCTCTAATATTTTAGTTAAAGGGGGTGTGAATGGGGCCTTAATGAGATTTTGGACAGTATTTAAAATTCAATGTCTGCTTATAGTGAGCCTAAGTATGGCTTTCAATCTGTTTCCTGAATTGTACATTGTTCACATTTTGAATCAGGATGAAGATCTTAATAACATCAAAATTGAAGTTATAGTAGGAGAAGAAGAGCCGTGTATGTTGAAGTATCAACAGTGTAAGGAGGAGACAATATCTACTGCTATCAGTCCAGGTAAGTAATGACCACATAATACAGCCCTCATGCTTGAGAGATTGGTGTGAAATCACCAGATGTTTCAAATATTGATCTGATCTAAGACACTGGAAAATGTAATATAATATACTTACCCTGCTCCCTGCGCAGCTCCTGGTCCCCGCACCACCGCTGCTGCTTCTCCCTGCACATGGATGAAAACATCCGGTGACAGGGAGAGCAGCCAATGGCAGGCGGGGACGAGCCTCCCTAGCGTCACCCGCTGTGCTAGGGAGGCACGTCCCTGTTGGCCATTGGCTGCTCCCCCCGGACACCGGATGTTTTCATCCGTGTACAGGGAGAAGTAGCAGCGGGGAGCGGGGACCAGGAGCGGCGTAAGTATATTACCTGTAAGGGGCCCGGCACATGGGGGGACTGTTTCAGAATTTGGAAAACCCCTTTAAAGGAAAGTTGTCTGAAGCCACTAATCTTGATGGAAACGGTAAATATTAGGAAAGAGAAAGAGCAGGCATATTGGACTCATTGAAAACACATTCCTTATTTTTTGCCCTATAAGATGCACTGGCCCATAAGACGCAGCTAGGTTTTACAGAAGGACAGCAAGAAAAAAAATATTTTTAATTAGACTTGAGGTCAGACCAACAATCAGACTCCCAATGTCAATCAGACCTCAGCTCACAGCCCCAATCAGACCCCCAATGTTAATAAGACCCCAATAAGAGCTCAGATAAGACCCCAATGTGAATGACCCCCAATCAGATCTCAGATAAGAGCCCCATGCCTCTCATCAGCCCCCTTTACCTGTCATATCAGCTCCAATGTGTCTCTTATTAGCCCCATGCCTCTTATGTCAGCCCTCAGCCACACAGCATATAAAATAAATAAACCACTTACCTCTCCTGCTCACCGCTTTACGGTCCTCCGGTACAAATAAGCGCTTCCATAATGGAAGCGCTCATTAGTATTCACCCTATAAGACGCAGGGATAGGGAAAAAATGTATCGTATAGGGTGAAAAATACAGTATATTCTTGGCTTAGCTAAGCATGTATGTGTATGGGGGATGTTGGGAGGAAAGACTGTCAGCTGAAAGCTAAGTGATATGAATATCTATAGTACAGCTATCTAAATTATATAGGTTACAATACCAAATAAACATAATAGGTATAGTAGTGTCTAAAATGTCTGACCTAATAATATGTGAATGCAGTTAAAGGGGTTGTGTCACTTCAGCAAGAGGCATTTATCATGTAGAGAAAGTTAAAGGGGTTGTCTGAGTTATGAAAAAAAAATATAGTACTTTAAATCTGATGGGCAGCAATATATAACTAAGTTAAGCAAGTTTTAGGCAAAAAAAAATCTCTATTTCCTCATTTCCCTGGTTCTGTTCTGGCCTTTGTTTACATGCAGTAATAACAATCTCTGCCCCTCCCCTCTCTCTGTAAAGGGAGTGAATACAAGTGCTGAGTGACATGTCTGCCTGCTGGGATACTCAGCAGCATGTTGTATGTGTAGGACTACAAGTCCCAGCTGTACAATGACACTGCTGATACACACAGGATCTCCCCCCTACCTGTACTTGTACTTTGCATCTCCTTCAGATCAGCTCCAGTTTCAGCTTTGTGTCTGTAGGGTGAGGAGGGCAGATCCTGTGTCTCTTTACATCTGCAGCTGCTGTTGTAAAGCCTTCAGTGTGTTCTGGCTGAAGGGGTTAATGTTTTATCTGAAGGAATCCAGGGAGAGAGCAGATAGCAGCCCGTCAAAGCAGGGGGGCGTGGCCACCACAGTGACTTCTCGTATACAAGCTGTTATCTGATCTCTGAGGCTTGTGCACGAAACATCACACAGCAGGGAGATAAGCTGACATCACAGGTCATGAGACCCTGAGTTAAATCTAAGAAACCAGCAGCTTTAGAAGCAGAAAGTGTATGAAAAAGCTGTTGTATTTGACTAGTTAGAAACATACAAAGGACAAAAAAAATAACTCGGACAACCCCTTTAATACAAGGCACTTACTAATGTATTGGGATTGTCCATATTGCTTCCTTGGCTGGCTGGATTCATTTTTCCATCACATTATACATTGCTCGTTTCCATGGTTACAGACCACCCTGCAATCCATCAGTTTGTTTATATAATAGGACTTCATACAATTTTCTTATATACAGTGATCCCTCAAGATACAATGGCCTCAGGATACAATATTTTCAACATACAAGGTTTTTTTCTGACCCATCAGAAACCAGACTCAACATACAATGTCTCAGACTCACAGCCAACCAATCCAGGCCACTTCTCTGGTACAATATCTGTATTAGTTGTTAGTTAGCAGCTATTACTGACTGTTATATGTAAGGACTTGTGTTCTCTGTCTAGGTTATCTGCTTATTTTTCTTAAATCTTCATTTTCTTCTTGGATGACATTTTGGGGCTTTGAAACTGATTACTCAACTTACAATGGTTTCAACATACAATGGTCATCCTTGAACCACTTAATATTGTAACTTGAGGGACCACTGTACATGTATTTCTTATATATATATGTATCAGTCATGTGTAATGTATCAGTGGGCTAACTAAAACATGGCATCAGTCACATAACACTCTTCACATCAGTCACATAACACTCTTCACTGACATTCAGTAAGCAGCAGTTTTACATTATATGTGCTGTAAATAGGACTATTGGATGAATAATGATTTTATTGTGGTAATTACAGCAATTGATGCGTTTTTCACGCGCGTGATAAAAAACTGAAGGTTTACAAACAACATCTTTTAGCAACCATCAGTGAAAAACGCACTGCATCCGCACTTGCTTCAGGATGCAATGCGTTTTTCACTGAAGCCCCATTCACTTCTATGGAGCCAGGGCTGCGTGAAAAACACAGAATATAGAACATGCTGCGTTTTTCACGCAACGCAGAACTGATGCGTGAAAAAAAACGCTCATGTACACAGACCCATTGAAATGAATGGGTCAGGATTCAGTGCGGGTGCTATGCGTTCACGTCACGCATTGCACCCGCGCGGAAAACTCGCTCGTGTAAAAGGGGCCTTAAATCTCTTGGTATAGTGTCGTTATATGTAGCATCAGTGTTCCAGTAGAGGTCCCTAACTTGCATTAGTGGGGAAGGGTAGGGGAGCATTTTGGACGAACCTTTTCAGAATTCCAGATTTGTCTCTAGTGTTAGCATGTTGCTTGGTCTAGGGAGGGGATGGCTTTTTGGTTCTGAGAAGACAATCTGCCGTAATGGAAAACGTAACATATCTTCTTCTATAGGTGCCCACAATTTTTGAGGGGCCTCCTAAGCCAATCAACTATTCTGTTGAGGTGTACCACTTGCGTAAATATCTGTGGGGCCGGGACATCAATACCGCCGAACTGACGCGGGAGTTGTAGCGTTGAATATTTAATTCGCCGTTTCTTGGAGTTCCAGACATTGGAGAAGATTTTGTTCACAGAGGAGTAAAAGGAGGCGGGAATATATATAGCTAATGCCTGTAGTAAATACGTGATTTTGGGCCAAATGAGACATTTCGCAATGTTAAGACCAAACCACGATATATATGGGGTCGGCCAGGTTGGTAACAGTTTTGAGATTTCATCCAGTAAAGGTGGAAAATTATTTTTATATAACTGGGTGGGATCTGGTGAGATCTTAGGGTTGGGACCAGTCAAAGGGGGACATGGAGGAGAGTAAAGAAGAGGTGTACCTGTGGAGAGATATGTTGAGAACTTGAGATTTACTCATATTAATTTTAAAATTTGAGATCCTTCCAAAGTCTGTAAATAGACGTTCTACAATAGGGAGAGATTCTAAAGGGTTAGATAGAAGTAACAATAGGTCGTCTGCATATGCTGCAGCTTTGTGTTCTCTACCTCCACGGCTGATCCCATGTATTCGGGTTTCTTGTCTAATTTTTTGAAGTAAGGTTTCCATTATTAGTACAAAAAGCAAAGGGGGCAGTGGACAACCTTGTCGGGTGCCATTGGAGATAGAGAACACAGGTAATAGGAAATAATTTACCAGTACTGTAGCTGTGGGGCCTTTATACATTGAGAATATTGCCTTTATGAAAAGAGACGGGATACCAAAGGCAGATACGTAGGACTGTAAATATTCCCAGTCAACTTGATCGAATGCCTTCTTGCCGTCAGTACTTAGTAATAGTAAAGGTCTGGCTGAGAGTCTGGCAAATTGGATTAACTCTACAGTACTCCATAGATATTATTCTTCCCTTCGCTGTTGGGTACAAATCCAACTTGATCAGGGGCAATGAGGGAGGGAAGAATAGTTTAGAATCTGTTGGCAAGTATTTTAGCGAATAGCTTAAGATCGGTATTGAGAAGAGAAATAGGTTAGTAATTATTACACTTAACTGGGTCTTTCCCTTCCTTATGTATTATAGATATTTGAGCCATTAGTGTTTGGGAGTAAAAAGGGGTTCCATTTAGATTATCATTAAACAGCCTGTCAAGATAAGGGAGTAAGGTGTCTTGGAAGGTGGAGTAAAAGAAGGAGGATAAACCGTCTGGGCCAGGGCATTTATTCTTGGGGGTATTAGCGATGGCATCCCTGATTTCTTGATGAGTGAGGTGAGCAAAGCTTTTGAGATTGGTCTCCCGTTATTTGAGAAAGGATTAAAGATGAAAAGAACTGTCATGTCAGTTCTTTTTTAGTATGTACTTTATCTGGGCCTCGCGGCATTTGTAGGTTATATAATTGGGTATAGAAGTTGCTAAATTCTCTTGCAATCTCTTCCGTTTTATATAGAGTATTTCCGGAGGAATCTTTGAGATTAGTAATATATGATTTGGCTTTCCTGTTCTTGATCTGGGCCAACATAAATCTAGTAGGTTTATCTCCATGAGCATAGTGTTTATATTTTGCTTAAAGGTAAGATTTAGCAGATCGTAGATTAAGAACATTTTTGAGTTCAGTGCGGAGGGAAGTCAGGTAGGCTAAGTGGGTAGCTAAAAGAGATCTTTTATGCAGACACTCCAGGCGTGAAATTTTTTGTTGCAGTTCTGATGTTTTTGTTTTTTTTTCCTTATTGGTGTAGGCAGAGAGAGAGATGAATTCCCCTCAGATTTGTGCTTTATGGGCATCCCAAAGTGTCTGTATCAAGACCTCATTATTGTCATTTATTTTGAAAAATTCTTCTAGATGTTTCCTGATCCTGTTGACATCAGATAATACTTGAGTTACAATGGAAGAAGAGTGGCAATTTTGAATCTGTGTAGTAAGCATGAAAATGTAATCGATTCTTTGGTAGGAATTATGTGGAGAGGAATAGTGAGAAAAATCTTTGACTGAGGGATTCAGTTCTCGCCATGCATCTGAAAGATGCAGGTGAAATACTAAGCGCTTAGGTTTCGCTAAAGCTCTATAACCGATTACTGATTTTACATTGGATTTGTCTATAAGTGGGTATAAGGAAACATTTAAGTCTCCGCCTAAAATTAGTGTCCTTTTCGAGAAACTTTCTAGTCTCTTCAGGGTAGATATGAGCCATGAGACTTGGTCTTTATTGGGGATATAAACATTTCCTATTGTGATTTTGAAGTTACCTATCTTTCCTTAATATAGAGGTAATGTATACATTTGTCTAGGGTGGTGAAAGCAATGTGTTTACTTATTCTGATGCTTACTCCCCTCGACGCCTTACTGGTAGAGCTCGAGTGGTACCAAGTGGAAAAATACTGCCTGTTTATCTTAGGAATGTGTGAATCTCTAAAGTGAGTTTCCTATAGCAGACAAATGTCTGCTTTGTGCTTCTTGAGAAAATAGATCACCTGACCTTGTTTGGATGGAGAATTCAGTCCTCGTACGTTATAGGTGAGTATCTTAAGTCTTGTCATTGGAAAAGAAGAATATGTCAGTCGTTGTATATGGAACCCAGTTAATTATCCAGAACCTACATAAAAGGAGGGGGGAAGGAATGAGCAAGGAAAGAAGGGAGGGGAGGGGGGCGAAGAGCAAGTAAAACAAAAGAAAGCAAGTTAATGCAAAAATGGCAATAACAGAGAACATATAAAGTATATCTGACAAACCACTGAGATGGTAGACAGAGGTATTAAAACATAGAGGGCAATCCATGTGCACCGCATGGATAAATGATAGAACTGTGGTCATCGTCATCATAGTTGATGAGACCCAACTGGGCATATATATGGTGAGGGCGGAAAGGTCAGAATGTAAAGGGAGGAAGGTAAGAAGAGAGGAAAGAAGGAAATAAAGACTGTTGCAAGAGAGCAATGAAGAGTCAGAGATAGAAGGTTCGATAACATTAATATGTTAAGGAGGTAAAGTTAGAATGAAAAGAGGAAAGTGAAGAGGGAAATAAAGAGTGTTGCAAGAGAGCAACGGAAATTCAGGGATAGGAGGTGGGAGAATTTGCCATAGATATAAGAAATAGAAGGTATTATAGGAGAAGAAACATAAGAAAAAAACATTTTGGGCCTAGTTATCAACTGATTCAGGTACCATCAGTGATGAGGCTTTTTGATGTCAGCTTCCCTGTCTTCCTCTTGGATTTCGCATTACGGCCATAGGAGACTTCTTCCCATAGGGTAGGTGGTTGTAGGTGAGGTAGGCTGGCAAGACCAGTCACCGCAGACCAATCAGGGATCTGTAAATCTGGTAGATCCAGACCTTCATAGACCTCAGGAAAGTCAGATGCAGATCGGATTGAGAATCTTCTTCCACCTGAAGAAAATGTAAGTCCAAAAGGGAATTTTCAGGTATATTTGATTCTTTTAGATCTATGAGCTTCTGTTAGAGGCTTGAGAGATCTCCCTTTTTGCAAAGTTACAGGGGATAAGTCCTGGAAAATACGGATTTGTGCATCTTCGTATTCGATATGATCAGTTTGTCTGGAATGTTGTAATATGTCTTCCTTCACGCTGAAGTTAAGAAGGCGACAGAAGACATCTCAAAGGGGTTCAGAGTCTAGAGGCTTCCTTCTCAGAGCACTGTGAGCTCGTTCAATGATAATGTCTCCCGTGAAGGAGTTGCCTAGGAGGGATTTGAAATTCAGCTGCATAGTTGCATGTAAAACTGTATTGGCCACATACTGGAAGGCTTTTTATCCATAGGTTGTTCTGGCGGCCTCTATTTTCTTGATCCTCTATGGCCTCAAAAGCAGGGTTGAGAAAGTTCTGACAAGAGGACATACTTTCAGTAACAGAGCTGTAACTGCATATAGCTGTCTGAATTTTTCAAGCTGCTCTACGTGGGAGCCAATATGTTTTATGTCCTGCTTTATATCTTGTAAATCTCTAGAGAGAGGATCTAGAGCTTTAGTAAGAGCTCTGATTTTTGTAGAAAAGAGCGGGAGATTGGGAGAGAGTCCTGATGTGGTGGAATATTTGGGTCACTGTCTAAGTCTCCCCGTGTCCACTTGAGCCATAGGAAGGGAATCTTTGGAAGGCATGGACAGTTTCTGCGTAGAAGGATTATTGTTTTTTCTTTACATATATTTGTTCATTTCACCATGTGGAGCTGAGGATTTGCTGGACTCTTTAGCAGCAGCATGCCTGATTTTCACCATGTTTTCAAATATTATTAGCAAGGTTGTTGGGTCTCAAAGATACAGAGATGATACTACATCAGCATGTGTGAGGCAGATTAAGTGTCAAGAATGATGGCAGGTATCAAAGCAATCACTCAGATGAAAAAATTGGAGCCAGGCCCCTGAATAAAAACTTGGCAGTTCCTCTGTTAAAACAATATGGCTAGTAGGTAGACCTTTAAGTCCAGAAAAATTAGAGCGTAGCTCTCATGAAAGTGAAGACCGGAAAGAGGGGATAGCAGTGAAGGTGCGGTGGGGCATTGTGTGGTCCGTTACCTTCGGTATGTATTGCCTTGTTATCCTCTGTAGGAGAAGCTACAGGAGTGCGAGAGCCAGCTAGCGTTGACAAGGCCGACGAGGCAAAGTGTGCTCAGAGTTCCTCTGGTTCACCACTTCCGGTCGGGCTTGTAGCTGCTGCAGACCGCGATTGCGGCTTAGCGCGGAATGGGTGGCTTTTTCGTCCCACCAGAGTAACAGGTAAAGCGATCCGGTACCAAGGCAAGTGCCGTCGTCGTGACCATGGAGGTGGGTAGATAAAAATGTAGGCAGGCAGGTAGCGAGCGGTGAGGTTGCGGCTTGTGAGTAGGCCTCAAACCAGAGAAGGGAGATCCTCTCAAGCTGCAAAGTTCGGAAGAGCCCAAAAGATGTTGTGGGTATCTCTGGGTGTATTGGTGCTTGTCAGCTGGTTCTGGACACAATTAGACCGCCGATGGCGGATTAAACATGAAGAGCCAGAGAGCTCTCTGAAACATGTCTTGGCAGCACAGCGGCAGACCACGCCCCCCGGCTTATTGTAATTTCTAATTTGACCATTTAATATTGTATACCATGTAGTGGAAAACAATTCTGCAACAGCTTTCCCTTGTTTTTCTTGTGTTTTAATACTAAAAAAAATTGGTATATTCTGACCTCTAACTTTTTTGTAGTTATGTGTATGGAGCTGCATCCAGCATCTGTGACCCTCTATGTTACTATAGAGCCCTTCCACAGGAGGGGCTCCATGGGAACTAATGTGCACCAGCTTCTGTCCATTCAGGAGGACAGAAGCTGCCACACGCTGCACACGTGTGCTTCCGGGTTTTTGCTTGTTCGGATGCCGTGGTAACATTGAATTAAAAGTCTGTGATTGGCGTTTACTGCCAATCACAGACTTTTAACTCAATGTGACCCGGCAGCTATGGTTCCTGCTCCACTCGCAAGTGGGCTCTATCTTTAAAGTCCTGGCCAGCGCTGTACATGAATGGTGTTGGCCGGGAAGGGGTTAATAAAGCTACATGAATGGAAAATTAAAACGTTGTTGGCCTTGAAAAGCGAAAGGAAAAAATGAAAACACAGAAATGAAAATTGGTCCAATCCTTAAGGGGTTAAAGAGGCTTTAACCCCTTAGTGACCAGCCTGTTTTGCACCTTAGTGATGAAGCAATTATTCATTTTTTTTTGTCACATTCCAAATACTACAACTTTGTTTTATTCTTCAGTTGATTTTGCCATATGAGGGATTTTATTTTTTAAAAATTTTTTTGTTTAACCCTTTCATGACCGGGCCCAAAAAAAGGCCTGAATGTCCAGGCAAATTTTTGTGATTTTGTGCACATGGTGGTTTAGTGACCATAGCTTTTTTTTTTGTTTCACTACCAAAATAGTTTTTGTGTTTTTTTATTAGAATTTTTTTTTTTAGTTTTTTTTCCTTTTTTAGGTTTAATTTGGAGGAAAACCGCTAGTTATTATTAGTATTTTTTTTTTGTATTTATTAAAGCATAGAAGTGAAATATTCTTGAATGGCAGTTACCTGATCTGAACCCAATAGAGCATGCACTTCACTATTTTAAATAGCAGAGACCCGCGGCACATGTATGCAATCAACCATAAGGCTGATCACATACATTTTCCGCTTCCGATGCCTTGGTCAAATGTGACCACGGCATCTGAGCGGACCGGAAGCCGCGCGCTTCCGCTCCTGTAACAGCGTTCCCCAGCTGAGATCGGGGAACCTTTTACATTGCTGAGATAGCCCGAAGCCTCAAGCAGGATTCGGAGTCTATTTCAGGAATATACCAATACAGGCCACTAGGTGGCAGCATTGTATTGTTATATTGCAAATAAAGTGTTCAATGATGGCTGTATAGCCATCAAAGAACACAATGGTCAATCTAATGATTGCCAGGTATTGTCACCCAAGGTATATTTAAAAAAAAAGTTTTTATAAATATAAAAAAATAAAAAAAATATAAAAGTTCAAATCACCCCCCTTTCCTTAACCCCTTAATGACCGGGCCATTTTGCACCTTCGTGACCAGACTTATTTTTGAAAATCTGACATGTATCACTCTATGTAGTGATAACTTTGAAACACTTTTACTTATCCAAGCCATTCTGAGATTGTTTTCTCGTGACACATTGTACTTCATGACAGTCATAAATTTGAGTCAATATATGTCACCTTTATTTATGAAAAAATCCCAACTTTACAAAAAAATTTGAAAAATTCACAATTTTCAAAATTTCTATTTCTCTGCTTTTAAAATTGAAAGTGATATCTCATAAAATATTTATTATTTAACATTCCCCATATGTCTACTTTATGTTTGTTTGCAGCATTTTGTAAATGTCATTTTATTTTTTTGGGACGTTAGAAGGCTTAGAATTTTAGAGGCAATTCTTACATTTTTTAAGAAAATTTACAAAATTCACTTTTTAAGGACCAGTTCAGGTCTGAAGTCACTTTGTGGGGCTTACATAGTAGAACCCCCCATAAATGATCCCATTTTGGAAACTACACCCCTCAAGCTACTTAACACTGATTTTATAAGCTTTGTTAACCCTTTAGGTATTCCACAAGAATTAAAGGAAAATGGAGATGAAATTTCTAAATTTCACTTTTTTGGCAGATTTACCATTTTAGTCCATTTTTTCTTTAACACATCTAAGGTTAACAGCCAAACAAAACTCAAATATTTATTACCCTGATTCTGCGGTTTACAGAAACTCCCCACATGTGGTGGTAAACTGCTGTATGGGCGCATGGCGGGGCGCAGAAGGAAAGGAGCGCCGTATTGTTTTTTGAAGTCAGATTTTGCTGGACTGGTTTTTAGACACCATGTCCCATTTGAAGCTCCCCAGATGCACCCTATAGTACAAACAATCAAAAAGTGACCCCATTTTGGAAACTACGGGACATAAGATGACAGTTTTATTGGTACTATTTTGGGGTACATATGATTTTTAATCGCTCTATATTATTTTTTTCGGAGGCAAGGTAACCGAAGAATGGATGTTTTGGTATTGTATTTCTTTTTTGTTTTTTATAATGTTCATCTGACAGGTTAGATCATGTGGTATTTTTATAGAGCTGGTTGTTACGGACGCGATGATATCAAATATGTCTACTTTCTTTGTTTGTTTGTTTTAGTTTTACATAATGAAGCATTTTTGAGAAAAAATATGTTTTTGTGTCTCCATTTTCTGAATGCCATATCTTTTTTATTTTTCTTCTGATTGTCTTGTGTAGGGGCTCATTTTTTGCAGGAAGAGTTGAAATTTTTATTGGTACCATTTTTGGGTAAATATGATTTTTTGATTATTCATTATTACACTTTTTGGGGCAAGTTGACCCAAAAATTGGGAATTTTGGCACAGCTTTTATTTATTCATTTTTACTGCGTTCACATGAGGGGTTGGGTCATGTGAGATTTTTGTAGAGCAGGTTGTTACGGACGTGGTGATACCCAACATGTGTACTTTTTTAAATTTATTTAAGGTTTACACAATAATATCATTTTTGAAAGAAAAAAAATAATGTTTTAGTGTCTCCATAGTCTGAGAGCTGTAGTTTTTTTATTTTTTGGGCGATTGTCTCAGGTAGGGGCTAATTTTTTGCGGGATGAGATGACGGTTAGATTGGTACTATTTTGGGAGCAATTCGCCTTTTTGATCGCTTGATATTACGCTTTTTGTGATGTAAGGTGACAAAAAATAGCTTTTTTTACATAGTTTTTATTTTATTTTTTTTACTGCGTTCACATGAGGGGTTAGGTCATGTGAGATTTTTGTAGAGTAAGTTGTTATGGACACGGCGATACCCAACATGTCTAGGGTATTTTATTATTTTATTTTATTTATTTTTACTCAGTTCTAAATGTGCATATATGGAAAAAAAATGATTTTTTTTTACGTTTTTTTTTTTTTTTTTACACTTTTTTTTTTTTACACTTTTTTGACTCAGACCCACTTGGTTCTTGAAGATCCAGTGGATCTGATGTCTCTATAATACACTGCAGTACACTATATAGTGTACTGCAGTGTATTTTTACTTTACAGTAAGCCTGATCAGGCTCCTGCCTTTAGCAGGAGCCTGGTCAGGCTTGATATACCATGGCAAGCCGGATGGCGTCCGGTTGCCATGGTAACCATCGGGACGCTGCCACAGCAGAGCAGCGTCCCGATGGGAGGAAGCTCCTTCCCTCTCTCCTGGCCACACCATCGGTGCGCTGCCAGCGCACCGCAGCGCCCGATGGGGGAGGGAGCTTCCTCCCTGTTAACCCCTTCCATGCCGCGGCATGGAAGGGGTTAAACGCCCGACATCACTGCCAGCAGCGATGTCGGCCGTTACATTAGATTGTCAGCTGTATGTTACAGCTGACAATCTAATACCGCTCGGTCATCCTGATATTGGGTGGGTGATTGAAGGGGGGGGGGGTTGTTGATGTAACTTACATGCTGTGGGCGGGCGGGGAGGGCAGGGCAGGTCCCGCTCGGCCATCCTGAAGCACTAGAACATAGCAGTGCAGCCCCGATGTCCTCAAGGACATCGGGGCTGCGCTGCTGAACTCTGCGATTGGTCAGTCAAATCTGACTGACCAATCGCAGGGGTTCTAAGGCGGGGACCACTGTGATTGGTCCCCTGCCGGGTGTCCGGACAGCTCTGCTGTCCGTGACACCAGTTTGCAAGCAAGTGTCACCGCAAGTGTACTTGTGGTGACACTTGGAGCTCATGACGTACTGTGCACGTCATGATGCGGTAACTAACACCACATCATGACGTACATAGTACGTCATTGGTCATTAAGGGGTTAAAATATAAATCAAAATACTACCAATAAAAAAATAAACATCATGGGCATCGCCACATGCGAAAATGCCCATAAAATTAAAATATAACAATATTAATGACGTGCGGCAAATGGCGTAAAGGGAAAAAAAATAAAAACAACCAATTCGCCATTTTTTGTCACTTCAATTCCCCAATAATTTTTTTAATAAAAAGTGGTCAAAAAGTCGCACACACTTAAAATTGGTATCACCGAAAACTACAGATTGTCCCACAAAAAATAAGCCCTCACTCAGCATCGTACACATAATTTCACAAAAGTTATAGGGGTCAGAATATGGTGATAAATTTTATTTTATTTTTTCTCAAAGGTTTTAATTTTTTTTTCAGTATTAGAACGCAAGAAAAATTATAGTGTGGTATCGTTGTAATTGTATATGGTGTATGTTGTAAAAAATAAAAATAAAAACCTTTGTCAGAATTGCATTTTTCCCAATTCTACCCCATTTGGATTTTATTTTCATCTTCCCATTACATGGCATGCAAACATAGATGGTGCCTTTAGAAAGAACAAGTTGTCCCGCAAAAAATAAGCACTCAGAAGGTTATGTGAACGGAAAAATAAAAAAGTTAGAACTATTGGAAGATGGGGAGTAAAAAATGAAAATGAAAAAATGGAAAATCTCAGGGTCCTGAAGAGGTTAAAGACTAAACTTCAGACAGAAAGGCCTACAAACAAACAGCAACTGAAAACCGCTGCAGTAAAGGCCTGGCAGAGCATTAAAAAGGAGAAAACACAGCGCTGGTGATGTCCATGAGTTCAAGACTTCGGGCAGTCATTGCCAACAAAGGGTTTTCAACCAAGTATTAGAAATTAAAATTTTATTTACAATTATTTAATTTGTCCAACTACTTTTGAGCCTCTGAAATGAAGGGATTGAGCTTAGAAAATGCTTTAGTTCCTCACATTTTTTGCAATCATTGTGTTCAACCAACTGAATTAAAGCTGAAAGTCTGAACTTCAACTGCATCTGAATTGTTTTGTTTAAAATCCATTGTGGTAAGGTACAGAACAAAACATTTGAAAAATGTTGTCTCTGTCCAAATATATATGGACCTAACTGTATATCCTATCTGCACGCGGCATGTGCACATAGAACGTATATATACACAGTGGGCAGTCGGGAAGGGGTTAATGTACTTTATTTGATTTTTCGTATAACAGAAAACCATAGTGACATAATATCATAAAATATAACATGATATGTAATGATATGTCATTCATCATCCATAGGCTGTTGTTGAAGTGCCCTGCAATATCCTTGCAGGCACCATTGTGGGGTATACATAACTTATAGATGAACTTTTATTAACTCTTTCTGAGAGGTGGAGAAAACAGCAAAACTGCCAATTAGTTGGTACGTTCTAAATTTTCTGATGTTCATTTATGTTCATTTAAACAACTTGATAACTTTTTTTTCTGGGTCAGTATGGTTACAGCAATACTAAATACATTTTTAATTTTTTTTTATTTTTTTACATTTTAACTTTAACCCATGAGTTGATTTTTGTTGCCCGACTTGTACTTTTCATTTGTATCATTTTGGGGTACATAACACTTTTCAATTGCCTTTTATTCAGCTTTTTTTTGTGGCGAATAAGCAATAAACAGCAACACTGGCACTGTTTTTTTTTCTTTTAATGGTAGTGTAGTCACCATGCAGAATAAATTACAGGATAATTATTTGGTGTATGTCATTACAGACACGGCAATACCAAATATTTGGTGTGGATTTTATTTTGCCAGTTTTTTCACTGAAAAATATTTTTATTTTCTATGGAAAATAAGCTGTTTATGGTTTTTTTTTTATTTAATAAAACTTTATTTAACTCCTTTTTTTACTATTTATTAGTCCCACAAGAGAACTTTGACAGGTGATATTCTGATTGCTGCTATAATACTGTACATTGTACTACTTTATGTAGTATAGGGTATTATACTGTCAGTAGTAACGTACTGACAGGCACTATCAGGATGCAATACTAAGGCATTGGCGCTCCATGATCTCATTTGCAACATTGACGATACTTGAGAGAGAGAGCCTCCTCTCTCTAGATCGCAGCATCTAAGGGGTTAAAAGCCTGGATTGGAACTTCTGCCAATCCAGGCCGATAAAACAGGAACCCAGCTGTCATAAAAGAGACCAGTCCAGGGCTTAGACTAGGCCATCTTAAAAAGGGGGCGTCCTAGGCTAAGGCCTGTTAGTGACCTACATAACAAGGCGTATTGATGGTCACTACCGGGAATCAGAGAGAGGTAGAGGGGCCATTATTATTTTATACCATGGGAAGCTTTTTTTAAAAAAAAAAAAAAAAAAAAAAAAAAAAAAAACACCATTACAACCCCTTTTTTAAGGTCAGAATGGAGTATAAAAAGGACGACATAGAATACTTTCACCAGAGGCATAGAAGACGATGCTATTTTTTCACATTAAAGCCTATGTAAAACAGATGCAAACTGTTACCTTTAAAATAGATCGGCTGAACGGATGATATAGACATGTTAAATCCTTGGTGACAAATTGCTTTATTGGATGTTTTTCATTTGATAAAAAAAACTATTTTGATAATTTACCCTGGCGTTTATCATGTATAGGAAACTTTGTATAGTAGCATTATACATATCCAATGGGGGAGATTTATCAAAACAGGTGTAAAGGAAAACTGGCTTAGTTGCCCATAGCAACCAATCAGATTGCATTTTTCAGAGCTTCTTTGAAAAAATGACAGTGGAATCTGCTATGGGCAACTTAACCAGTTTTCCTTTACAACAGTTTTGACAAATCTTCCCCAATCTGTCTTTTTAATACTAAAATATTCATCTTTATTCCCCACAGATGATTGGACCAGTGGTTTAAAGGACGATTTTGTTTTATCTTCATATAATGGAGGCTTAGATGGCAGTATTATTCAAGATAATTATAGAGAACAGTACATAACACCAAATGTTTCCTTGGTGCTTCACAGCAGAGATCTTTCTACTGATCCCACTAATCACAAAGAGTCTTCATCTAGTCAATCACAGACTGTAAAACAAAATAGAGGACATGGAGAAGAAAGACTATTTCCTTGTTCTGAATATGAGACATACTTTAAAAAGATATCTAATCTTTCTAAGCACAAAAGAATTCACAGAAATGAAAATTCATTTTCATGTCCAGAATGTGGGAAATGTTTCAAAAAGAAATCGAATCTGTCTATTCACAAAAGAATTCATAGAGATGAAAGAAAATTTGCGTGTCCGGAATGTGGGAAATGCTTTACCACAAAATCAGATCTTGTTAAACATAAGAGAATTCACACAGGGGAAAAACCATTTTCATGTTCAGAATGTGGAAGATGTTTTACCTGGAAATCAGATCTTGTTAAACATCAGAGAATTCACACCGGGGAAAAACCGTTTTCATGTTCAGATTGTGGGAAATGCTTTACCCGGAAATCAGATCTTGTAAAACATGAACGAATTCACACCGGTAAAAAGCCATATTCATGTTCAGAATGTGCAAAATGTTTCACCCAGAGATCAAATCTTGTTGAGCATCAAAAAATCCACACTGGACAAAGACCATTTTCATGTTCAGAATGTAGAAGATGTTTTACCCGGAAATCAAATCTTGTGGAACATCTAAGAATCCATACAGGTGAGAAGCTGTCCTTAGGTTTGGAATCAGGAAAACTTTGTACAATGAAAGGTCCTGTCGAAAAAACATTAGGGGTTTGACCCTAGGGTGAAGCAATTTCTTCCTATTGTGTGTAGGAAATGTTTTAATCATGAGTCAGGTCTTGCTGAACATCAGAAACTTCATGTTCACACTTCTCCATGATGCTGAAATTTTTACACATCAGAAAGGAGAGATCCGTTGTAAAATTTTAGCGCAAAAAGTACCTGTGTTAGAAGGAGTTTTTACTTTCTTTCTAGTTTACATTTTTGGACTTGGTACTAGTGGTTAACAGAGTGGTATAATAGTTTTGTGCATGCTGAGCCTAGGATAGGCACTCACTCTATATCCCATTGAACATAATATAGTGGTTGGGCCTCATAACTTCCATGAACTATGTGGAATCTGTTATAGGGCTTATCCCATGATTAATGTAAACAGTGAAAACCAGATATCATATAGTACACAACAATGTTTTTCCAGCAAACCTAGAACCAACCCTGTACCTCAGATGGATCCAGAGATCTTCACATTCTTTACTCCAATTGCTCTGCTAGATTTATTTCAAGCTGGCAGCTCAGAGTGTATGTAATTTCTGCTCCAGCTGGTGGCAGTTGGAGGCTGGAAGCTGGAACCGAGCATGTGCTTCCATCTCAATTAGCTGGACAAAGAATTTAGAAAAAGAGAAAACCGCAAGTGGCGCTATACAGATAGATTTCAGTAAAGCAACTATACTCAATTTTTAATTACATGCAATTACAGAAGTATTAAGATCCAGGAGCTGCTTGGAAAAATGTAGAATATTTTTCGTTGGTCAACCCTTTACTCCTTTACTACTCAACTCCTCCACATGCAGCAGATTTTGTTGCAAAAATGTTTTGCAAATGAAAATGATTACATTCATCTGATTGGCGTTGTTTTGGTGTCAGATACATGCATAGAAATTTCTACAACAAAATTTGCCGAGTATGAAGGCACCCTAAGCATCAATCTTTCATCAGCAAGGTATAAATACATGCAGAATGGCCTGCAGCACATATTTCCACTTTTGGGGTTCAGTGGAGAACAACAATATGGAGAGGGGTCTTAAAGGGATATTCCGGTTACCATAAATATAACTTATGTTTTAGACTAATTCATCATCAATAATTACCTAATATAATGTAAATTTCACATATTTACCATTCAGTAGTTATAAAAGTAGTTTTCTTCTTCTGCTACCCACTGTGTTTCCTCATAAATTACTATGGCATCGACCTGTAGTTCTTTCTTTCAAATTTCTTTTTATTGAACAACAAGGCATAAGTTACAGAGACAGTGGTAGAGCTGTAATTTTACAAACATTGACATTACAATCAACGTGGAATGTCAAAAAAAACGTATCAGATCCTCCATTGGAGATGTTGTCAACTATTCTCAAACCATAGAGAGATTGTCTAATGAACAAACTGAGAAGAAATACATTGCAAAATCGGTATTCACTGACCTGTAGTTCTGAGCCTTTGTTAGGTCGAGCATGCTCAGTTCTCTAGCTAAATGTTAGTGTGCTGGTGATTACTGAGTAGAGGGGCGTGTCTGCACTGTGATATCAGGCAGCCAATCAGTAATCATCAACACTTATGAACGAGCACAAACTCCCAGCAGGAAAGCTAGGGATTGTGGGAATTGTAGTTTTGTGAGGGAAGATCAGGCGCCATGATACTGTCAATGTGTTGCAGGCTAGACACAGGCACAGGAGCTAGACAAATGGATTGCAAGGTAAAATGAAGCTCTGGTTATATGTATAGGTATGGGTTCTGGTTGGGTCACAGCTTGCAGCCTTAATGCAGTTTTTCCAAAAATTAAGTTACTTTACCGGAATACCCCTTTAACTATTTTTCTTTGGAGGGTACCACCACCGAGACGCGCACCCACCAAGGCCAATCTCGGTTGAGTGTTGTGGCCAACAATTGAGTTAACTATTTTTCTTTGTCATATCCTTTTTCATCCACAATCCATTAGGATGGATACTGTCAGATTGGTAAACAGCAGTGTTTAGACCTTGAGATTCACTATAAACTGATTAAATATGGTATGTGTTGTGGTATGTGTACAGTGTATTTTTTAGATTTAAGCTGTTTATTTCTTTGGTGGCACAGATACGTTTTTGCTTATAGTGGAGTTATATTTGTGATAGTTGTAATGTGCCCACAACAGTTAATATCTAATTTGACACATGGAAGGTGCTATATACACATATATATCCCTTATCTCCTTTTCCTTAATGTAAGTTTTTGTTTCATGTTGTATGTGGTGTTCATCTACTAAATTGCAATTATACAATAAAATATATTGCCACCTGTATTTAAGAAACTATATGAATCACACATCCACATGCCATCCATTAATCCATCTCAGCATCATTTTTAAACATGTACACAAAGCACTTTGTATACATTTTGATCAAAATTCAAAGGCCTACTCGCCACATCAAGATGGCCTCTTTGGAGTGGATCCCTACAGTAATTTGTCACAACGCAAAATCTTAAAGGCTTACCTTTCCATGTGGTCTCAGAAACCAGACTGAGACCAAGTAGATATTAACCCTTATGCAGTCTCCCGCTAAGTAAAAACACCTTGGTTGAATGAGATTAATTCTAATACGATGGAAAAAATGAGGGAACAGAACTGCAACTGTGAAGAAAAAAGGATATGACTCGCATATTCACATGCCATTCATTGATCTGTTGCTTCTCTGAATAATTTATAAATGTACACAAGTGTTCGGTCTTTCATCGGGTGATTGGCGGCACCGTTACACAGGAAAATTATCAAGAAGATGCATCCTATAAATGCCCTGCTCATTGGCCTATGTATCTTTAGTTTATGGCCCCTTCACATGGGACAATGATGTAGCAGATTGTCAGGAGGGAAGCATTCCTTCACGAAAATCTGCTGATCGCTAGTGGAGGAGACCAGTACATTTGCATGCAGCGATCACCTCCAGCTCCTGCAGAGTACCAGTACCAAAGTGCCATCACTCTTCCCCATACTGTCTTCCTGGCAGCAGATCGTGGTTACACAGTACGATCTGCCCCTTCGAAACAATGATCTTTTGTGCTGCACAAAAGATCCAATTACCCGATGAGCGAATGTTTTGCTAATTGGATAATTGGAGGTATATTTACACTGCAAGATCATCACTAACAAACGTTACTAGTAATGTTCGTTAGTGATAATCTGTTTAGTTGTGTGTTAAGGGCCCTTTAGTGCCAGTGCATTTGTTTCACAGTGAGGAAAATATGAGATCAGTTAATAGAGATAGGAGTCATTGTAGAACTTAGTCAAGGGGGCTGGCAGCCATTTTTGTCAGTGCTGCAACATTTAAAGCTATACAATAAAATTTCTTATTATTCACCCCAACCTTTATCACATAATTCACAATCGCAAACACAACTTTTTTTATAATATTAATTTTGGTGCTGATAGTGTGTCATATTGGTCTGTGTCACAGCTATACTGTACTGGACTATGTCCAAGTGACCTTTTAAAATTCAAAGGTAATTAAGTTGATCATTGACTAGTGTACCTGACAAAGTGTTCTGCATCACAGTTCTCCTGAACTCTATTATTTATTGTTCTTTATTATACTCACTTATATAACGCTGCTATATTCTGCAGAGCTTTACAGACATTAGCATCACACTGTTTCCAATTGGGCTCACAATCTAATCTCCTTATCAGAATGTCTTTGGAGTGTGGGAGGAAAACAGAGTACACAGAGGAAACAGATGTTGTCTTTTGATTTGAACCCAGCACTGCAAGGCAACAGTGCTAACCACTGAGTCACCGTGCCACACAAAACTCTATCCTATTCAACTTTAAAATAACTAAATAAAAGTCAAAGGGGTTTTCCAGTTACACACAAAAAAAATCACTAGCATTCAAACATATTGTATTATAAAGTCAGATGATGGAGTTCTGAGTACATTTTTACTCCTCCAGTGTAATTGCGATCTGTGACCTTAAAATTAACATTATTTTAGCCAATTTTTCCAATTATTTTAAATAATTCAGAGACTAGTGTGCCTGATGTTTTGTTCTGTGTGACAGTAATATTGTACTGGACTCAAATTAACCATTTTATACATATTTCAAAATTAAAGGCACACTGGCTTGCTGAGCATGTGAGACTTGTCTGGCTCCTGCTATTCCCTGGCTATTTATCCTTTCGTAGCAGTACACACTTGCTGAAAAGTTCTCACTCCACTCCTGCTTTAGGCCTCTTTCACACGAGTGTCACGGATTCAGTCCGCGTGCGTTCCGGAAAATCCGCACACATTCCCACCAATCCGCACGTAATCGCAGTCAGTTTTGACTGCGATTGCGTACGTTCGTTCAGGTTTTTCTGCGCGGGTGCGAAGCATTTTGATGCGTTTTTCACGCGCGTGATAAAAAACTGAATGTTTACAAACAACATCTCTTAGCAACCATCAGTGAATCACGCATTGCATCCGCACTTGCGTGCGGATGCAATGCATGATTCACACAGACTCATTCACTTCAATGGGGCCAGGGCTGCGTGAAAAACGCAGAATATAGAACATGCTGCGATTTTCACGCAACGGCGAACTGCTGCGTGAAAAACATCGCTCATGTAAAAAAACCCATTGAAATGAATGAGTCAGGATTCAGTGCGGGTGCAATGCGTTCGCATCACGCATTGCACCCGTGCGGAAATCTCGTCCGTGTGAAAGGGGCCTTATCTGGGGTCCCATGCTGTACTCCTCTGAGGTATTATTCTGCAGCCATGACCATGAAAAAAAGATCTAAAAAGCGCTGATAAAGATGTCCAAGATAACGCTGGTGAGGGCACCCCGGGGAGCTCTGGCTGCACTATAGAGAGATGCAGCAGCGAGACTCGAGAAGTATGCCTGCTCTATTTCTACTGAACGGGGAGACAAAGTGGCAGCTAAATGTTAGTTGTCTGCCATAGATGAACTCTGTCAGGAAGCCAAAACTGGCAGTGAGTATACTGACTTTGCAAGTAATGGCAGCTGGAATCGCTATGCAGCCTTGTGTGAACTGTGTGCTCGGTCCGATGTGGGATCTCAATACTTCTAAGGAACCTACTGTGAAGGATATGATGAAAATGATTGCAAGGTGTGGCAGGTCACTAACTAAGCTGAACATGCAGGTGGGAGGCATAAAAGAGGATATTTCTATTGTACGCCATGACCTTAAAAAGTTAGTCCGTTACAGCCTTAGAGAATAGAATGGAAAATTAGGAAGATGCCATATCACCGTTGCAGAGAGATGTGCTGGAGCATACAAGGAGGTTGGATGCTGTTGCTGCTAAGCCAGATGATCTACAGAACTGGCTACACAGCAGGAATGTGAGAATGGGGAGAGTGCCAGAGAAGGCGGAGGCCACCATCCCCAGTGAATATTGCAAATCTTGGCTAAGTAATACCTTTGGTAAAGACTCTGTCACCCCTTTGTTTGCTGTAGAGGGGGCACATATGGTTCCTACCTGTCCATTGCCCCCTTTGTCTAGAATAGACTTCTTTTTGGGAAATACAGTGCCTTGCGAAAGTATTCGGCCCCCTGGAACTTTTCAAACTTTTGCCACATTTCAGGCTTCAAACAAAAAGATATAACATTTTAAATTTTTGGTGAAGAATCAACAACAAGTGGGTCACAATTGTGAAGTGGAACGAAATTTATTGGATCATTTAAACTTTTTTTTATAATAATAAAACTGAAAAGTTGGGCATGCAAAATTATTCGGCCCATTTACTTTCAGTTCAGAAAACTGACTCCAGAAGTTCATTGAGGATCTCTGAATGATCTAATGTTGTCCTAAATGACTGATGAAGATAAATAGAATCCACCTTCGTGTAATCAAATCTCCATATAAATGCACATGCTCTGTGATAGTCTCAGGGTTCTGTTTAAAGCACAGAGAGCATCATGAAGACTAAGGAACACACCAGGCAGGTCTGTGATATTGTTGTGGAGAAGTTTAAAGGGAACCTGTCATCTCCGAAACACCCCCTGAACTAGAGTAAGCGATGTATAGTGTAAGTGATGCTGAATCCGAATATGTAAGTTTTATCTTTAGACTCACTTCCATTCCGACGCTGTGCTCCCACAAACCTGCAGTAAAATGCACTCACTGGACTCCGGTGCTCACTCACATAATGGAGAGGACTCAAAGAAGAGTCCTCTCAATGTATTTTACTGCTGGTTTGTAGGACCACAGCGTCAGAACGGAAGTGAGTATGAAGATAAAACTTACATATTCGGATTCAGCATCACTTACACTATACAACGCTTACTCTAGTTCAGGGGGTGTTTCGGAGATGACAGGTTCCCTTTAAAGCCGGATTTGGATACCAAAAGATTTCCCAAGCTTTAAACATCCCAAGGAGCACTGTGCAAGCGATCATATTGAAATGGAAGGAGTATCAGACCACTGCAAATCTACCAAGACCCGGCCATCCCTCTAAACTTTCATCTCAAATAAGGAGAAGACTGATCAGAGATGCAGCCAAGAGGCCCATGATCACTCTGGATGAACTGCAGAGATCTACAGCTGAGGTGGGAGAGTCTGTCCATAGGACAACAATCAGTCGAACACTTCACAAATCTGGCCTTTATGGAAGAATGGCAAGAAGAAAGCCATTTCTCAAAGATATCCATAAAAAGTCTTGTTTACAGTTTGCCACAAGCCACCTGGGAGACACACCAAACATGTGGAAGAAGGTGCTCTGGTCAGATGAAACCAAAATCGAACTTTTTGGAAACAATGCAAAACTATATGTTTGGCGTAAAAGCAACACAGCTCATCACCCTGAACACACCATCTCCACTGTCAAACATGGTGGTGGCAGCATCATGGTTTGGGCCTGCTTTTTATCAGCACGGACAGGGAAGATGGTTAAAATTGATGGGAAGATGGATGGAGCCAAATACAGGACCATTCTGGATGAAAACCTGTTGGAGTCTCCAAAAGACCTGAGACTAGGATGGAGATTTATCTTTCAACAAGACAATGATCCCAAACATAGAGCAAAATCTACAATGGAATGGTTCAAAAATAAACGTATCCAGGTCTTAGAATGGCCAAGTCAAAGTCCAGACCTGAATCCAATTGAGAATATGTGGAAAGAGCTGAAAACTGCTGTTCATAAACGCTCTCCATCCAACCTCAAAGAGCTCGAGCTGTTTTGAAAGGAAGAATGGGCAGGAATTTCAGTCTCTAGATGTGCAAAACTGATAGAGACTTACGCCAAGCGACTAGCAGCTGTAATCGCAGCAAAAGGTGGCACAACAAAGTATTAAGGCAAGGGGGCCGAATAATTTTGCACGCCCCACTTTTCAGTTTTATTATTACAAAAAAAGTTTAAATGATCCAATAAATTTCGTTCCACTTCACAATTGTGACCCACTTGTTGATTCTTCACCAAAAATTTAAAATGTTATATCTTTTTGTTTGAACCCTGAAATGTGGCAAAAGGTTGAAAAGTTCCAGGTGGGCAGAATACTTTCGCAAGGCACTGTATGATGGATCAGCTAGAGAGCAACATATAATATCTCCCCAGACAGTTGTCTGATCACTCCCCTGTTCTTTTGAAAGCTAATCTTCTTCCCCCTAGACCTCAAGGGTGTACAGTGTGGAGCTTCAATCCGTATTGGCTCAATGTATTTACTGATAGCAGTACCATTGAGGATAATCTAAAGGAGTTTTTTTTAGCATAATGTGGACTCCGGATCCAAATCTGTAGTGTGGGAAGCCACAAAAGTTTTTTTTAAGGGGGGTATTGATTGTGAAAGTTAATAAGAGGAAGACTATAACTAGTGTAAGGGATCGCTTGCTCTCTCGGGGGTAGCAACCACAATTCTTCCAACAAAACCGGAGTTTTCAAGTCCAATAGTGCACAAAACATAACACAACAAAATAAACTCCTGCCTGTCTGAGCTCTAACATAAATGTTGTTCCTGACTCACCTAAAACTTGCAGTTAAACACACAGTATATCAGGTTCAACCAGTCTGGTCAGCTCACCAGGTATAAGTCCACACTCAGAGAATAGATCCGGCTTTACATAGCCCTCCAGGCTGAGACCACACAAGCCTCACAGGCTTCAACCCTCTTCCTTAGGGTTAGTTCCTCTCCCCAGACGCATACACTGCGGGTTGGTTTATTCCCGCTTGATTGCACAAACAGCTGACCTCACCTACAATTTCCTCAGGTGAGAGGAAAAAGTGTCCTGGAAGGGTGTGTGGACTGGAAGACTCCCACTACCAACCTGCCTTCCAGTCCAAAGAAATCCAGCCCATACACTTTAACTAAAAACAGCTCCAGCAACTATGCCTTGCCAAAGCAATACCATTTCTGGATTTCAGTTCTCACCCAGCTAAACTGATAAACCAGGTGAGATACACACCCCACACCATACCACGTCTGATTATAAGTATTATCTTACCTGTACTTCTTGAGGAGAGTTGTTGATGTGTAGTGGTGAATACTTGATAGTTATCCCGATCCTCCACCCCAGTGGAAGCAGTCAGGCTGTGTAGTTTTTCCCCCAAAAGTGTGTGTGTGTGTGTGTGTGTGGCGGGGGGAGGGGCGGGATGTCCCTGTGTCTTATGGGGTGAATACTAATTCTGGTAAGCATTGAAGGCTCTGTACTCATGGCTTCCTGGTCCTCGGCTGTCAGCTGTGCTGTAGCTGCGCACAGCGTGAGGACGCTCTGTGACCTCATGCTGGGTGTGATGGTTCACAGCACAGCTGGCAGCAGGAAGAAGAGAGATGGGGTCTGAGCTGAGGTCATATTGGGGTCTTATTAACATTGGGGGTCTGATTGGGGCTGTCAGCTGAAATCTGATTAACATTGGGGGTCTGATTGCTGGTGTGACCTGAGGTCTAATGAAAAATATTTTTTCTTATTGTCCTCCTATAAAACCTGGCTGCGTCTTATAGGGCGAAAAATATTTTATTTTCATTTCACACATATTGCTTTGCATTGGTCTATCACAAAATCCCAATAAAATACATTTAAAGGGGTTATCCAATCCTAAAAAAGCGGTTTCGGGTTGAATAACTCCTTTAACAAAGTAGGAGAGTATATATGAAGCTGCTTGAACCAGCCAATATTTGGAGTGCTTCTGAGTGAATGGGATAGTGGTCGATATTGCTGGATTATGGATCAAGCTCTGAAGAATGAGGGGGGAGGTAAATGGAGAAGATTTAGATTAGGGGATGTGATACGTTGGAAAA
Source organism: Rhinella marina (assembly GCA_900303285.1). Taxonomy (NCBI): domain Eukaryota; kingdom Metazoa; phylum Chordata; class Amphibia; order Anura; family Bufonidae; genus Rhinella; species Rhinella marina. The sequence continues at coordinate 64,253 of ONZH01012980.1, read as the reverse complement.
TGAAAGGTGGAATCTGATTGGTTGCTATGGGCAACTAAGCCAATTTTTCTTTACACCTGTTTTGATAAATTTCCCCCACTATGTTTTAAAAAACTTCTTTGGATGTTGCTACTGTGTTTACTAAGTCTGTTATTAAAGTGTTGTGTGGCACCATTGTGATCTAATTCTGTTGTAATGATGTGATGATGGGGCTGAATCAAGAGTTAAGTCAAGCGGCTCAGGAAAATCATCACAGAGACACAGGGAGGTGTGTTATCCATAAATGACAGCAAATTTATTTTAGCAAACATGGATATATTTACCGACAGCATATGATAATGGCTCTAGGCCAAAAAGCATTGCAACTCTCACAAACGTTAAGACAGTTTAGAATATTCTGTTCTAGAGACTGAAAATGCAAACATCAGAATCAGAGTATGAGAATATGAGAGGGGAAGAGCCCACTGTGAGGATAAAGACACATGATGTAGTCTGTATGATGGTTTTGGACACAACCAGGTATGTTACCTCCAGATGGTTCCAATTTGTTTTTCTTTTCTTTTTTCGGGGGTAAGGGGGTGGGGCGGTTGTTTTTTGAAAATAGCAAAATACATGTGTTTTACAATACAGATGGTAGTATTTCAAATCTCTGAGTGAAAACGTGAAATACTAGTCCAAAATCTGTGTCAGGGCATCTCCAGAGAGTTCAACTTTTTTCTTTGTTTTGCCAAATATAGCAACACAGAATACAAGTGTGCAACGTGTAGTGGAACCCATAGCCACAGTATTTGCGAAGGGAGCAGAGACACTGCCAGCCAGGGAAAATACAGAGCAGGTAATGGGGAGGGGGGCAATGGAACCCAACATGATATATCACAGTCTGATAAAAGTTGCAGGGAGGGAGAGGACTCCAATGATAAGTGAGTGTGGGGCAGGACCTGGCAGTCAGATCGGGGTGCCAGAATGGAGGAGGAGAAATCTGAGGAGAAGGGTGGTGACCGCGGTGGTAATTTAGAGTAGAGGCAATGTACTGTAGGGCCAAAACCTCCCAAAGAAGTGGCCAGGCCAAATCTGCTTATATTGTAGTCAGCTTCAGAACTGGTGATGCCGCTAATACTATGGGTGCCAGACCTAGACCAAGCTCGGCTTCCACTAGCTCTGTGTGAGCAACTCCCATTTTGCCTTTTTTTTCTCCATATTTTTATCACATGTAAAAACATCTTCCCCAATTGTCATTTAAAAAATGGAAAAAATAGAGAAAAAATAGACATATTTGGTATCGCCACATCCATATTAAAAATATCACACAATCTACCCCATCAGGTGAACGCCTTAAAAAAATGCCAAAACAACTTTTTTTAGTCACCTCACCTCCCAAAAAACATAATGTCAATCGATTAAAAAGTTTTATGTACTCCAAAATGGTAGCAATAAAAACGTCACCTCATCCCTCAAAAAACAAGACCTCACACAAGACCATAGCCAAAAAAAATGTGGCTCTAAGAAAATGTTCTTATTGTGTAAAACGTAAAAAAACAAAACAAAACTATACATATTTGGTATTGTTGCGTCCGTAACGAATGGATCTATAAAAATATCACATGATCTACCCCATCAAGTGAACGGTGTAAAAATAATATAGAAAAATGACACCAAACAACTTTTTGTGTGACTCCAACTCCACCTCCCAAAAAATGAGATACAAAGTGATCAGAAAGTCAAATGTACCCCAAAATGGTGCATATAAAAAACTACAACTTGTCCCGCAAAAAATAAGCCCCCATGTAACTCAGTCAACAAAAAACTAAAAAAGTTTTCGCTCTTAAAAAACATGCCAGAAAATTCTATGTTAGAAAATCCAGATGCTTCTCCTTCCCTTCTGAGCCCTGGCATATCCTCAAATAACAGTTTACAACCACAATTGGGGTATTACTGTGTTCAGGAGAACATGAGTAGCAAATTGTGCTGTGATATTCTCCTCTTGTCCCTTGTGAAAAAGGAAGTTTAAGCCTATAGCACCATTTTCTTGTAAAAAAAAAAGCCAAGTATTATAAATTCTATGAAACGTCTGTTGGGTCAAGTGCTCACTACATCCCTTAAAAATTCCTTTTGTGGTGTATTTTACAAAATGGGGTCACTTTTTGGGGGTTTTCATTGTGGAAGTACCTCAGAGACTCTTCAAATGCAAAATGGTACCTAAAGACCGTTCCAGCAAAATCGGCCCTCCAAAAACCATATGGCACTCATTGCCTTCTGAGCCCTGTCATGTGTCCATACAGCGGTTTACAACCACGTATATGGCTTTTCTGCAAACAGCAGAATTCGGGTAATAAATATTGAGGTTTGTTTTGTTGTTAACCCTTGATGTGTTACAGGAAAAAATTTATTAAAATGGAAAATCTTCAAAAAATTTTGAAATTTCCCCTCCGTGCTTTAATTCCTGTGGACTACTTAATGGGTTAACAACATTTCAAAAACCAGTCTTGAATAGTTTGAGGGGTGTAGTTTCTAAAATGGGGTCATTTATGGGTGGTTTCTATTATGTGAGGTCCTCAAAGTGACTTAAGAACTGGTCCTTAAAAAAGTTGAATTTGGAATATTTCTTGAAAATGTTAAAAATTGCTTATAAAATTCTAGACTTTCTCACGTCCTAAAAAATAAAATTACATTACCAAAATGATGCCAACATAAAGTAGACATATAGTGAATATTAATTAATAAGTATTTTATGTGGTATCATTATTAGAGATGAGCGAGCAGTGCTCGTTACGAGCACTGTAGCGCTCGGCTCCTCTGCGCAATGCCCGCAGGCATTGCGGATCCGTCCTCAACTGCATGTAAGTGAATGGGGACAGATCAGTTTGTTATGACACTCATACCAAACGGATCCGTCCTCCTCACCCGACTGAAAGTCAGTGGGGACGGATCCGTTTGGTACGAGTGTCATACCAAACCGATCCGTCCCCATTGACTTTCAGTCGGGTGAGGACGGATCTGCAATGCCTGCGGGCATTCTTTCGCAGTGGAGACGAGCGCTACAGTGCTCGTAACGAGCACTGCTCGCTCATCTCTAATCATTATCTGTCTTAAAAGCAGAGAGATTCAAATTTAGAAAATAGTGAATTTTTCCAAATGTTCGGTACCTTTTTGGATTTTTTTTATAAATAAAGGTAAAAGATATTGACTCAAATTTACCATTAACGTGATATACAATGTGTCATGAGAAAACAGTCTCAGAATGGCTTGGATAAGTAAAAGCGTTCCAGAGATATTAAAACATAAATTGATAGGTCAGATTTGCAAAATTAGGACTGGTCTGGAAGTGGTTAAAAAGGTTGTCCAGTCCCAAAAATCTAAATAATTTTTATGTGCTCCTAACACCCCTCACCATGCATATATACACCCCAATACCTGTTTTTCATGTCTGTGCTTTCCTTCCGCCTGTCTGGGCTTCAGACTATCCTGACAGATCTGTTTACTTTCTCCCCTTCCTGTTTTGTTGAATACATAACTTTATTGATAAAAAAAAAAAGCCTGTCTGCACTGCACAGTGATGAGTAACCGCTGAGCAGTCTGCAGCAGCTACACTCACTATAAAGACTCATTTGGTCAGTGATTTCCAGCAGTGATTGTGAGCCAAAACCAGGAGTGGAGCCTCCACAGACATAAGGTATAAAGGAAAGGTCTGCACCTGAGCCGCACCTGGTTTTGGCTCAAAATCACTGATGGAAATCAGTGACTTGTGAATGAGGCATAACTCCTATGGCCATCTTACTACATCACTGACAGTCCACAGGCTCTTCCCTCACCATCTCCAGAGTATGATAAACAGCTGGAATCCCATCAGTATGATACAGCCTGCTGAGCCTGATACACAGGCTGTTGTGTGAGATACTGCTTGCTGAGCTATGTATATAATCCCATCTTGTATGATACTGTTTGGTGTGCTGTGTATCTAAGCCATGCTTGGACTGGCCCACGTGGGTACAGGGGAATCCCCTGGTGGGCCCCTAGTCTCCCACACCCTGCACAAGTGGCACATAACACAGTATACTATCATCAGATGACCATAGATTGTGACAATAATGGAATCCTGAATACTATTTTCTGCTGAACATACATTGTGACATCATAATTGAATCCTGGATACCATCATCTGCTATCAATACATTGTGACATCATAATTGAATCCTGGATACCATCATCTTCTGACCATACATTGTGTCATCATAATGGAATCTTTGATATTAGCATCTGCTGACCATACATTGTGACATCATAATGGAATCCTGGATACTATCATCTGCTGATCATACAGTGTGACATCATAATGGAATCCAGAATACTATCATCTTGCAAAAGTATTAGGCCCCCTGGAACTTTTGAACCTTTTGCCACATTTCAGGCTTCAAACAAAAAGATATAACATTGTAAATTTTTTTGTGAAGAATCAACAACAAGTGGGTCACAATTGTGAAGTGGAACGAAATTTATTGGATCATTTAAACTTTTTTGGTAATAATAAAACTGAAAAGTGGGGCGTGCAAAATTATTCGGCCCCCTTGCATTAATACTTTGTTGCACCACCTTTTAGCATGTCGCTTGGGGTATGTCTCTATCAGTTTTGCACATCTAGAGACTGAAATTCTTGCCCATTCTTCCTTGCAAAACAGCTCGAGCTCTTTGAGGTTGGATGGAGAGCGTTTGTGAACAGCAGTTTTCAGCTCTTTCCACATATTCTCAATTGGATTCAGGTCTGGACTTTGACTTGGCCATTCTAAGACCTGGATACGTTTATTTTTGAACCATTCCATTGTAGATTTTGCTCTATGTTTGGTGGCTTGTGGCAAACTGTAAACGATACTTTTTATGGATATCTTTGAGAAATGGCTTTCTTCTTGCCACTCTTCCATAAAGGCCAGATTTGTGAAGTGTTCGACTGATTGTTGTCCTACGGACAGACTCTCCCACCTCAGCTGTAGATCTCTGCAGTTCATCCAGAGTGATCATGGGCCTCTTGGCTGCATCTCTGATCAGTCTTCTCCTTGTTTGAGATGAAAGTTTAGAGGGACGGCCGGGTCTTGGTAGATTTGCAGTGGTCTGATACTCCTTCCATTTCAATATAATCGCTTGCACAGTGCTCCTTGGGATGTTTAAAGCTTGGGAAATCTTTTGGTATTCAAATCCGGCTTTAAACTTCTCCACAACAGTATCACGGACCTGCCTGGTGTGTTCCTTGGTGGATTCTATTTATCTTCATCAGTCATTTAGGACAACATTGGATCATTCAGACATCCTCAATGAACTTCTGGAGTGGGTTTTCTGAACTGAAAGTAAATGGGCTGAATAATTTTGCCCCACTTTTCAGTTTTAATATTACAAAAAAGTTTAAATGATCCAATAAATTTCGTTCCACTTCACAATTGTGACCCACTTGTTGCTGATTCTTCTCCAAAAATTTATTATGTTATATCTTTTTGTTTGAAGACTGAAATGTGGCAAAAGGTTGAAAAGTTCCAGGGGGCCGAATACTTTCGCAAGGCACTGTAACAGTTCTGAAGCACCTTCTCTTTTGAGTGTTGTGACATTCCTCTGTTATTGCTCCTTGAAATGTATGACTAAATTTACATTGAGTGTTACAATTTCTTATTGTGAAAGGGGTGTGTCCCTGCACAGTCTGGCACTGACTGGACAATGTCAGGGTGTGCAGGGACACCCCCCAACTGGGAACACCCAGATGCCAATTTATACATAACTTCTAATACCTTCACACTGGTTGAGAATCTCAAAAGATTATCTGGTGGTGTAAATGTACCACCAATTACCCAAAAAACGAGCGAAGCGCTAGTTCATCAGGTAATTTGATCATTTGTGCGCATGCAAAAACTCGTTTACCAGCAGCAGATGGTGCTCTGTAAACACAATCTGCTTTTGGCGAACGAGTCAGTATGGGTAAGATCGATGGCATTAGCAATCACTCCTCCCCATACGCTGGAGGAGATTGGTGCATGTAATAGCAGCGGTGTCTTCCACCAGCGAGCCAGGAAGGAACGCTTCGTTCCCAAAAATCTGCTGCTCTGTCGTCCCGTGTAAAGGGACCTTTAGTGTAACGCTGTTGCACGGGAAGCTTTATGAATGAAAATCCTTCCCCAGACTCTATTGGCTGATGAGCATTGATGTCAACTATGGAAGGGATTCCTTCTCCTGATTGGGTGGAAAAGCCATTCGAATTTTTAAATGGGCTTAGTGCTGAATTTATAAGAGATTAGTGCTGAATTTATAAGAGATACATTAGAGAAGTTTTAATATTATTATAACAATTATGGATGGTTTTTATTTAAGATCAGCGAACTACAGTAGTTTGTTACGTTTTAGTGCTCATGTCAGAGGGAAAAAAGCACTAGGGAGAAAGAAATAGGGTGCTCACATGACCTTGAGAGTAAGTGGGGGGAGGGCTTTCCCTGATTGTCTCACAGGCCGACAGGCAGCCTAGATAAGCCAATCAGTGCTGCATCAGGCAGGGCGGTGACAAAGTAGAACGAGCAGAACATCATTCTGTGCTGGGCTGTAAATGAGGATGGATGGGTCTTACAATGTGTGCCAGAAAAACCATCTTAGGGAGTCAGAGACAGTCAGAAATCAAGCTTCTATTTTACAGCCAGGAACAGTGAAGGGAAAGGCTAGAATTATGAGGAAGAATAATTGTATGTGTAGAATAAGGACAGACAGGGAAAGCTGTCAGCCAGGGAGTGAGAAGTGAGTAGCTGATGCTGGCTTTGCTTCCTAGCAGGACTGCAGCTACCTGCATGGATATCACCATCACATTTTAACCGAAATCCTTTTTTTGGGGGGGTGGGGTTTGGAATAAGCACAATACAACACATGTTCTACCATTGATTTAACATTTTAAATCTCAGTGAAAGTACCTGAAATACTAGTGCAAACTCTGTATCAGCAGATAAGAGTCTGTGCACCAGATGTCACTGTGCTGGCCAAGTTCAACCCCCCCCCCCCCCCCCGCCGGCTCCTGTTCTGTGCTCTCTCCCTGGATTCTTTCTGATAAAACATTAACCCCTTCAGCCAAAACACACACACAGGGCTCAAGGCTTTACAACAGTAGCTACAGGCAATGAAGAGACATAGGATCTGCCCTCCTCATCCTATAGACACAGAACTGACACTGGAGGAGATCTGCAGAGTATTGCACAAGAAAGGTAGGGGGAAGTTCCTGTGTGCATCAGTAATGTCATTGTACAGCTGGGACTTGTAGTTCTACACATACAACATGCTGCTGAGTATCCTAGAATGCAGACATGTCACTCAGGGCAGTACTTATTCACTCCCTTTGCAGGGCAGGGGGAGGGACAGAGATTGTTATTATTGCATGTAAACAAAGGCCAGAAGAGAACCAAGGAAATGAGGAAATATAGATATTTTTTCGCCTACAACTTGCTTAACTTAGTTATATATTATTGCCCATCAGATTTACAGTACTATATATTTTTTTTTATAACTCGAACAACCCCTTTAAGTTTTTAAAAAAACGTATAAAATACGCAGGGTAGCAGACAAAACATCAGTGATTGATAGCCCTAAAATTAATATTAGGGCTAAATCTGTTTATTTCTATCTCCACACATTTCCAATTTTTTGGGGGTTGTTCAATTTAATAAAACCAAAAACATGATCAGTACACAAATACATAGGGTAGTGCACAAAATTATATGTAACGTGATATGAGGCGTCAGTAGTCATTAATGGCATCATTAGTGCTGCTCACACTGTGGCTAGGTTAGGCCCAAAACATGCCAGAGCTAAGCCGAGCTCAGCTGCTTGTATGAGCAACTCCTGTGTGGACACAACATCAAGCCACTGCTACGGCCTGCCAACCATCATGTTCTGCACAGCTGTTGCCTCCATTATGCCACTGCTGCGTCTTTCTGGCCATCATGTTCTGTACGGCTGCTGCCTCCATCATTCCTCTGCCACCTTTATGCTGCTACTGCCTGTGGCCTCCGTCAGTGTCCAAAACATCACTTTTGTCAAAATGGACCACGCCTGGAATCGGGAAGATTTTCACATTCCTCTGGCGGAGGCTGATGAATAGATCTGGCCTTGCTGACGGTGCCCCATTATGCCACTGTTGCCTGCCTGGATCATGCCACCACTACAACCTGCCAACCATCATGTTCTGTAGTGCGGCCTGCCTCCATCATGCCACCATCGCCATCATGCCACTGCTACATCCAGCCGACCATCATGTTATGTATGGCTGCTGCCTTTATCATGCCAATGCTGCCTTCATGCTACTGCCTGTGTAAGGCTGTAAGGCTGCTGCTGTCTCTATCATGCTGCTGCCTGCTTGCCAAAATGTACCATATAACTGCTGCATTTTAAAAAAAATTTCATCCCATAACACTGTGTGTATTTAACCCTTTCTATCCCGGAGATTTTTTTTTGCTCCCTGCCTTACCAGAGCCATAACTTTTTTATTTTTCCGTTCACATAGCCGTATGAGGGCTTGTTGTGGTACAAGTTGTACTTTCCAACGCCACCATTTAATTTTGCCTATGATGTAGTGGGAAACAGGTCAAAATGTCCAAATGGGGTGGAATTGGAAAAAAATGCAATTCCACCACCGTTTTATGTTTTTTTTTTTATTTCCAACATTTGATGTACAGTAAAACTGACCAGTTACTCTCATTCAACAGGTCAGTATGAATCTGTCAATACCTTGTACGTATAGTTTTTCTTGCATTTTGATAAAAAACAGTTTAATTTTTTCATCGCCATATTCTGACCCCTATAACTTTTTTTGGGAGTTATATGTACGGAGCTTTGTGGGGGGCTCATTTTTTGTGGGGCGATCTGTACTTTTCATTCATACCATTCTGGAGTGTGTACAGCTTTTTGATCACTTTTTATTTATTTTTTTTTTGTGGGAAATGAAGCAAACAAAAAACAGCGAATCAGCCATTTGACGTTTTTTTCCGTTTCGCCGTTTGCGGAAAATATTTTTATAGTATGGGTGTTTTTGCATGTGGCAATATCCATGATGTGTATTTTATTTTTTTTTAATTTTGGGGAAAGGGGGTGATTAGAATTTTTTTTACTATTATATTATACACTTTTTTTTTATAGTTCTCATAGGGAACTATAACCAGCCATTATTAGATTGCTATTCTCATAGACTCTAATGCATCAGCACTGAAGTCTATGAGAAATGTACTAGTTTTCTATGTAGCCCTATTACAGGCAACCTTGCCTGTAATAGGGCTCCATAGGAAACACTATGCAGCAGCCTCCTGTCATTCTCTATGGCAGGGGCTGCGGCATACAAGCTATGGCTTCTCCAATTACCGCTGGAGGAAGCGAGGGCATACCCAGAAGCGCGCGCTCAGATGGCATTGTCAGTAGTGTTGAGCAAACTTGTGTTTTCAAGTTTTGCGTACAGGTTCGAGTTATCAAAGAATCCCATTATGGATTCTGCTACCACGGACCATGACAGAATTCTATGACAGCATGCACAATGGAAGCCCATAAGAAGCATTCCGTCATAAAAGAAGTCTAGGCTGCCAATAGACTTCTATTATGACGGAATGCCTCTTATAGGCTTCCGTGGTAAATGCCGTCATAGAATTCCGCAGTAGCGGAACCCATATTAGGATTCTTAGATAACCCGAACCTTGGCTTGTACGCCAACTTTAAAAACACAAGTTCGTTTAACACTAGTGCTGAGGATTGATACTGGTCAGAATACTCTGGTACTGTCAGCACTGATAGGTCAGCGTCTGTGCTTCCAGCGACACAGTCACAACTGGTAACACCCAGTTAACAATAAGGTTAGGGCTACACAGCAATATCTGTCGTGCGACAAAAAGGGTACATTTACATTGCGACATGTGTCACATCATATTCATGTCGAACCAAAGTGGGACACCATTGACTAGCATTATAGAATAGCATTATTTACAATTTATAAATAATATTGCACAACTTTGCTTTGACACTGTGTAGCCCTAGCCTAATACCCTTCCAGGAGGAATAACAGGGAGAACGCAGAACTGGATGAAAAGATGCTCCAAAAATCCTTATATCATCTTCCCAATAGTCTCCCCTGTTCAATTCAATGACAACTCAGCCTTCCAGTCTCCATATTCGAGCGCCCAGCAACAAAGCAATGTCTACATACATACTGGCGTGTCCTAATTATTCTGTATAATAAAGTTTATTGAAAGAATATAAAACAATCGCACGCATCTATTGGCCGGCCTGTAGGCCCCGCCCCATATTCTAAAGTAACAAATAAACACGTGCCGGATAGCTTGAAAGTGAGTGGCCGGAGATACGTCAGCTGCAGCGACTGGTGAGCGCTGATCCCAGGGGATTAACGTGTGTGACAGGATTCCCTGGGCACTAGGACTCCTAGCATCGCCCGGCCGCAAGTCGCATTCTTACCGTCGTCTGGAAAACCAAAAGTCCATGTTCGCCCATTAAAAACAGTGGGAGTGGTTTCAGCGTAGATTTGGCGCCAAAACCTGTGAAAAAAGTTATGTTAACCCACCTGAAGGGGACATGATGTAGTTATGCAGAAGAATCCAAATCCTGTTTATGTCTATCCTCCTACATGTGTCAAGGGGGCGGGTGTTTACATAGCGGGCAATGAATGGAAACCAGGGGACAACAAAAATGGCTTCCCCAATTCTCCCAGAGACCTGAATATGAGATCAGAGGCAGGCCCCCACCTTTCCCCAGTCCTGAATTCACACTGCTGTGAAACTACAACTCCCATCCTGCCCTGACACATTTGGGACTTAGTGACTCCCACTGCCTTCCATTCTGAGCCCCTGCAGCAAAATCACCAGATCAGTTACCATGGCAGCCTGGACAGTGTCAATCCTGTTTGCCATAATATATCTCTGTTGGGGTGAAAGATCCCAGGTTCTTAAATAAAAAGTAAAAAAATAACATGAAAACTGTCTTAGTTGCCCAACCAATCAGAGCACACCTTTCTAAGTCTTCTAAAAAAAAAATGAAAGGTGATCACTGATTGGTTGCTATGGGCAGTTTTGCTAAATGAGTCAACCGTGGTAAGTTTTGGATGCGGAGAGACTGAGCGGCGCGTCCCTAAGTGTTCTGCCTGGCCTGCATAGCATAGATCTTGTTTGCCCTTACTGTAGTGTAGTTTCCTGCCCAGCACTCCAATGCCCTTCCACTCCTACCTCCCCCTTACAGCATGCGAGAACTGCAGCTGCATGCCCCTCCTCCCCTCTACTGTTTACTGCAGATGGCATTTTGGGAGTGTTACCATCTAGACATTTATGGCATATCATTAGGATATGCCATAAATGCCCAATAGGTGTGGGTACCATCTCTGGGAACAGCACCTGACTCAAGAATAGGGCTCCTTCGTGAACGCTGAGCACACCATGCATGCCTGGCCCCCTCTCCATTCTCTGCTATGGGACTTCTGAAAATAGCCTAGCCTGCCCTCTGCAGTTTTCAGAGGTCCCACTGCATGCACGGCTTATCCTCCATTTACATTGATGTCCCATTTTTTAGATAGGTGTGGGGTCTGCCTCTATCGATATGCCATAAATCTCCAGATAAGAATAGCCCCATTCACTCCTCCCAGTCCCATTGCTATCTGTTATTACTGCAGTAGTAAGTGTGCACATTCACTTCTGTTTAGGGGCATAGCTAAAGGCTCATGGGCCCTGGTGGAAGAGTTCAGCTTGGGCCCCCGTCCCTTAGTGCTTTGTGGCCAGGGACACGGAAGCACATAGCCTTTGTTTTGCCCGAGGCAGAAATTGAAATCCCCCCCCTTCAAGCCAAATTCTTGATCTAACCCCTTCCCTCCAGCTAGGGGTGTAACTTGACCAGCATGGATTTTCTATAATACTAGTGTCTTATTATGTGACACAAGGGTCTTTGGGCCCCTCAGGCTCCTGGTCCCGGTAGCAACTGCTACCTCTGCACCCCCTGTAGCTACGCCCCTGCTTCTGTTACAGCCATATATTTCCCAGAGGACCTTTGGACCAGTGTTCCTCAACTCCAGTCCTCAGGGCCCACCAGCTGATTACTAAGGAAACCCTGAAAACATGGACAGGAGATGGGCCCTGAGGACCAAAGTTGAGGAACACTGCATTAGACGACCGGACATACGTCTCAGGTTTTTCACTTGGAAACATTTGTAAAGGTAGACAATGGGGTGGGGGTAATATCAGCTCTATTCATGCATCAAGTCTACCCCAGAAGTCATTCTTACCTCTTCTGAATTGTGTGAAATCCGGGTGCCTTGTCTTCTGCACTGATTGTGTCTCTTTGCAGCATTTTACAGCATCATGACAAAACCTTGCCCCGGTGTCCCCCGGAGGAAGTCAAAGCAGCCACAAAGGAGTCCTCCAACTTCCTCTCAGCCTTCCCTAGGTAGCAGTAGTAAGTTTAACTTTGATTAAATTGTTTTTATATATATATATATATATATATATATATATATATATATATATATATATATATATATATTTATTGCAGGTTTGCACTGTTTCATGTAATACTATATTGTAGTAAAGTGTTCTGCTGTAGAATCACCACTAGGGGGTGCAAACTGAAGACTTGAGTTATATGATGCTGTATGAATAGGCGCATAGTGATCGCCCTCTAGTGGCCGCTGCAGGAAACTTCATTTTAAGCTTATGTGTATTTGTTACAGAAAGGCAGAAGAGAAGTCGCAGAGAGATACCACAAGAAAGAAAACGCTACCGCCCTGGAGTCCGAGCGCTAGCAGAAATAAGAAAGTACCAAAACTCAACCAATCTACTCATCCGGAAAGCTCCATTTGCAAGGATGGTGAGTGTGTTGTGTGCAGCTGCTCCTCTCACTCTCTTCTTTTCGGGGGTCCATAGGACACATTGTTTCCCCTTTAATTCTTGCAGGTGAGAGAAGTGTGCATGAATATAACTCAAGACGTGGTGTACTACTGGCAAAGTGCAGCATTCATGGCACTGCAAGAGGTCAGTATCTGAGCCCTTGACCAACGGACTGGCTTGGGTTGTTCTCCCCCATGAGTAATAGAGGAGGGAGGATGCCCTCCCAATTATATAGATAAGCCTTAGCAGACCTATTGATATAGGTTTACGTGCATCGTTAAGAGATCCCAGATAATAAGTGAAATCTGTCAGGTCTTCACAACCCCTTTAAGCTTTGTAGTAGAATGCACAGAAGATGCTGTCACGTTAAGGGGGATTTCCTAGATTCCCCTAGTCCTCATTTGAATGGAGCTGGGATCAAGAGTGTGCACTTCTGCTCCATTGAAAGCCTATGAGAGACAGCAGAGTACAGTGCTCAGCTCCTTTCACATGAAGTTTGAGTAGAGTGGAGGCACACACCTTGACTTCCATTTAAAACAGGAGACATTAGACCCCCATTCTTGTGATTGGTAGAGGTCCCCTGTCCTGTGGGTAGGGAAAAGATTTGGGAAAAAACCCTTTAAGAAGGATGAAATGCTGTCATGTCTTCCTGCAGGCCGCAGAAGCCTTTTTAGTACGACTCTTTGAAGATTCCTACCTCTGCAGTGTCCATGCCAAGAGGGTGACTCTTTTTGTAAAGGACATCCGGCTCGCACGTAAAATCAGAGGCATTGGTGAATGACTGTGATAGTCCACCGTATACCAACCATTTTAGCTTTATCATTCAGGATGTTAAAAGAAAATGTTAAAAATGTTATATTGTTGGGCCGTTTAAGAATTGGATGAATCCTTTCATCATCATACACAAGATCCAGCCTAAAGGTAAATCGGCTTTAGTTTCCCCTCCTGACATTAGGCACTGTAAAGATTTGCCAAGACCTGCGTAATCAGGGTTGTGATGCTGATAAGTAGACCCGAATGGGAGTTGAATGATCACCGCAGGCAATAGAAAATGACCACATAGTGGCGCTGCCCTGCTGGAAACAACCAGTGACCAAATCTATGCATGGAGGGGAGACTTGAGCCAGGTGGGGAGTTTTGTTCCCTCCTCTAATAATGTAAATGTCTTATTTGCATTTTATGTTCTGACTCGTATTTTGTATTTGTTAAATAAAAAGTAAACATTTTTGTATTTTAGAACTTGCCGCTGTGTCCTTCCCTCCACCATGCTTTATACTGCAGCTGTACATATTAATACACAGAGAGCTATTTTCCTTTACAGTAATGATCCAGCAATGATGCAAGCAATTAAACGACCATAAAGTACCCACAGGTGGTATGATGATTACCTGTTGATAGACCCTTACAAAAGTCAGATCTGTGGGGGTCATTCACCATGGGCGCTACGCCAGTTTTTTGTGTAAAAAAGTCGGAGGACCCCATTTTGAGATTTGTTTAAACGCCTGTGCGACAATATTTTGTTGCACAGACGTTTTTGCACTGTGCCCGCTAAAAAGAAAAAAAGTTGTGGCTCCAGGAAGGTAGGAAGTGAAAAACAAAAACTGAAAATTGCAGGATCCTGAAGGGTTAATATAAAACAAAAGTTAAGAGGACAGTAATTCCATTAAATCCCTAAACTCAGACTGCCAGGGTCCCTTCTATAAACGGGCAATGGTCTCTCACTCAGTGGCGCTCACTAGTCCCTATTTTTTTTTATCAAATCTGTTTTTATTGAGTAAAACCCCAAATAAGTGTCATACAATAGTATTGCGACAATTCCACAAATATTAAAGAAAAGTTAAAAGAAGAATAAACAAAAGGAACAGTAATAATAACCATGCTGCCACAACATTGGTCATACATTTCAAATAGTTACAGAATGGAAGGCGTTTGTTGGGGGGGAGGGGAGACAATTGAGATTTCACGGAGATGCCAAGCCCACTGTGGCCTACACTCGAATCTTCATATGTTGTAGCCAAGGGCCCCATATTTTGAGAAAGCTATCGTGTTTATGGATTTGCCAGCTGGACAACTCCTCCATCCTACATATTTGGTCTATTTTGTCAAGCCATTGAGCTTCTGATGGGGGAACTGTTTGTAGCCACAATAGGGGAATCAAACACTTCGCCGCAGCAATCAAATGTGTCGTCACAGACAATTTGGAGGGTTTAAAAGTAGAGGTTGGCCGAGCTAGCAGCACCATATCAGCTGTCAACGAGAAATCAGATCTCTCCATGACCCTGATATGTTTTTCAATCATTTGCCAAAAGGGGGTAATCAATGGGCAGAACCACCATATATGACTCAGGGTGCCAATGTGAGCATGACATCTCCAGCACCTCTTATCATTTGTGAGACCCTGATGGTACATAAGATCTGGTGTCTTGTACCATCTTGTAAGTAGTTTGTAATGATTCTCTTGAATTTTTATACATGGGGAAAAACCATGTGAGTGTGCAAGAACAAAAGACTTGTCTTTCTCTGACAGCTGTATGTTAAGTTCCTCCTCCGTCTAGAAAAGAAGGTGTCGCAGGACCTTCAAATAACTGTAGATGACCATATAACGTAGATAGCTTACATCTAGTATGAGAATGAGTGAGCATCAATTTCTCAAACCCAGATAATTCCCTGATGGCCTTGTATCGTGACAGGTAACTGGTGCATAGGGAAGTAATTTGTTGTCGTTGAAGAAAGTTCAAGGAGACGCCTGGGAAAAGAGAATCAACAACAGCTTGTTCAGGTGGTCTATTATTAGGCATACAGTCAGCTATAGTATAGAATTTTAAGCTATTCCATATATCTGATTGTGCACTCAAAGGCTGTCCCAGTAGGCGAGGCAGTAAAGCACCTGGAGTCAGAGGGGAATAATCACTGAACAACGTCCTTGAGTTATATAAAGAATGCCACACTGTGAGTGTGCCCTGTACCAGGCTAGAGGGTAGACGTTGTATCTCCTGACGAGTGGACAACCATAATAAGCCATAGGCTTCTGGGCCAATCACACACATGTCAGATTCTACTTTAACATCAGCGGAGGGCTTAGCATACATGTCCAACCACCTCTGGAGATGGATGGCTTGGTAGTAGCGTTTAAGATCGGGTAGTCCCATTCCTCCTCGCTGCTTCTTTTGAGAAAGCAACTTATAAGGCAGTCTAGGTTTTCTACCATGCCAAAGGAAGGATGAGAAGCACCTGCGCAATCCATCAAAGTAAGAATTGGGTATTAACATAGGAATCATTTGCAAATGATAAAGTATCAAGGGGAGGACATAGGTTTGTATTAAGTTTTTTCTGCCCATCCAGGATAAATAGGGGATATCATATTCTCTCAACAACCGCTGCACTTTGTGTAATAGTGGCAGAAAATTAAGAGAATATAAGTCAGACATATTACTGGGAATCTGAATGCCCAGATATTGTATGGAACTAGTGGCCCAGTGAAAAGGTGATAGTGATTGAAGAATAAGTGCCTGGGAGGGTGGGAGGGTTATGTTCAAAATATCAGATTTTGCATAATTGATTCTAAAGTTTGATAACGAGCCATATTCCTCAAATATAGTCAGGAGCCGGGGCATCGCTGCTACAGGGTCAGATAAGGATAATAGAAGATCATCTGCAAATGCAGAGATCAAGTGGGGCCTAGAATTTAACATGAAGCCCGAAATTTGCATGTCTTGCCTAAGCGTCTGCAGTAGTGTCTCGACAGTGAGGATAAACAAAGATGGGGAGAGTGGGCACCCCTGCCGTGTCCCGTTAGAGATGTTAAAAGAAGGCGAAAGGGTGCCATTTACCTTCACTCTTGCCGAGGGGTGCTCATATAGGGTATCACTAGTCCCTATTTTGCACATTATAGACCCTAAATGGTTGGCTGATGTCAGTGCACTCGCCCTGCGAAGTGGCAACCCCTAGACAGGAACCTCGGACCTAACCTCCCCCTCATAGGTGTGGATTTTAAGACAGAAACTCCATGTTTTTCATATGGATTTCTCAGCATTTCCGCACCAGATCCGCTCCAAAAAACAGTGCAGTTTTGATGCATCTTTTCCTTATATCTCACCCTTGCATTGCAAAGGATGAAATCCTCACAAACAATTCACCGGCTGCAGATTTCTAAATCCACACGGCAGGTCAGTTTCCAGACGTCAGAAAACAGAGTATACGTGAACTTTGTCTGATTACATTCACTTTGCTGGTACTCTATTACGCTGCTTTTTTGCACGAAAATCTGTGCATAATCCGCAATGTATGCAGGTGACCTTAAAGGGGTTTTCTGAGTGTTTTATACCGATGACCTATCCTTGGGATAGGTCTTACTACTGACGTCCCCGGAATCAACTGTTTGAAGAGGCCGGAATGGCCTCACATGGTCACATGGCTTAGGCACAGCTCAGCGCCTTATCGCAGCTTACCAAGCACAGCACCATCCATTGCATAGAGGCTGTGCTTGGTATTGCAGCTTAGTCCCATCCCTTGAATGGGATTTAGCTGCTCCTAGGCTTTGTGACCAATGAACGTGATATCACATGGCCTAGGAGTCTGACCCCCACCGACCACATACTGATAACATATCCTGGGGATCGGTCATCAGTATAAAACACTCTGAAAACCTCTTGAAATTATCCTCTCTGCCCTTCATCCAATACTTTTTGCCAAGCAGCATAGCAGGTAGACAGTGGAGGTTATTTATCATGGTCGTCTGTTTTTGGCCATAAAATCAGACAGGCGTATTTCATTCAGCTGTCTTTCTTTTGCCGAATATTTTATAAGTCTCACAGCAGTTAATGAATTGCACTAGGCATATTGCTATTAGGGCTCATGCACACGACTGTCTGCATTTTGCAGTCCGCAAATTTTAATCCTTTAGGGGATTAATATAAAAAAAAACAAAAATGAATAAACTTCCCCTGTAGTGTAGTAAATCAGTGCACCTATAGGGGGGCGTTTCATACACCAGTCTTGATCTATGTTACTCTGGCGTGAGATGGGCAAAAACTCATTAAATAGAAGGAGGTGATTATAAAACTAAGGCTGAGGGCACTCAGGGATATGCAGCAGGACAGATGTGATCCAGGGAGATATCCGATCGGCATATCTGGAGTAAGGAAGGAATTCCTCCCCTTCACGACTGCCATATGGTTATATATGCAGATAGCACGTATATAAACAATCTGGCAAGCTGAAAAGCGCTTGGATTAAAACTTCTGCGTCTGCACTGCCGCTGTTATGAACAGCATACAATCCAGTAATATTGGCAAGGGACCAATCAGAGTGGTTCCTTGCCAGCGATCACTCTGATTAATTTGTCTATGCAGACTAACCAATCGGAGTGGGGCAGTGTAAAAATGCCGGTTTTGGGCTCTGATCTGCACTCTACTGCTGGTGGCGGCTCAGCTGTATGCTGACACTCTGCTGTAATGGGAGAGATCAGTGTTTGCACCGATCTCACCCATTTAACCCCCTTAGATGCTGCGGTCAGTAGACACCCCTGGCATCCATGAGGTTAATAAAGGGAGGGGGCTCCCTCTTTCAACAATCGGGCTGCTGCACTGCTATGGCGGCCTGTTGGTTGCCATGGCAATCTGACACCTTGCAAAAGCTTCCAGTGATGCAATGTATCAGTGTAAAACTGATAGTATTACACTTTGCAATACAAGAGCATTGAAGAGTATAGTCCAGCCATCAGCCAACTGAATCTTCAAGATCCAAGTGACACTTGATTAAAAAAAAGTATAAGGATAAAAAAATTCATAAATAAATATAAAAATGTAAATTAAAAATAAAATAAATTGCCTTTTCCCATATCCGCTCATTTATAAGAGATTAAAAAATGGGAAAAAACAACAAAACTACACATAATTGGTATCGCTGTGTCCATATTGACCTGATCTATAAAATGATCATGGTACTAATCCTGCATGGTGAATGCTGTAAAATTGCGGCGAATCAATGGATGTCGTATATCTAGACTTCTCCAAAGCTTTGACACGGTACCACACAAAAGGTTAGTATATAAAATGAGAATGCTTGGCCTGGGATAAAATGTCTGTATGTAGGTAAGTAACTGGCTCAGTAATAGAAAACAGAGGGTGGTTATTAATGGTACATACTCAGATTGGGTCACTGTAACTAGTGGGGTACCACAGGGGTCTGTATTGGGCCCTATTCTCTTCAATATATTTATTAATGATCTTGTAGAAGGCTTGCACAGTAAAATATCAATTTTTGCAGGTGACCCTAAACTGTGTAAAGTAATTAACACAGAAGAGGACAGTGCACTGCTACAGATAGATCTGGATAGACTGGAGGCTTGGGCAGAGAAGTGGCAGATGAGGTTTAACATTGACAAATGTAAGGTTATGCATATGGGAAGGAATAATGCAAGTCACCAGTACATACTAAATGGTAAAACATTGGGTAACGCTGACATGGAAAAGGACCTAGGAATTTTAGTGAACAGCAAACTAAGCAGTAGAAACCAGTGTCAGACAGCTGCTGCCAAGGCCAATAAGATAATGGGTTGCATCAAAAGAGGCATAGATGCCCGTGATGAGAACATAGTCCTGCCACTTTACAAATCACTAGTCAGACCACACATGGAGTACTGTGTACAATTCTGGGCTCCTGTGAACAAGGCAGACATAGCAGAGCTGGAGAGGGTTCAGAGGAGGGCAACTAAAGTAATAACTGGAATGGGTGCACTACAGTACCCAGAAAGATTATCAAAATTAGGGTTATTCACTTTAGAAAAAAGACGACTAATGATGATGATAACAACTTATCACACAGCTCTGTTGAGAGAAAAATAAATGTACAGGGGGTCACTTCGGCAAATAGCATTTATTATGCAGAGAAAGTTTCCACGGTTAAAACCACCCTGCAGTCCAGCAGCATGGCTGTGCTTACAAGCTATAGAAAAAAGCACCAGTTTACATGAGCACCCACGGTCCTGGCCACCAGAGAGGCTGGAATTTTTTCTTTTAGTGTGCAAGCGTGGCCACTGCTGCTGGATTGCAGGGTGGTTGTAACCACAGAAACGAGCAGTGTATAATGTGATGGAAAAATGAACCAAGCCAGCACAATACATTAGTAAGGCTACTTTCACACTAGCGTTTTTAAATTCCGGTATTGAGTTCCGTTATAGGGGCTCAATACCGGAAAAAAACGCTTCAGTTTTGTCCCCATTCATTGTCAATGGGGACAAAACTGAACTGAAGACAACGGAATGCTCCTGAAAGCATTCCGTTCCGTCTTCAGACCGGAGAACAAACCGCAGCATGCTGCGGTTTTCTCTCCGGTCCAGGCATCCGCACCAAGACGGATCCGGAATGACCCCCAATGCAAGTCAATGGGGACGGATCCGTTTGGTGTGGACACACCAGTAATCCGGATCTGTCCTCCATTGATTTCCAATGGGGGATCATTCCGGATCCGGCTACATACATAGAGACATACATACAAACAAACATACATACACACATACATACGTTTCCCCACTGCGCCCAGCAGAGGACGCTGTGGGGAATCGTCATCACTGCGTGCAGGAGGCGCGTGAAGACGTTCTGCCGGCGTCCCAGGAGTATGTGAGTATGTATGTGTGTCTGTGTTAACATGTGTGGGGCCGGAGCGCTGCTCTGGCTCCACACATGTATCAGCGTTAGCACCTTTAGGTGCCGGATCCATGCTAACGCTAGTGTGAAAGAGGCCTAAGTGTCTTGTATTTACTTTATCTACATGATAAATGCCACTTGCTGAAGTGAGACAGCCATTTAAGACCGCCCCCAGTCAACTATCAGTGACTGAGAGCTATGTACATACTGTATGTATAAACACTTAGGACTCATACACATGAACGTGTTTTCGGTTTGCATTTTTTACAGATCAAATGCGGATCCATTCCATGTTATGTGTGCTGTCTGCATCCATTTATCATGTAGAGAAAGTGAATACAAGGCACTTACTAATGTATTGTTATTATCCATATTGTCTCCTTTGCTGGCTGGATTCATTTTTCCATCACTTTATACACTGCTCATTTCCATAGTTACAACCACCTTGTAATCCATCAGCAGTGGCCATGCTTGCACACTATAAGAAAAAATGCCAGCCTCTCTGGTGGCCGGGACCATGGGAGCTCACATAAACTGGTATATTTTTCTATAGTGTACAAGCAAAGCCATGCTGCTGGACCGCAGGGTGGTCGTAAACCATGGAAACTTTCTTTGCATAATAAATGCATACCTCCCAACCATCCCGCTGGATGCAGCGGGACGGTCCCAGATTGCAGTGGCTGTCCCGGTACGGGGGAGGTATGTCCCGGTTTCTGGCAGCTGTCCCTGCGTCCATAAGAAGCAGAGACAGTTGCCTGTATTATGATGAAGCAGACAGGCTGCATCGGCTCATTGCTTCATCATCCCTACCCCCTGCCGGCTCTCCATACCTCTGGTCTATCCGGGGGGCGGGACCGGACGACAGTCAGCCTTAGCTCCGCCCCTCCAGAGACTAGAGCAGCCGATGTCCTGCTGCTGCTGCTGCTGCTAGGAAGAAGGTAAGTATATGGTGTTTATTTTTTTAACTTTCTGTAAGTGGCACAATGTGGGCATATTACTGGGGGCATAATGTAACATACATAGTAATATAATTTATAAGGCCGAAAGAAGACATCTGTCCATACAGTTCGGCCTGTTATCCTACAAGTTGATCCAGAGGAAGGCAAAAAACCCCTGTGAGGTAGAAGCCAATTTTCCCCACTTCAGGGGAAAAAATTCCTTCCCGACTCCAGTCAGGCAATCAGAATTACTCCCTGGATCAACGACCCATCAATGGTAACTATAACCTGTAATATTATTACCCTCCAGAAATACATCCAGGCCCCTGTTGAACTCTTTTAGTGAACTTACCATCACCACCTCTTCAGGCAGAGAGTTCCATAGTCTCACTGCTCTTACCGTAAAGAATCCTCTTCTATGTTTGTATACAAACCTTCTTTCCTCCAGATGCAGATGATATCTATCCAGATCCATCTGTAACAGTGTACTATCCTCTTCTGTGTTAATTACTTTACACAGTTTAGTGTCATCTGCAAAAATTGATATTTTACAGTGCAAGCCTCCTACAAGATCATTAATAAATATATTGTAGAGAATAGGGCCTAATACTGATCCCTGTGGTACCCCACTAGTGACAGTGACCCAATACGAGTGTGTACCGTTACTGGGGCATATGGGAATGTTACTGGGGGCACAACATATTACTGGGGGGCACAATGTGGGCATGTTACTGGGGGCACAACATATTACTGGGGGGCACAATGTGGGCATATTACTGGAGGCACATAACGGCATATTACTGGGGGGCACAGCTGGGCATATCACTGGGGGTACAGCTGGGCATATTAATGGGGCACATAGCTGTGGAATAATTACTATGTGGGGCAGTAACGGGAATGGGTGGGATTAGGTGTATAGTTGTTTTGGGCGGGGTTAGAGGCGTGTCCCTCTTTGTTCATTTACAAAGTTGGGAGATGTGTAAATGCTATTTGCTGAAGTGGCAAAACGCCTTGAAGGTGAAAACTGGCTGTGTACAGGGGTTGTACAGGATTAGAAAAACAGCGCCATGCCTGTCCTTGGGTTGTGTCTGATATTGCAGTTCAGCTGTATTGAACTGAATACGGCTCAGATGCAATACCATACACATCCTGTAGATAGAGGTGGAGCTGTTTATGGGAGAAAGCATTTATGTTTTTTCTAATCCTGGGCAATCCCTTTAAATCATATTAAACCATGACATTTTATAGCTGCTGTGTTGTCCTGTTGATGGAACCCGGTTATATGTAGTAGTGCAATCTACTGCGCGTATAGCAGTGTATTGGCGTTGCTGTGCAATGGGTGGGAATAGTTCTTGCATAGATAGGAGTCCGAGCAGATAAGGTTGGTGTCCTATAGGACTCATTGGTGGCAGTGGAGCCTCTAGAGAAGGGAGTGAGTGTTTTACAGGGAGGAGAGAATACTGACTGGTATTCTGGGGACAGCCTATTGTATCAACGCACAGGGAAGCAAGCATATAGGTTTTGCCAAAGAGTCAGTGGTGAAAGATGGTATCCGGTGTTTTGTGCAGTGAGGGGCACTACTTTTACTACAATTCCAACCTCAATCGGAACATGTTTGACAATGTCAACATGTTATCGTTAACCCTTTCAGCCCTTCCAGAGGTTTTAGTTTTTGCGTTGTTTACTCGCCATATTCTGACCCCTATATCTTTTCTTTATTTATGTGTAAGGGCTCATTTTTTATGAGGCGACCTGTACTTTTCATTGATTGAATTTTTGGGGTATGTATCACTTTTTGATCACTTTTAATTTTTTTTGTGAGGTAAAGCAACCAAAAAACTGTGGATTGGCCATTTTTATATTTTAATAGTACAGGCGTTTTTGCACGCGGTATTGCCCATGAAGTGTGATTTTTTTTATTGTTTATGCATTTTTATTTTCATTTTGGGGAAGGGAGGGTGATTTTAATTTTTTTTATTTTTTTAACAGTATACAGCGGCTGTACTTGGTATTGTAATTCAGCGCCATTCGATTCAATGGGGCTGAGCTGCAACTAAGCCATGTGACCAATGTATGGTGATGTCACATGACCTAGGAAGAGGCTGTGGTGCTCATGGACTCTTCTAACAGTTGATCAGCAGAGGTCCCGGGTGTTGGACTCATTGGTGCAGCAGAGTCTCTAGAGAAGGGAGAAGAGAATACTAACTTTTGAATCCTCCCAACAGCGCTCCTCCACCGTCTGTGAAGCCAACATGCGAAGGAAAAGTTATGGTTAACCCATTCCCGACCTCCATACGCATGTATACGTCAGCAGCCGGGACATTAAAGATGGTGCCAACTTGAAAGCGCCATAGCAGTCACCTGGGGTTAATGAATGCGACTGACAATAATAGTCGATCGCATACATTTAACGCGTTCAGATGCCATGGTCAGATGTGTTCTGTGAAGTCGAAAACCGGGAGGGTGTGCCCTCCCGCCCGTGCACTGGCTCCCCCTAACAAGGATCAGAAGGTGCTGGATGGAGTGTGCAGCAGCTTCAGTCCTCCCAAATCATCTGAGGCTGCCACACATTAGTTCCTATGAGCCCCATTTATTTCCTACTTCACGCTACATTGCATGCAACCGTAAATAGTGCCATTAGAAAGTACAACTTGTCCCACAAAAAGCAAGCCCTCATACCGCTATGTGAATGGAAACATTTTAAAAGTTATGTGTCAGGATTCGGGGGCGCTGCGGCCCTCCAGCGGATGTTGGGCGGGTGCGGGCGTTCCCGTGTCCTGACGTTATGCGGCGCTCATCCCGAGTGCAAGCCAGAAAATCCTCTTGTAACACTTAGGTTCCTTAAGGGTTAAAGGTTGGCTAGTTTTGCTAATTTTACTGGCAGGCGTCCCTGCCAGTAATTTTGGTCCATTCAGGGTGTGGCTGGGATCCATGCTCCTATCACGCCTTGGGGCTGGGACTCTAGCCACTATTTAGTTTCTCACTCGCCATTTATCTGTGTCTGCTATAGAGCCTTGTGCCTTAGCTAGCTACTCTGTGTTTATCCGGTATTCCAGTGACTCTGTACCTTTTTCCCTGGTTTCTGTTACTGTTACCTACCTGTTGTGTTATCCTCTGTTTATTCCTTGCTTGGTTCCTTTACCTTTTATCCCTTCAGTTCCTGACCTGTTTAGGGTTGTTCCTGCTTGTGTTTTGTTTTTGTTGTTTGTCTCGTGTTCCATTTTCTTCAGTTTAATTGCAGTCTTCGGTTGGGGCCGGCCTGTTAAGGAGCCGGGTTCCCCCAAAAGGCAGGGACAGTGGTTTGGGAGGAGTGTCAGGGCCTCACTTTGTCTGTGTCATTTGTATTCCCCTGACCTACTCCTCACATTATGGCTGGGAGTTAAAGAAAATGAAAAAATGGAAAATTTCTTGTCATTAACGGGTTAATTCTGAGAAAAAATATATAATTCTGGTATACTTCCCTGAAAGAAATGGCAGCAGTCCCATGCTCTGAAACACACAAGTAGTAGCTGGCCTGCGGCGGTACATATGGGCCCAGTAGATAGTGGGTTCCACAGGCACCATAAAAGCAGCTTTCTACAAGGAGCCCTCTGCTGTGTGTGTGCTCCTGCACACAAACTGCCCAAATGGGGCACAAATTGGCACATATTTTAAGCAAATTAGGTTTCTTTAATTTTTCCAATTCGCTCAAAGAGGGGTTGGAGTTTAGTGGATGGGTGTAGATTAAAATGAAAGGGGCATGGTCTAATATGCAATGTTTTTACAAAATTGTGCCTCAAAGTAAGCTGACCGTTAGTTGACATACAGTCAGGCCAGTTTCACATGAGCGTATTCAGTCTGCTCCATTTAGAAGCAGTATTTCCCAGACTGAACACTGCTTCTATAATAGGATTCGGCCACTTTCCGGCTTAAATGCCGGCTTTTGCCCGGACAGAAAGTCCTAACTGCATCTTTATTTATATAATGCCAACATAGTCTGCAGCACAAATCTTGGCACTCCAGTTTACCTCTGAGAGGTAAATTAACTTCCTATGAAACTGACCCTACTGTGTGTTGGGGATGAACACCTACATGTCAGCCACCAACTACCTTGCTCCACATCTATGATGTGCCTTGAGTTCTTTGTTTGGGAAAAGCGTATTACAAATGTTTATCATTGTTACTTTTATGTCACTGGCTGGTTTCCGTCAGCCCCATAGAAATTAATGGGAGTGGGGGCCGCGCATGAGCGATGCGATCCCATTCACTTGTATGGGAGCAGCGCTTGGTGGTGGCTGGACCCTCGGAAACCCGGGGTCCTCCAGCTACACTCCTAGCAATATGCCCCCATTGTCTGTGGTGGGAATACCCCTTTAAGGCTGTATTAGACACCCCAATCAGGCAGACAATTGTCGGGAGGGAAGCGTTCTTTCTTGGCAATCACCTGATCACTAGTGGCAGCAGTATTACATTGCAAGATGATGGCTATATAACTGACCAAATAACTAAAGTGTGAACTCAGTTTAATCAGGGTTGATACGAAGGCTCGTTAGCAATCTGCCGAAAAACCAGCAGGTGTAATACAGGCTTTAGTGGTTTGGAAGACTAAGATATGCTCAGAAGTAATTAAACTGTAAGAAGCCGTACAACAGGTTAAAAGGATAGGCACATTATAAGAATAATAAAACTGATGGGAAAAAAATAGACAAATTGACTTTCTCCATGGCTTTATTGAAAACAGCAGGTATTAAAGGGAGTCTGTCACCTCATTTTCACCTATATAACTAACAGCAGTTCCCCACAGAAGATTGCAGACACATCCCAGACATACCTGTGTGCACCGTGTGTCTGTATTCCATGTCCAGAAAAAGCACTTTTATTCTGCAGGAAAACAGCTCCCAAGTGCCCGGCTGAAAGTGAAACTAAAAACAGCTTTCTCTCCCGACTCGATTTCTAACAGCTATATCTTCTGATATACTGGATATAGTGCTGTGATTTTGGTATCATTTTAAAGCTTGGAATGTCAGCTTTCAAAGAAGGTCAGAACCATTTTTCCATCTGCTACCAATCCCAATATATGAGCAGCTAAAGCAGCCCTCCCCTCTTCAGTCTGGTTTGCTTTGAGCACTTGCAGCAGCAGAGCCGGGCACTTGGGAGCTGTTTTCCTGCAGAATAAAAGTGCTTTTTCTGGACAAGCAATACAGACACACAGTGCACAGAGGTATGTCTAGGATGTGTATGCAATCTTCTGTGGGGCACTGCTGTTAGTTATATAGGTGAAAATTAGGTGACAGACTCCCTTTAAAGTTTGTAATTCATGAGCAAAATCTTTTCCAATGCAAACTTTCTCAGTTTGGTATTTCGCAAACGCATTGTAGTAGCAATCATAAGTATCTGAAACACAATACTGGAGGTTCCTTCACACAAGGCGGAACAATCAGACAGAAAATATGCAGTTGTGATTTTTACAGTACTGTGGATTAGGACGCAGATATCTTTGTGAATCTTGATGTTAATTGATGTGGATTTCTGTGCGGATTACATTCCCCATTGAAATATATGGAGACATTCCGCTTTAGAAAAGCTGCAACACATCATTATTTATGCAGAAGAATTTTATTTTCAGCCCCATAGGATAACATAAGGAAAATATGTGGCGGATTTTCCTGCCACGTGTGAAGTGTCTTGAGACCAGCAGAAACTGCTAGGAAGGAGTATAAATGGACACATAAAAAACATAACGTGCTTTATTAGATCAGATCCAATGCAAAAACAAAGGATTGCAGTCTGTAATTTTTTTTAAGGTTCAGTAACACTGTGGTCTGAATTACCATTTATAATTGTTATTCCTTTTTTCCAAAATGAGACTAAATTCTAATACAGGGAAAAAGTGAGAGGATTTTTTCCCCATTTTTGGGTTATACTAGGACCATAACTACTCCATTACTGAAATTATACCTCTGTATAACGTTTCTATAGTTCTGTGCACATTCAAGCATTCCTTTGTAAATAAGTTTCAAGATGAGCTGCTCACAGCAACCATTCGGGCTCATGCAAATGACCATAACAATGCCTTTCTTTTGGGACATGTCATATATCTTTTTTGTGGAACGGACATATGGAAACGGAATGCAAACTGAGTAATTTCGTTTTTTTTATTTTATGATTATATTATTCTGTACCATGCTTATCACCAGAAAGGGAGCGTATGTACCTCACTGGAACCAGCCTTCAGGGGAGCTGTTGAATGACAAAATAGTTATGTTGAACAGTGGCACAACTTTTTTTGAGCAGCTAGTAGTCATTTTGCACTAGTCACTTTGTATAGAAATTGCCCGTGCCTATGTTGGTTCTCACAGCCACTACTTTTGATGATAACCCGGCGTATACACCCTGCACCGCATCAACATTTACTGACACTGGAGTATGTCCCTAGTCCAGTTCTAGTTCTTATGGAAAAGAGTACAATCTCTTTAAGCAATACAGTACAATAATAGCAGTACAGCTATAGCCTAATTCTTGAATACAGAGTGCTAGAATACTTTGCCCCACCATTCCTTCCACTCTGTTAACTTGGAGGAACAGGCCCTTTGGTAGCCTTCAGGTCAACCAGTCTCTCACAGCCCTCACTGGCAATGGCTCTCAATTTTGTATGGTCACTGCCACCACTGCGCTTGTCTTACAACTGTGTACCATGGCTGACCCAGCTTTACTAACTTTACTAACCTAGGCTCAAGGAGAAAAGCACAGTTTACTTAAACTATTTCAACATAAGGACAGTGGAGCCCTTCTCAGCACATATCAACCTCTCAGGCTGGGGTGGGACTGTCTGTCTATGGTCTGTTAACTCCCTGTTCAAAGCAAACCCAGGCAGGCTTCCTTTCTGTGTGTCACTCACTCAGTGGCAAATCTGCCCCACTGTATGTACTCCACTAGGCCTTGTGCAAAGACCTCTCACTGCACCTAAGACATTCTGTAGGAATAAGAGCTGCCGCAGGTTCATTGACGCGCTACTGCCTGTCACCAGTGTTTTAATTATACAGACAGCCCATTTAAGCCTTAGCACGGTCCCTCGCTACCCAGTAATAATACAGTACAATGCTTTGCACCATCTATCTGCCTCCACTGTCAGCATGGATTCCTGCTCATGCTGGACTCCACTTTCTGCAAGCTGGTATCCATCAACTCTGACAGGATTTTGCACTGCCACAATGGCAGAAACTGTAACACAGGCATGCAGTACATATAAGGGCACAGAAACAGGGCAAAAACAAATACAAGGGGAAAACACAGTACCGTAAAGGGGGGGGGGTGAGGGTTACCTCTTGTACACGATCATAGAAGTAAAAAAAAATCAATGACTCCTCTTATTTGACTGTCCAGTCTTTACAATACCTGTGGCAAGGACTACATGTCTAAAAATTGCTGTACAAAATAGATTTTCTGTCTGTACACAACTGGTTTACTAGCACAACGTCACTGGTGGTCATGGATCATGCTTAACCTCAGTGACACCAATCACATTCCTACTAACAAGATTATAACCCTCTTCTATTTGCATAAAGACAGCAATCTGTATTTGAGAAAGTTGCAGTGTAAGTAGATGAAATGTCACATATTTGGGTGGACTGTTTGAATGGATAATAAATTCACATTTATACCTATTGGAGTTCTTCTCTAACCACATTTACATCTGCAACAGACTAACTACACATGGTGTAAAGTTTCAGGGTGACTGATGTTTCAGAGACATTTGTAAGCATACATTTTCAGGTATCAGATCCTAAAGGAGCTGTCACATTGGAGCTCCACACATGGGGCAAAACATTGCCTACAGTCTGAGTATCTAATGGGTTCTGTACTCTGTGACGTTTCTGATGATCAACAAGATTTGATTTCTTGGTATAACTTTTCCCACATTCTGAACAGGAATATGGTTTCTCCCCTGTGTGAATTCTCAGATGTTTTACAAGATTTGATTTGCTTGTAAAATATTTCCCACATTCTGAACATAGAAATGGTTTCTCCTTTGTATGAACACTCTGATGTTTAACAAGATTTGATTTCTGGATAAAACATTTCCCACATTGAAGACAAGAAAATGGCTTCTCCCCTGTGTGAATTTTGTGATGTTGAAGTAGATGGGATTTCTGGGTAAAACTTTTATTGCACTCTAAACATGAAAATGGTCTCTCCCCTGTGTGAATTCTCAGATGTTTTACAAGATCTAACTTCCTGGTGACGCATTTCCCACATTCCGAACATGAAAACGGTCTCACATCTTTTTTCTGCAGACTAGAATTAGATCTATTTTTTAAGTTTCCCCCATATCGTTCAAATGCTTGATCCACTCCGTGGCCTGGAATTTGCTTTACAGTCTGTAAATATGCAACAGGAGGGACGGAGGGAAATATAATGGAGCGTTTTCCAAAATTATCTCGAATAGTATCATTAGGCATTGCTTCAGAATCCTGGTATGTAAGTCTCAGTCCATCTGAGACTTGTAGTCTGTTGCAGTTATCTGCTGAAAAAGGAAACCAATTTAATGTTATTTCTTTTCCAAACCACAACTGAAGCTACATTTTCTGAGGCCCCTTACACACATTTCTGTAAAAAGAAGGAACATTTCTTTATTATTATAGCATGTATGGCATATTCACAGAATATGCCATAAATGACTGATAACTGCCATCAGAACACGGAACTAGTCACCTCTGTTTGCCAAGGATTCACAGATTTAATGAAGGGGTGGCTAGCCTTGCACACAACACTCTAGATCCATCCTCAGTGCGCCTGCATGAGAGGGAATGTAAGCACAAGCGCACAGCAGCAGTGTATATTGTCACACCCCCTCCCCAAGCCAGGTGCATATAGTTCAGGATGGCCATGTGCCCCCCCCCCCCCCCCCCCCCCACAGTCCCGCTCCACAACCCTTCTGTCCATGCACCCCCCGTATACAGTGTACTGCAGTGTATTAAAGAGCCATCAGACCCACTGGATCTGCAAGAACCAAGTGGGTCTGGGTCCAAAAAGTTTTTAAAAAATAAAATAAAAAAAAGGTTAAAAATTGCAAATAAAAATTAAAGCGTCCTTTTCCCAAAATAAAGTTAAAAGAAAATAAAAACATAGGGAAAAAGAGAAAAGTAGACACATTAGGATATTAGGTATCGCTGCATCCGTATCGACTGGCTTTATAAAAATATCACAACATCCACCCGGTGAGGTGAACGCTGTAAAAACGAAAAATAAAAACAGTGCCAAAACAGCCATTTTCTGGTCACCTGACAAAAAGTATAATACCAAAAGGCGTTTTTAGCCCCAAATTGGTAACAATCAAATCGTCATCTCATCCCACAAAAAATGAGACCCTACCTAAGACAATTTCCCAAAAAATTAAAAAAAATATGGCTCTCAGAAAATGGCAACACAAAAACAAAATTTTATTCTGTTCAAAAATGCTTTCACTGTGTAAAACTTAATAAAAATAAGAACAATAGACATTTTGGGTATCGCCGCATCCGTAACCACCTGCTTGATAAAGATATCCCCATGCCATGAGATGGCCCCTCAGGTGAATGCTGAAAAAAAAAAAACATTTAAAAAACTATGCCAAAACAGCCATTTTTTTTCACCTTGCCTCACAAAAAATATAATACCAAGCGATCAAAAAGTCTTATGTACCACAAAATGGTACCAGTCATCTCATCCCACAAAAATGAGTCCCTACCTAAGACAATCACCCACAATCACCTAAAAAGATTTTATTCTGTTCAAAAATGCTTTCACTGTGTAAAAACATGACATATTGGGTATCGCCGCGTCCATAACAACCTGCTCCATAAAAATATCACATGAGATGGCCCCTCAGGTTATTGCTGTAAAAAATAAAATTAAAAACTATGCCAAAACAGCCATTTTTTTCACCTTGCCTCACAAAAAGTGCCTCACCAAGCAATCAAAAAGTCTTATGTACCCCAAAATGGTACCAATAAAATGTCACCTCATCCCGCAAAAAAGGAGTACCTTTGAATATTTCCCGCTGTATATAAAATGGCCGAAAATGATGCCCCCTAGATATAATATGTGTCCCCAGTTCATAAATGTCCCCCGTTGCTCCAAATACATATAGATACATGTATATATGCCCCCAGAATTTATATACATATATCTATATGTATAAACTGACCCCCAGTGTCCGGGTGACACCCCCCCCCTTGCAGGAGGAAGATGCCGCTTGCAGGAGGGAAATGCCGCCCTGATGACTGGGTAGACTAGGGCACATCAAAGGAGAGAGGATTGATAAGATCCTTTGCCCTTTGTTAAACACCTCCGGCAACAACGCTCATCAACTGTTCATGCCATGGGTTGCTATGAACACGGGTGTTGGCCTCCATTGCTTGCATTGTGAAGGTTTATCACACCTGATCGGTATCTAGGACCCCTTTGTGCAGACCCCAAACAAGCAGTTGGTGACATGCTAAACCTGTTTTCATAGCATGGGCCATCCACATCTCTGCCTCATGGCCAGACACCTCCCCCCCTAATTATGAGGGATAAATAGAACTTTTCATGACCACAAGCAAGAGAGCTTTCACCACCAAAAGCAGAGGGGGCTACATACATGGAGCCAAGCAGCCCCTCCAGAAACAGAGACGGGCTAAGTACCCCTGGAATCCCGTTACCCCTAATTATCCCCAAACTCCTGACCCCTGCAGTGCCTTTATCACTGCAGATAACCCCTTGCATTCCTTGTTTTCCCCTATAACCCCTGCAAGCTTTGTGTTAACAAACGGACGGTATTTAACAAGGCAACAAAGCGGCTTCAAATGCTAGCAAAACTTGTGCATACATTTGAGGATAGCATTTGGAAGCCGGACCATGTTGCACTGGTTTCTCGGTCAACGGAGACATTTCCTCCGACCATTCATTGCCAGTGCTGTGCCAGTAATTTACAGCAGGTTTTTGCATTATGGGCGCAGCTGGCGGTGAATGTGCAGTCTTCTGCTGACCGAGATACACAGGTGGCTAAAATAGAGTCACAGTTGATAGAGCTGCAGAGGCAAAAGGAGGAACTTGAGGCTCAGTCAAGTTGAGATCATATGCTGAGATCAAGGCCTTCAAGGAGCAGGCTGCCTCTACTGATGTGACTCTAGCCAAATTCAATGATGAAGTTGCTGCTAGGTCTCGTTTGATGATCGGCATGCAACAAGCCATCAGTAATTTTGCTAAGTTGGTGCCGGCCCTCTGTTTTTCTGTAAAGTCAGGGCCAGAATCTCCGACAATTTTGCCCTGTCCAGGGCAAAAAGGGGGGAAAGATATCTGTGACAAGCCAAATCTCCAAAAATTTGAGCCTGTCCAGATGATAAAGAATACAATGATTTCTGGGAAGAGAAATATTGTGAAGAGTGCGTCCCTGAGAATGCAACAGTATAGGAGAAGAGAGCACGACTGCAGTGTGGACGGACCTAAGCCATGCAGGGCAAACATCAGGTGTTTTGCATGTGCTGGCTTAGGTCATATGGCGAAACACTGCTGGACAGGTAAGGATAGGACACAAAGGCAAATTAGGTGTTTTAGGTGTGGGAACGAAGGACACATTGCAAGGAATTGCCCTTGCGCAAGTAATTGCAATTTGTCCAATAGGAAAATCCCTGTAACAAATTGTACAGTGGGACCTAGCCAGATTGGCCATAAAAGAGTCCCACTCAGCGGATGCCTGATCAGGTGCTGAGGGGTCAAAATGGCCAATCTAGACTAGAGAATGTTTGACACCCCTGTGCCATTTGTTACCCCGTTGGTCCCCTGTGTATGTTTGTGTCCTGTGTTTGTGTTACCTGTTTGTATGTCTTTATGTTGATGGTGGCAGTCCTTGTTTACGAGTGTGTTCCGCTTTGCTGATTGTTGTAGTTTGCATTCCCCGCTGTGAGCTGCAGTTGTCAGGCGCAGCTGTTTGTGATTCATTCTGATGTCTACTTTGGGTAGAGCAGTGCTATACTGTGGACTGAGGAAGGGGTTGGTTTGCGAGCAGGTAACATCGGTACACGGTGCAGTGTGATGATTACTCTGGGCAGCCAAGGCCTCAGATCGAGACAGGTAGCGCTGTTCTGCTCAGGGTTTTCAGTAGGGCTATGTTATACTGTGGACCAGTGCCGGAAGTGGGTTGTGGACGGGCAACATTGGCACACGGTTCAGTGTGGTGTTGCACAGTGTACTCACTTGCTGGTCCAAACAGGTAACACATTTCTGATTGAGGTTGGACACCGAGTGGTTGACAGCGGGGTGCGGCCTGTGTTTTTGTGTTGTGGAGTCCTGAAGAATCAAGGCAAGACTTATGCCATGGATTCTGCTGACCTCCACAACACAGGTTAACAGGGGAAAATCAGACCGGGAACACATGAGTAAGACCAAGATGCCGTGCCATCAAGAAAAGATGATGCTTCATCCACAGCTCCCCTCAGATATCCTAGCCTATTAGGGTGGCCATCCTTATCTGTTAGTGCAGAGGGATGTGCGGCAGAGGATGGTATCCTCTGAAGGTTGGGTGTTCTTACACCAGTGTTAGGATAACGAGGGGTCCTGTGAGATGAAGGTCAGCCCAATACCTTTCTCCACACATGTGTCAAGGGTATTGCTGCTGGAAGTGCTGCAACTAATTGCACCATGAGGGGAGAAACTAGGGACAGGACCACGGTATTTGTCACTCCAACCCTAAGAACGGTACAGCTCGTAAGGGACAAACTGAATGACAGTTGGTGCGGACAGTTGGACACTAGTGAAGCCATCCCAGAAGTCTGACCAGTAGATGATGACGGTGGGAGAAGCTGAAGATAAAGGCAAGG
The DNA here is from genome assembly GCA_900303285.1 of Rhinella marina. Taxonomy (NCBI): domain Eukaryota; kingdom Metazoa; phylum Chordata; class Amphibia; order Anura; family Bufonidae; genus Rhinella; species Rhinella marina. The sequence goes on along the minus strand of ONZH01012980.1, from coordinate 30,003 downwards.
ACGGTTTATCCTGTGGACGGAGACTTTGGGTTACGGTGAAGGGCAGGGAAGAGGTCCTAGCCAAGAGGTGATGTCTAGGTATCTAAGGACGGGATTATTCTTCAGTCCATCCTGAACTGTTATCCGTTGTGAATGGGGTTCAGAAGGCAAACACATTCCCCAAAAATTGTTGTGTTCCCGACAACAGCGGGATTGTAGAAGGAAGTGCTGGTATGTATATGCTTATATGCATGCATGAATATGTATATATATATATATATATATATATATATATATATATATATACATATATAATATATATATATATATAATATAAAGCTGAGTGTATGTGTGTGTGTGTATGTCCGCTAAAGGAATCCGCACCGTCGCAGCTACAATCATGAAATTTGGCACACAGGTACAACAGGTGTCTGGGAAGGTTTTAAAATGGGTCTCAGCTCTCCAGGACGTACCGTTCCTGAGATATTCCCAAAAAAATACATTAGCCAATAGAAGCCTGGTCACATGACCCTTATAAGCCAATAGAAGCTCACAGGCAGTTAGTCTCCAAACACAACAGGTTTCCATAACAACACAGCCAGTTCACTGCTGTAGGTCTGCTTTAAAGGGGCAGAGCGGTGTGGATGACACTGTTAAAGGGGTATTCCGGTTACCATAAATATAACTTATATTTTAGACTAACTCATCAATCATTACCTCATATAATGTAAATTTCACATATTTACCGTTCAGTAGTAAGAAAAGATGTTTTCTTCTACTGCTACCCACTGTGTTTCCTCCTAAATTACTATGGCAAAAGAAAGACTTAAAAGCCCCACCTCTAGGTCCCACTAAGTCACGCCCCCGACCCGATAAGGCCATGCCCCCTCTCACTCCGCAGCCGTCAGGGATTGCAAAAAAAAGGTAAAAATCTACTTCTGTCAGCTGCAGGGGAGGGAGGGTGACTTTCTCACTGCAGCTCATGCTCAGACGCATGACAGAGAACAGGGAGTCTGAAAGCCAGACTGTCCAGCCTCCCCCCAATATGAAGCCATGCCACCGGACCCCATGAGACCAGGGAAATATCTCAATACCAGAGACAAGTGTGTATCTGACCTATACCCGTGGAAACAATGATATACCGGAGACAAGTGTGTATCTGACATATAGCCGGGGAAACAATGCTATACCGGAGACAAGTATGTATCTGACATATAGCCAGGTAAATACCGCTATACCGGAGACAAGTGTGTATCTGACTTTTGTGATATCAATAAAAAGTGATATACAATATGATGGCGTAGTCTAATGTGCATTAGATCACTTTGATTACTGTGATTCATTATGTGATAGCAAAGATGAGTGTGCATGCAACCATTTGTAGCATATAAAGGTGTGCAAAGAGAAGTTTGTAGCTGTATGTTCTAACAGACAATACCTTGCTAGGGACACAGAATCCCCAGCCATAGACGCACATATAGTATACAGACACACTGATAAATAGGCATTTGCACAAAAATAAGGCATATAAAATGTATATACATACACATATACAGTGGGGAAAAAAGTATTTAGTCAGCCACCAATTGTGCAAGTTCTCCCACTTAAAAAGATGAGAGAGGCCTGTAATTGACATCATAGGTAGACCTCAACTATGAGAGACAAAATGAGAAAACAAATTTTTGATTTTTAAAGAATTTATTTGCAAATTATGGTGGAAAACAATATTACTTACCGGTAATTTCCTTTTCTTGAATCCTCCATGACGGCATACAATGAGAGATGACCCGCCTCCAACCAGGTAGGGACAGGAAGCATAAATTTGACCCTCCTCCAGCTCCTCCTCAGTGTCTTACTGGACCGACAGCCTAGAGAGTCTATTCATGTGTATAACATTTTTTTTTTTTTTTTTTTCCATTCACACCTTACCTTAACCTAAGTGCAACCGCAATCCCCTTTTTTTTTTTTTTTTTTTGGGGTGGGAAACCCTTATGCCGTCATGGAGGATTCAAGAAAAGGAAATTACCGGTAAGTAATATTGTTTTTCCTCTTCATCCTCCATGACGGCATACAATGAGATATAACATATTAAATATTTTAGGGAGGGACAATGGCCTGCAACACTTTCCTACCAAAGGCCAGATCTTGATTGTTACATGTATCAAGTCTATAGTGTTTTACGAAGGTATGGGGGCTAGACCATGTCGCTGCCTTACAAATCTGTTCCATGGTAGCATTAGCCCTTTCAGCCCAGGAAGTAGAGACCGATCTTGTGGAGTGGGCCCTCAACCCTTGGGGAGGTTCCAACCCAGAGGATTTGTATGTCTCCAGAATAGTTGTTTTTATCCATCGTGCAATTGAATCTTTAGAAGCCCTATAACCTTTGTAGGCACCTAGAAATTGGACAAATAGAAAATCTGTTTTTCTAAAGGAATTAGAGGCGTCCAAGTACTGTAAAATGGATCTACGTACATCTAGGTTATGGAAACGTGTTTCTCCCTCATTTTTTGGATTTGCGCAAAAGGATGGAACAACAATTTCTTCCTGTTTATGAAAACTTGATACCACCTTCGGAAGAAAGGAGTCTTCTAATTTGAAAACTATCTTATCTGGAAGGATCGTGCAAAAGGGTTCTACCATCTTCAAGGCCTGGATTTCCCCTACTCTACGGGCAGATGTAATGGCCACTAGAAATAAAGTTTTTAGGGTAAGGAATCTTAGAGAAATTTCTGATATAGGTTCAAACGGTGCTGATGTTAAACCCGAAAGCACTATATTCAGGTCCCATGGAGGTACTTTAGATCTAATCAAGGGCCTCAAGCGGTCGGCTCCTTTCATAAAACGAATGACCCATGGGTGAACAGCTATCTTCTTGTCAAATACCGAGCTTAGGGCGGAAATGTGGACTCTTAGCGTATTAGGCCGCAACCCTTTTTCAAAACCGGTCTGTAAAAATCCTAATACAGACTGGATTGAAAATTTTTTAGGGGAAACCTTATACTTTAAACACCAAGCACAAAAGGTATCCCAGACTTTTGAATAGATTTTTGAGGTGATCTTTTTTCTCCCTGCAAACATTGTGTCTATAATGGCATCTGACAGCCCTACAGATTTTAAGGTTACCCTCTCAGGTTCCAGGCCGCCAGGTGTAATCTGTCTACCCTGGGATGGAGAATTGGTCCCTGAGATAATAGATCCTTCTGCCATGGAAGAATCCATGGGCTCTGGATAGACAGGCGTTTCAATAGGGGAAACCACGATTTTTTGGGCCAAAGGGGCGCTATAAGAATCACATGTGCCCTGTCTTGACGAATCTTTTTCAATACTCGGCCGATTAATTGGAGAGGAGGGAATGCATAGGCTAGATGGAAATTCCATACTTGTGACAGCGCGTCTATCCCCATATTTTTGTCGTAGGGATTCAGAGAAAAGAAGTTTCTTAATTTTGCATTTTTTCCCGAGGAGAAAAGATCGACTTGAGGCCGACCCCATTTTTCCACTATCTGGAGGAAAACCTGCCTTTTTAAGCTCCATTCGGTGGATTTTACCTCGACCCTGCTTAAAAAATCGGCTTTTGTATTTAGGGACCCCTTTAAATGTACAGCGTTTAGGGATCTCAGGTTTTTTTCCGCCCAGCAAAATATTTTTTCTGCTACATGTCCTTAGTCCACGCTTTTTGTTCCTCCCTGATGATTTAGGTAGGCCACCACAGTAGTGTTGTCTGACCTTACTTGGACCTCCCTTTTTACAATGATTTGGGACACCGCTTTCAATGATTCCCAGACTGCTAAAAGCTCCCTCATGTTTGTGGATAGGGACGCCTGCCGACTGGACCATTTTCCTTGGACCGAGAGATGGGAACAAACCGCGCCCCATCCCCACTTGCTTGCATCTGTCGTTATGATCTCTAAGGGGCCCGAGTTCCAGGGAACTCCCTCCCGTAAATGAACTGGACTTAACCACCATTGCAGGGATTGTCTTACCTGGGGAGTTATTGAAATTATCACATCTAAGGAGTCTTGACTCCTGTCCCAGTTCTTCAACATCCACTGCTGAAGGATACGTGAGTGAGATTGAGCCCATTTCACTGCAGGTATGCAGGAGGTCAAAGTGCCTAACAGGCTCATGGCTTCCCTGACCGGACAAGAGACAAGATCTAGAAACTTTGTCACTTTGTCTATCACCCCCGAAACCTTTTGTTCTGGAAGGATGGTTTTTTGGCTGACCGAGTCTAACAACATTCCCAGAAAAATCAGTTTTTGGGAAGGGCAGGGATTCGATTTTTCCCAATTTACAATCCAACCTATCCTGTATAGGGTTTGGCAGGTCTGAAAAACACTGTTGTTCAAGTCTTGTGTTGAACTTCCTACAATTAGAAGATCGTCTAAGTAGGGGATTACTATGACATTTTTTCTTCTCAAATGGGCCACCACCTCTACCATCACCTACGTGAATACCCTTGGGGCCGAGGTAATTCCAAAGGGTAGTGCCCGAAACTGGAAGTGATACAGATTTTTTCCCAAAAAAACCGCGATCCGCAAAAAACTTTGGGAGCGATCGCATACTGGAATGTGGTAGTACGCATCGCGCAGATCTATTGAAGCCAGAAAGTCTCCTTCTTTTAAAAGATTTAGGGTAGACTTTATGGTCTCCATTTTGAATTTCTCGTACCTTATAAACCTGTTCAGATTCTTCAGGTTTATTATAAGGCGAAATTTTCCGTTTGGTTTTCTTACCAAAAAAACCTTGGAATAGTAACCTGTTCTTTGTTGATGCAGGGGGACTGGAATGATGACCTTTTGATCTAGTAGCTCTTGGATCCTTCCTTCCAGATTTTCCTGTAAAAAGGCTGATCTCTGGACTGGAGTGACCCTGAAGACATCCTTTGGAGGAGGAAGACGAAAGGAGATATCGTACCCTTCGGAAATTAATTTTACTACCCACGGATTTTCCGTAATCTCTTCCCAAAAGGGAGAAAAAACCTTTAGTCTTCCCCCTACCAAAGGCCTGGCGTCATTGCTTTGAAGTTTCTGTACTTTTGGGAGTGAACAAAAAACCTCTTCCTCTATTACCTCTTTGGTTTTTATCTCTTGACCACTGTCCCAGCCTGTCTGATCTTTTAGATTGAAAAGTACCGCCTCTTTTAGATTTACGAAAGGGAAACTTTCTTTTATACGTCTCTTTAGGAAAAGACTTTTTTGAGTCTGCAGCTTTTTCTAGAATGGATTCTAAATCTTCTCCAAACAATAAGTTTCCACGAAACGGGAGAGCACACAATCTCATTTTTGAGCCAGTGTCTCCTGTCCATGATTTTAACCAAAGAGCCCTTCTTGCGACAGCTGCCAAGCCTGTGGTTCTTGCCGCCATCCTCACTGACTCAGCAGTAGAATCAGATAAAAAATCTACCGCCTTTAACAACAGGGGAAAGGAATCCTTTAGGGCATCGTACTGGGTACCATCCTTGATTAATGACTCTAGTTGCTGAAGCCATCTCTTCAGGGATCTAGCAACGGAGGTAGAGGCCAGATTGGGTTTAAAAATGGCCGCTGCTGCATTCCAAGTCTTTTTTAAACTAGCATCTACTTTTTTATCCATGGGGTCTTTAAGGGACCCCATGTCTTCAAATGGTAAGACATTTGACCCCTTAACTAATTTTGAGAGGGAAACGTCAATTTTAGGACAAGCTGTTAGTAATGTTTCATCCTCACTATCAAACGGAAGTCTGCGACTCATTGTTTTGGGTATTAACAGTTTTCTATCCGGAGCTTTCCACTCCCTTTTAATAAGGTCATGCATGTTTTTGTGGACTGGAAAAACTCTTTTCTTTCTTTGTTCCAGTCCACTGAACATTTGGTCCTGGACTGATCTTTGAACTTTATCATCCGATAAGTTCATTGTAGCCCGAACCGCTTTTATTAACTCCTTTGTGTCTTCTGAGGAAAAAAGAAAACTTTTATACTCAGTATCGGAACCAGAAGAATCTAACGAGTCCTGAGACTCAGAGTCCGACTCGTGGTCCGAATCTAAAGAGGAATCAGAACCCGCCCTTTGCTCTCTATGCTTTGACATAGAAGGGGCGGATGCAGAAATGGGGACCTCAGCAAGTGCCGAGCGCATCTCCTCTCTAATGACGTCTCTGAGTTCCTCTCTAATAGAAGGAACCAGATCCTTAGCCATACTGGTTGTACACTTCTTACAAAATTTCTTGCTATGTGCATCAGGGAGTTTTACGGAACACATAACGCATTTCCTAATTTTAGGACTAGTTTTTTTCTTTCCACTTTACACACATACCAGATGGAAGCAAGAGAGAGAAAGTAACAGAAGGAGTTAGCATCATAAACCAACATATAGCTTACTCCCCCAGGGGCTCCCACAGGGAGACTTACAATTGCAGGTCCTGCAGTGGACTCCATGTGACCAGAAGCAGTGTCAGACATGTTAACCAGCCAGGAGCTTGTAGCAAAGTGTTTAAATAGCCCTTACCTGCAGACCTCAGATCAGAGGGCGACCTCCGCCTTGAACTCCGCGCCAAAACCATGTTGCTCCGCCCCCTTTTTTCCTCACCAATCCAGGAAGTCTCGTTGGAACGCAAGTGGAACGCACGAGACTTCCTGTGACGTCACCGTTAGAGCCGGAAGTCACGGGTAACGGCCGGGAGCGCGCACACCGCCGGAGGAACTCACTGAGTGTCCGGCTTCCACATGGACCTCCACACCTGGCGCCACAGTGGAAGGTAAGAGAATGGACAGCACGATCTTTTTTGAGCCTTCACAACACAAACCCAACTAGGGAGTGGATATAGGCCTCATTCTCCTCATGTGGTCTGGGCATGAGAACAAAATAACAAACTGCCGCTTCTGCTGCCCTACAAAAACGGCCCCCATCGGCAAATGCCGTGAGACATGATCCTCTCCCACCTGGCAGGGACAGGAAGACACTGAGGAGGAGCTGGAGGAGGGTCAAATTTATGCTTCCTGTCCCTACCTGGTTGGAGGCGGGTCATCTCTCATTGTATGCCGTCATGGAGGATGAAGAGGAAAAATAAGTATTTGATCAATAACAAAAGTTCATCTCAATACTTTGTTATATATCCTTTGTTGGCAATGACAGAGGTCAAATGTTTTATGTAAGTCTTCACAAGGTTGGCACACACTGTTGCTGGTATGTTGGCCCATTCCTTCATGCAGATCTCCTATAGAGCAGTGATGTTTTGGGGCTGTCGCTGGGCAACACAGACTTTCAACTCCCTTCAAAGGTTTTCTGTGGGGTTGAGATCTGGAGACTGGCTAGGCCACTGCAGGAACTTGAAATTATTCTTATGAAGCCACCCCTTTGTTGCCCTGGCGGTGTGCTTGGGATCATTGTCATGCTGAAAGACCCAGCCACGTTTCATCTTCAATGCCCTTGCTGATGGAAGGAGGTTTGCACTCAAAATCTCACGATACATGGCCCCATTCATTCTTTCATGTAAACGGATCAGTCGTCCTGGTCCCTTTGCAGAGAAACAGCTCCAAAGCATGATGTTGCCACCCCCATGCTTCACTCTCCTCCAAACACGACGAGTTGTGTTTCTACCAAACAGTTCTACTTTAGTTTCATCTGACCATATGACATTCTTCCAATACTCTTCTGGAACATCCAAATGCTCTCTAGCAAACTTCAGACCGGCCCGGATATGTACTGGCTTAAGTAGGGGGACACGTCTGGGACTGCAGGATCTGAGTCCCTGGCGGCATAGTGTGTTACTGATGGTAGCCTTTGTTACGCTTGTCCCAGCTTTCTGCAGGTCATTCACTAGGTCACTAAGTGTGGTTCTGGGATTTTTGCTCACAGTTCTTGTGATCATTTAGACCCCACGGGGTGAGATCTTGCGTGGAGCCCCTGATCGAGGGAGATTATCAGTGGTCTTGTATGTATTCCATTTTCTAATTATTGCACCCACAGTTGATTTCTTCACACCAAGCTGCTTGCCTATTGCAGATTCAGTCTTTCCAGCCTGGTGCAGGTCTACAATTTTGTTTCTAGTGTCCTTCGACAGCTCTTTGGTCTTCACCATAGTGGTGGTTTGGAGTGTGACTGTTTGAGGTTGTGGACAGGTGTCTTTTATACTGATAACAAGTTCAAACAGGTGCCATTACTACAGGTAATGAGTTGAGGACAGAGGAGCCTCTTAAAGAAGAAGTTACAGGTCTGAGAGAGCCAGAAATCTTATTTTCCACCATAACTTGCAAATAAATTGTTTAAAAATCAGACAATGTGATTTTCTGGATTTGTTTTCTCATTTTGTCTCTCATAATTGAGGTCTACCTATGATGTCAATTACAGGCCTCTCTCATGTTTTTAAGTGGGAGAACTTGCACAATTGGTGGCTGACTAAATACTTTTTTTCCCCACTGTATAGTTCATATAACATGTGCATATATAATTTACTTCATAACTCTATATAATTATGCATTGCTGAGGATCAAAAGCCTTACTAGTGAAACTAGGAAATATCTGCTAACATAATGATGATTACCATGTCTGTAAGTGGAATAGTGCTCTGTGTATTACTGTAATACAGCTCTGGAGGAGATGAGAAACACAACTAGAGTACTGGAAGAAGGAAGTGGACTGTCTGTACATGGAAACTAACTGAGCATACTCCCTGGAGTACTGGGCTCTGAGTGATGATGTAATGGGTGTAGCTATCAGGCTGAGCTGGAGTAGTGGGCGGGGAGGAAGAAGAGAAACAGGAGTGGGGGGCGTGAAGCAGCACTGCCAGGGGATGGAGGAGGATACAGAGAAGCGCTGGGTCATCACTGTTGACACTCCCACAACCAGGAAGTACAGAAGCAGAAAATGCTGGCTGCATGGCAGACATGAGAAAAGCACAGCTTGATCAAAACTTGTTTCAATGTACTCAGTTAGCTTAAGGGCTCATGCACACGAACGTGGGCTGTCAGTGCCCGTGCATTGTGGACCGCAAATTGCGGTCCACAATGCAACATTCAGATCGCAGACCCATTCACTTGAATGGGGTCTGCGATCCGCATCCGACGGTGTACCGTGGTGTACCGATCCGTGCCTCCGTTCCGCATCTCCATGATAGCGGACCAGATCCGTGATGCGGGCTGCACACGGCCGGTGTCTGTGTATTGCAGACCCGGCGTATGCGGGCCACAATTTGGCTACGGGCCAGCACCGGCTGTGTGCATGAGCCCTTAGTCTGTCATATTAGGAGCTATTGTATTGAATTCTTACATTTTTATAGACCCAGATAACCTCTTTAATATACACTGAAGCATGAATTTACCTAATCAAAAATGAAAATCAATTTTTCACAGCTGCATCATGTTGTGGAAAATCAGTATGCAGATCTTTTTAAAGCAAGCCGATCTTGGGTGTGGGTGCGGTTTGAAACAGGGACATAATTTCCCAACTTTATCACGTTATGTACTTCTATGAATAAGAAATTTACTATACTGCATATGCCTCTAAAATTCAGTGGAATTTCTCTTCCTCAATGGTTGAAAGTAGAACCGAATACATAGCCCTGATAATGCCAGGCTATGATAACCAGGCGTGCTGCTGGATGCCGCGCCTAATACGCTGGCGTACATACATTTCAGAGTTCTTCTATCCCAGAAAACTGGTGAAGATGATAAATGTTGCAGGGCCACTGGCCCCGACCCCTCTCTTGCCACATCCACTTTTCAGAAAAGTGTCAAGGTTGGCGGAGGAACGGCACTTGTGGAAAAATTGTGGCGTATTTTAATAATAATTGTGGGCCATACAGTTTCCCATAGACGGACACATACAGATTTATTCAGTACAGTTTTTGACAAACGCTGACTTGTGTCTGGATGCGATTGACACACCGAAGCACCATGAGGAAATAACTAGACTTTTTTATGTCTAGAAAGTTGCTCATAAAGGGTTTGAAAAACACATGCCATCTTGAAAAGAGCTGTTAAACTACTTATAAAATGAAGGGCACATTCCCCTCTTTCTATTCGATTTGGGAACCTTGACTGTCTTAGGCTAAGATAAATGATCCACTAGAGTGCCACTTCTTTACTTAAATGAATCAATTATAATTATTTTTCTGTGTCTCTTCCCTTTATATAATAAGTGGGAAGCAGGTTTTGAGAGGTTGGTAGTTGTCTTGGTTGTAAGATAAAAATATGAGAAGATGAAGAATGTTTCCTGAACACAACTATATGTGTATATGCTGTTAGCCTCATGCACATGGCCGTCTCCATTTTGCAGTCCAAAAACCGCAGCTCCACAAAATACATTCTTTATACCGTACTTTGTTGGGGATCTATTGAGTACAATGGGTCACCGGTCTGCAATTTGTGGCCAAGTATAGGACACGTTCTATAATTTGCTGATCAGACATACAAACGCAGACAGCACACGGATGAGAGTTACCATATGACAAACGCCACCATTTATCCTGCAAATGATGTTAATCCATGGCTGTCCACATCAGTATGTCCAATCTGCAAATTAATGAAGTTGTCCTATACTTGACCACAGAATGCAGACCACAGACTTAATGAAGTCAATGGGTCCACAACAAAATGCGGAATGCACAAGGCCAGTATACTGTCCGTATACTGCGGTTCTGCTGTTTGTAGACAGCAAAATACACATGAGCATGCAGCCTTAAACGTATGCTCTGTATTTGATTTATATGATGTATATATGTCAAACTAAGTATTTTAATGAATGTTTATTTTCCTTTCTCAAAAAATGTAAAAAAAAAAAAGGACTCTAAAGCAGTGTTTCTCAACTCTAGTCCTTGCGACCCCCCAGCATGTCATGTTTTCAGGATTTCCTTAGGCTACTTTCACATATGCGTTTTTTCTGTCCAGTTTTGAGAACTGACAAGTTGTCAAATCCACAGCAAAATTCATCAGTTTGTTTGAATAATACAACCGGCTGCATCCGTTCAGAATGGATCTGGTTTTATTATATATTTTTTTGTCTGAAAAAAAACGGATCCAGCACCATTGACTTACTAGGTTTTTCGGATCCAGCATGTTCAGTTTCCCATGCCGCACACAAAAACACTGCTTGCAGCAGTTTTGTGTCTAGCATGGGAACCCAACAAACCGGAACAGAATGCATTCTGGTGCGCTCCATTCCGGTTTGTTCAGTTTTGTCCCCACTGACAATGAATGGTGACAAAACTGAAGCGTTTACCTCCAGTTTTGAGATCGTCTGCCAGATCTCAAAACCGGAAAGGAAAACACAGATGTGAAAGTAGCCTATTAAGAAGGTGATATCGTCATCTCGACTTCTCCAAAGCATTTGACACTGTACCACATAAAAGGTTAGTGTATAAAATGAAAATGCTTGGACTGGGAGAAAATGTCTGTATGTAGGTAAGTAACTGGCTCAGTGATAGAAAACAGAGGGTGGTTATTAACGGCACATACTCAGATCATACTCAGTGGGTCACTGTCACTAGTGGGGTACCCACAGGGATCAGTATTGGACCCTATTTTCTTCAATATATTTATTAATGATTTTGTAGAAGGCTTGCACAGTAAAATATCCGTTTTTGCAGATGACACTAAACTGTGTAAAGTAATTAACGCAGACGAGGACAGTGCACTGCTACAGATGGATCTGGATAGACTGGAGGCTTGGGCAGAGAAGTGGCAGATGAGGTTTAACACTGACAAATGTAAGGTTATGCACATAGGAAGGAATAATGCAAGTCACCAGTGCATAGTAAATGGTAAAACACTGGGTAACACTGACATGGAAAAGGACCTAGGAATTTTAGTGAACAGCAAACTAAGCTCCAGAAACCAGTGTCAGACAGCTGCTGCCAAGGCCAATAAGATAATGGGTTGCATCAAAAGAGGCATAGATGCCCGTGATGAGAACATAGTCCTGCCACTTTACAAATCACTAGTCAGACCACACATGGAGTACTGTGTACAGTTCTGGGCACCTGTGAACAAGGCAGACATAGCAGAGCTGGAGAGGGTTCAGAGGAGGGCAACTAAAGTAATAACTGGAATAGGTGCACTAATGTGACTGTGACGAGGGGACATTCTCTGAGTCTTGAGGAAAAAAGGTTTGCACACAAACATAGAAGATGATTCTTTACGTAAGAGCAGTGAAACTATGGAACTCTCTGCCTGAGGAGGTGGTGATGGTAAGTTCACTAAAAGAGTTCAAAAGGGGCCTGGATGTATTTCTGGAGTGTAATAATATTACAGGTTATAGTTACTAGAGAGGGCTAGTTGATCCAGGGAGTAATTCTGATTGGAGTCGGGAAGGAAAATTGGCTTCTACCTCACATGGTTTTTTTTCCTTCCTCTGGATCAACTTGTAGGATAACAGGCCGAATTAAATGGACAGATGTCTTTTTTTGGCCTTATAAACTATGTTACTATGAAGCCCCATGTATTCACATCATTTGCAGGACAAAATAGTGGCATTTGTCAAATGGTAACTGTCAAGTTAATTATTGAAGGTTAGTACTATACAATAACTCCTCCCCACACATAATCTGTCATTATTATGGAAGATGTCACTGTGCTCTAACTTTTAGTAGCACAACTTATTATTTTTTTCTGGTGATAACTCACCTGGACTGATATCTGTAGAGATGTTCTCCTCCTTACACTGCTCATCACTCCAAACAAATGTATCCTCTTCTTCCTTTACAATAACTTTAATATCGTTCAGGTCTTCAACCTGTATCGACCAGTCAAACAAATAACATACAATTTAAGAGACAACTGGAAAATTCTAGTGGAAACAAAATCAAAAGTCCAATGCCAACAGTATTTATATTATCTAACCAACCACAGGTCTCCTTTTTTTTAATCAGACTCTTTTTATTGTCATTTTACAATTAGGTCAATAGTACATAACATACAAAACAATTAACCCCTCAGACCCCACCCTCTCTTTCCCTCCCGCGTGCCTGGCCATAGTTTTTAGCACATGCATTAGTAATGCTAAGACTCTCTAAGGGCACTATTAGACCAAAGGATTTTCAAGCAAATTATCGGAAATGAGCGTTCATAAGAACCTTCATTCCCAATAATTGGCCTGTATAATAGTAACTTTGATCAGTTGATAAACGAGCAGGTGATTTGAATCTTTCTTCAGGATGAAAGATGCTGATTATCAGACAGCACATCTCCCTGTGTAATCAACAGAACTGAATTAGGCAGGAATGACTGTGGTAGCAATAGTTCCTCCAACATTCATTTTGCATTAGCCTGTGTAATAGGCTGATGATGGCTCATATAATACTGAATCCAATACAGGAGACAATGTCTTCTCTACAGATCATATAAAGTATATGATGCAACTTCTTCTCCATTTACCTGATGAAACTGCTTTTCCTCTGGATAATCCTGGAAATAAAGACGACTGGGAGATCTCTTGGGTTTACTTTGCTTACTGGATGCATCTATAGGAAACACACACATATACAGTGAATACATTTTTATATGTGATGAAAAATGTTGGCTCTATTTAAGTGATCCTACAAATGCTGTCTCCAATAAAAAAAAGTTGCCCTTTTTGGACAATACCTTACTTGTTGGAAGAGTTTCTTGACAAAATATTGATCGAAGTGTCACCCAGCTATCAGATAAAATCTGTCTGCAACTGTCAAATACAATTTTTTAACAAAAGGTTCCCTACTGTGCATGCAAAATGCTTGAAAGTAGTGTGCAACAGAAAATTGTTCCTACAGTGATAATTAATGTTCCAAATACATTATATATAGGGGTGGGCGAATTGCGCTTCAGATCCAAGAGCCGTAGTCGATTAGTTCCCCAACTTCGTTTTCATGCTGTATGAAGACCTGTCTCCGTACAGCATTAAAATTTCGTTAAGTCCGAACTCCCACAAGACTTTGGTGAAGAACTTCAGCCTTCAATTCTACAACTTTAAAAACATTTTAAAACAGCAATACGTAGTCGGCTTAGGTACCGACTGGTATCTTGGTACCTAAGCTGACTTCGGACTGCTGTTTTGTAGAATCAAAGACTTAACGAAGTTTGCTCCACTGATGCCAGATCAACACTCCTCGGTCAGGGCAGGAAACTCATGGTCACAACAGAGATCAGACACAAGTCAGGTCAAGCAGTGAAGGGTTAAATCCGGGACAAATGTAGAACAGCATACCTTTGCAGGACACTAACTTAATAGAATATATTGTTTATGCAGCTACTCACAGAGATTGGTACCTTAAAGGGTTATTCTCATCTTATACAATGGGGGCATAGCGCTAGGATATAATTCCCCCATTGTCTTATAGGTGCGGGTCCCACCGCTGGGACCCGCACCTATATCGAGAACGTAGCCCCCAAAGTGAATGAGGGCGCACTGCGCATGCGCAGCCGCCCTCCATTCATTTCTATGGGGCCGCCGAAAATAGCCGAGTGCTAGCTTGGCTATTTTCGTTGGCTACATAGAAATGAATGGGATCGGCGGCCGCACATGCGCGAAATCGTAGGGGGGAGCGCTGCGCCTGGATGACCACAGGTTTCCCAGGGCACCACCAGGCGCAGCGCTCCCCCCTACGATTTTGATATAGGTGCGGGTCCCAGCGCACCTATAAGACAATGGGGGCATATCCTAGCGATATGCCCTCATTGTATAAGATGAGAATACCCCTTTAAGTAAACCAAGGTGGCCAGCCATTGGCTCGTGAAGATTAGGATGCCTCGTGCTGGCTCATAAAGGGTGCATGGCCTACGGGCAGAGAGAGGGGTCTAACTTTCAATAGCCAGGCAACAACCTATGTGGAGGGACAGAGCTACACCAGCGGATGAGAAGGAGGGGACAGAGGTGCTCGTGCTGGCTCTTTAGGAGTGTGTGTGGGGGGGTCCGCTCCCTATGGGAAGAGTGAGAAGCTTAACTGTCAAGAGACAGGCAACAACCTATGTGGAGGGACAGAGCTACACCAGAGGATGAGAAGCAGGGGACAGAGGCGCACGTGCTGGCTCTTTAGGAGTGGGAGGGGGTGTGTGCCATATGGGAAGAGAGAGGGGCCTGTCAAGTGGCAGGCAGCAGCTTGTGTCGAGGGAAGCCAGGAGCGAAAAAGCATGTGAGCAGTGCACAGGCCGCCGATGTAACAATCTGTACACCTCTACCTTGACCTGTCATCTGCCTTTGACACAGTTGAACACTCCCTCCTGTTGCAAACTCTCTCATTCCTTAGCAGCAGAGACTTGGCCCCCTCCAGGATTTTCTCATACCTCACCAACCGAACATTCATTGTCATTCACACACCAACTCCTCAACATGACTTCTTCCTGTTGGTGTCCCTCAAGGCTATCCTGGGACCACTATTTTTCTCCTTTTATACCTCGGCCGGGGACTGCTCACCAAGGCTTTCAATACCACCTCTATAATGATCAACATTTCTCAAACCTGCTCCTTCTTCAATCCCTAGTCAACTAAATGCTAGGGCATGCCTTCATCATCTCCCGCCTGGACTACTACAACATTTTCCTCTGTGGCTTCCCATGGGACACTCTTGCACCTCTCCAATTCATTCTCAACTCTGCTGCATGATTAATCCACCTCTTCCAATGTTTCTACTCTGCCTCTCCCTGCACAGTCGCTTCTCCAAAGTCAAGCCTCTGCTCTTGCTCTGATAATGGGAGTAGCGGCGCAGGCAGAAAATTGTCAGGGCTGGGCTAAATATCAATCTAACCTGTCAATCTAGCGGTGGGTGGGTGCTTTTTCACCTCACGGGAAGAAGTCCTGCTGATGTGATGAATCGTGCCGTTCAAAGTCTTTGTTGTGAGTCACCTTGACAAAGTGTCATGCGAGACACAAAACCACTGTTGTGTCAGCAGACAGGAGCCCTGCTACTCTGAATCAGCTCCCTGGAATTAAAGGGGTATTCCTATCACAGACAATGGGGGCCTATCACTAGGATATGCCCCCATTGTCTGATAGGTGCGGGTCCGTCTTTGAAAAGTGGGCAGGTTCTATCTATATGCCGCTCAACCTTAACACCCCAAGTTCACCAATTTTATAACTAGGGCAGAACCTCTTTAAAGCTCAGTTGTGAGGTGCTTCCATTTCTTCTTGCAGCTACCCGTAGAAGAGGCTGTTGCTGCCTCCTGCCTAGTGTTTCCAGGAAAGACAGTGACTTAATGATTGCACTGCTTTTCTACATCTTGAAAACAGGCACCAATCAGCTGGGGATCTGGGCAGATTCCACTATGGCAAAATTGCAGGCTGCAGACTGGTTCTTTTGACAGCCTGGGGACTTAGGGGCAGGGCTTAACCACTTCCAGACCAGGCCGCTTACCCCCTTCCTGACCAAGCCTAACGTGTCACTTTATGGGGTAATAACTTTGGAATGCTTTTATTTCTCCAAGCCATGAGACTGTATTTTTTGTGACACATTGCACATCATGTTAATGGTAAATTTGAGTCAATACGTTTTACCTTTATAAAAAAAATTTCAAAATTTGCTGATTTGGAAAAAAATCACTATTTTCTAAATTTGAATCTCACTGCTTTTAAGACAAATAGTGATATCTTATAAAATACTTATTAACTAACATTCACTTTATGTCTTGCTGGCATTATTTTGGTAATGTTATTTTTTTTGCGTTACAATTTTAGAAGCAATTTTCAAGAAAATTTCAAAAATCAACTTTTTTAAGGACGAATTCAGTTCTGGTGTCACTTTGAGGAGCTTATGTAATAGAAATCACCCATAAATATTAGAAACTACACCCCTCACACTATCCAAAACTGTTTTTTGGAAATGTTGTTAATCTCTTTAAGTATTTCACAGGAATTAAAGCAAAATGCAGGTGGAATTTTGCAGATTTTCTATTTTAATCAAATATTTCCTATAACACATCAAGGGTTATCAACAAAACAAACCTCAATATTTATGACCCTGATTCTGCAGTTTACAAAAACACCCCATATTTGGTTGTAAACTCTGGCAAGGCTCAGAAGGCAAGAAGAGCCATATGGTTTTTGGAGGGCAGATTTTGCTGGAATGGTCTCTGGGTGCCATGTTGCATTTGAAGAGACCCTGAGGTACTACACCATCTAAGGAATTTTAAGGGGTGTAGTGAGCACTAGGGCTGTAACAATTACTTGAGTGAATCGAGTAATTTGACACACGAAAAATCCTCGATGCAAGATTCGTTTAAGTCATGTGACCACAGAGTGCTCACCGCTCCGTGGTCACCCGCCCGCCCACTGCACTGGATCCTGACACATCATTAGGACATAGAGCTGTGGAGTGGCACCCCTACAGGAGAGGTAAGTATTCTATTTCACTGGCGCTGGGGACATGGCTAGTAGG
The DNA here is from genome assembly GCA_900303285.1 of Rhinella marina. Lineage (NCBI taxonomy): Eukaryota > Metazoa > Chordata > Amphibia > Anura > Bufonidae > Rhinella > Rhinella marina. The sequence goes on along the minus strand of ONZH01012980.1, from coordinate 12,704 downwards.
GAGAGATGGTGGCACAGGAGCTGCACCCGCCCGATCAGCGGCAGGGGTCTGGCAGTCACAGATAGCCAGACCCCTGCTGCGTACGCCCACATCAGTGAAAACACCGTTGTGGGCGTATTAACCCCTTGTATGCCGCGGTCAAAGTTGAGGGTACGAGTGCCCTCCGCTTCCCCATCGGGTCCCCGCGCCGCAGTGACGAGGACCCGATGTCAGAGAAGGCAGCCCGATGCCTTCTATAGGCATCAGGGCTGCCTTCTACGGAAGCCTGTGAGATCCAGCCCCTGATGCTGGATGTATTGCGATACATTGCAGAGGGGATCAGACCCCCAGAAGTTGAAGTCCCAGAGTGGAACAAAAATAAAGAGTAAAAAAAAAGTTTTTCCCTTAATAAAAAAAATAAAGTTTCATGTAAAAAAAGTGCCCCTTTCCCAAATTAAAAAACATAAAATTGTAAAAAAAAAAAAAAAAAACAACAAAAAAACAGACATATTAGGTATCGCTGCGTCCGTAAAGACCAGCTCTATAAAAATATCACATCAACTAACCCTTCAGGTGAACACCGTAAAAAATAAAAACTCTGCTAAAAAAAGCCATATTTTGTCACCTTACATCACTAAAAGTCCAACACCAAGAGATCAAAACGGCGTATGCCCCCAAAAATATTACCAATCTAATCGTCAACTCATCCCACAAAAAATGAGCCCCTACCTGAGACAATTGCCCAAAAAATAAAAAAAAATGATGCTTCTCAGACTATGGAGACACTAAAACATGATTTTTTTTGTTTAAAAAATGATATTATTGTGTAAAACTTAAATAAATAAAAAAAGTGCACGTTAGGTATCGCCACGTCCGTAACAACCTGCTCTATACAAAAATATCAGATGATCTAACCCCTCAGGTGAACACAGTAAAAAAAAAAAAAAGTGCCATTTTTTGTCACCATACATCACAAAAAGTGTAATACCAAGCGATCAAAAAGCCATACACACCCCAAAATAGTACCAATCAAACCATCATTTCATCCAGCAAAAAATAAGCCCCTACATAAGACAATCGTCCAAAAAATAAAAAAAATTATGGCTCGCAGACTATGGAGACACTAAAACATGATTTTTTTTTTGTTTCAAAAAATGATATTATTGTATAAAACTTAAATAAATAATAAAAAAGTATACATATTAGGTATTCTCGTGTCCATAACGACCTGCTCTATAAAAATAGCACATAACCTAACCTGTCAGATGAATGTTGTAAATAACAAAAAAATAAAAATGGTGCCAAAACAGCTATTTTTTGTTACCTTGCCTCACAGAAAGTGTAATATAGGGCAACCAAAAATCATATGTACCCTAAAATAGTACCAACAAAACTGCCACCTTATCCCGTAGTTTCCAAAATGGGGTCACTTTTTTGGAGTTTCTACTCTAGGGGTGCATCAGGGGGTCTTCAAATGTGACATGACAACTTTAAAATTTTCCCAGTGAAATCTGCCCTCCAAAAACCATATAGCAAATATTGGGCGTGTCCAGTAAGTATCTGGACAGATGAGAAAAAGCGCAAAAGATAGGGTAGTTCGTCCAATACACAATTAAATAGAGTAAAATCAGAGGAGGCTCACCTTGGGGGGTTGTGCAAAATATAGGCACAACCCTATTGATTCCTTATACCAGTTGCCGGTTATGCTGCTGTAAGACGAAATCCTTTGTTGGGGAGATTGCCCTATCTCTCAAAGGAAAGGGCATACGGGAAAGATAAATCCTACTGTCAGGCGCAAACTACCGGAGTCGGTGGAATAGTCAGCTTGATTAATAGATCCTTTTTATTTAGGATAAAATTACATACAACACGTTTCGGGGGTGCTAAAGCCCCCTTCATCAGGTATGATTATAGAAGTGTGCATATGGCTTTACAAAAAGAATAAAAAAAATTTAAAAACGCCAAAAAGACCCATCTGGGGGTGGTTCCTGGGCTGAGGAAACACCCCCAAATGGTACATTGCACTTGAGATTTATATAAAATATAAATATATACATAAATAATAAAATCACATATACAATGATGCTGTGTGCTTATTGAATAAAAATAACTTTTATAACTTTTAATTAGATGTATCTCAAAAAAGTTCCCAGGTGATCTCGGGTCTCTATGGTCATGTGATCGCAAGTGGCGATCACTGACTATTGCTAAGGTTACCGAGACGCCGGAACAGCCGGGCCGGGGGGCATCACGTTAAGGCTCGCGCTGTCAGAGATCTTCTTGCCGCTGGTATATCCTGAAGAAAGATCCAGTTTTGAGCAAAATTCTCCCTGAGACACCCCTTCTTACATATAGGCGGACATGAACATTGGAGAATACTTTGGCCCCAAGCAAACTGAAGGTTACAAAGAAAGTGGAGGAAATAAAAACTGGAATGATACGTACAGGAAGTAATAGATGTGGACAATCTAAATGTCTATGCTGCAACAGCATTAGTCAGAAAGCTTCATTTACAAACCAAAGAAGAGACGAATCTTTCGATATTAAAGGGTTATTCTCATTTTAGACAATGGGGGCATATCGCTAGGATATGCCCCCATTGTCTTATAGGTGCGGGTCCCACCGCTGGGACCCGCACCTATATAGAGAACGGAGCCCCCGAAGTGAATGAGGGCGCACTGCGCATGCGCAGCCGCCCTCCATTCATTTCTATGGGGCCGCCGAAAATAGCCGAGCGCTGGCTCGGCTACTTCCGTCGGCTCCATAGAAATGAATGGGAGCGCACCGCGCATGCACGGCCCGGGTCCCATTCATTTCTATGAGCGGCGCGGGGAGCTGCGCCTGGTGGTGGCCGGACCCCCGGAAACCTGGGGTCCTCCAGGCGCAGCGCTCCCCGCTCCGTTCTGGCTATAGGTGCGGGTCCCAGCGGTGGGACCCGCACCTATAAGACAATGGGGGCATATCCTAGCGATATGCCCCCATTGTCTAAGATGAGAATACCCCTTTAAAGAAGAACTCCCGCAAAAATTTTTATTCTCTGACCTGTTAGAAAGGTGCCTGATATAATCTGTAGTGAATGTCATTTTCTTATCAGAGGCTGAAATTGAGAGTTTCCACTCTCTTCTTACTGTAGCTGGGTCATGTGACCAACTCCCTGACCTCCAACTGACCCAGGACAGCAAGCCAGTCACTTCTTTACTCATTCCTATGAGACTGAAAATTATTTTTTGAAAGTGATTTTTTTTATTATTTTTTTATTTTTTATTTTACACTTTGTGTCCCCCATAAGGTCATACAAGACTTAACTTCACTTATTTATTTATTTTTACACTTGATTTCTCCTGTAACTGGGGCTGACATAGTAGCCCCAGTTACAGGGGAAATACATCCCCAGAGAGGCTGTACAGCATAATACTATGCTGTACAGCCTCAGTGCAGGGCTGATCGGGTCTATGAGAGACCCGGCAGCTCCTGTACGCTCTCGGCCCCGCTCACGTGACAGCCAGGCCGGAACAGGAAGTGCAATAGCGCTTTCTGCTCTGTATACACAGCGCTCGGTAAGCGCTGTGTATACAGCGATCTACAAGGCAGGGACCCCCGGGAACGGTCCCTGCCTTCTCTTTGGGGTACCCTGCTGTCACTGACAGCAGGTACCCCACTGTGCAGCTGCACGATTAGCGTGCAGCTGCTATTTCTGAATGGACGTTCAGAAACGTCCATTCAGAAATAGACAACCACTTCACAGACGTTTATATCCTATGGGCGGACGTGAAGTGGTTAAAAAAAGAACTCCCGCAAAAAATTTTATTCCATGTCCTGCTATAAATGTACATGATGTAATCTGTAGTGAATGTCATTTTCTTACCAGTAGCTGAATTTTTGAGGTATATCTCCTTGATGCTTCTCATCTGTGTCATTGACTAGGAATTAAACCCACCAACTCACACAGCACCTTATGTGTGGACAGGAAGTCTAATTTTCTATGCATTCCTATGGGAGCCTCACTTTCAGTCTCATAGGAATGAATAGAGCAGTAACTGGCTTCCTGTCCTGGGTCAGTTGTAGGTCAGGGATTTGGTCACATGACCCAGCTACAATAAGAAGAGAGTGGAAACTCGCAATTACAGCCTCTGATAAGAAAATGACAATCACTACAGATTATATCATGCACCTTTCTAACAGGTCAGAGAATAAATTTTTTTGCGGGAGTTCTTCTTTAAGGTAAAAAATGGCAGGGTCCTTAAGGGGTTAAAGGCTTAGGAAACACTTGCAGGTGTTTTGTGTTGATTAGCTGATTAGAGCATGACATCATAAGTCTACAATATTGAACTTTTTCACAATGTTCTAATTTTTTGAGATACTGACTACTGGGTTTTCATCAGCTGTACGCCGTAATCATCAACATGAAAAGAAATAAACGCTTAAAATATACCTCTGTGTGTAATGAATCTATGGAATATATGAGTTTCACTTTTTGAAATGAATTACTGCAATAAATAAAAAGGATCATCCAAGATTTTTTTTTTACTGATCAGTATCTGATAGGTGGGGATCTGACACCCAGGACCCCAGCTGATCAGCTGTTTTGTGAAGGCAGCAGTGCTCCTGTGAGCGTCTTTGGCTTCTCGCAGCTCATCAAGCACAACACTGTACATTGTATAGTGGGTGTGCTTAGTATCGCACTTAGGTCCATTCACTTGAATGGGACTGAGCTGCTACTAGCCCAGATTAACTTGTCGTCACTAGCCTTACAGAAGCGCCGCTGCCTTCTCAAACAGCTAATTGTTGGGAGTCCCAGGTGTCGGACCCCCACTGATCAGATACTGATCACCTACCCAGAGGTCATCAGTAAAAAAAAAATTCTCGGAAAACTCCTTTAACTTTTTAATGATATTCTAATTTATTATCATGCATTAGCATTTCACTTCAGTATCACTGTAATCGTACTGAATACTATATATCATGTTTAGCATGCATTTTTTTCTCTTTTATTAATACATGATATAGTAAACTGAATGGTGCAATTAAAAATAAAATAAAATTATGTTCACCTATGGATAGGTGAACATAAAAGTAAAAAAAAGTTGTAGCTCTTCGAAGGTTGGGAAGAAAAAGGAAAACCTAAAAATTGGCCTGGTCCTGGAGGTTAGTAAGTAAAAGGTGTCTTCTTACCTAGTGACATGAGGGTCTGTTGAGTCTCCATCATGATGTCCTTGTACTGGTCCTTGTGCTCTTCTAAATACTCCCACTCCTCCATGGAGAAATACACAGCAACGTCCTGATACCTTATAGAAACCTGATATATACAATATTATAGTCATCCTTCACATACCCCTTGACATTACTTTGTATTTTCCTTACTTTTCTCACCTCTCCCGTCAGCAGCTCTATGATCTTGTTTGTGAGTTTTACAATCTTCTGGGCATTATTTTTGCCATATATCAGCACATTAGGTGGAGAATTCTGCCCCTTTCCCCATCCTCCTGACACATGGGCATATCTGTTAGGAGTCACAAACTCACTAGATGTCTGCACCTCTGCATACTCCTATGTATAAAAAGAGAGACCCTTAAATACATCAGTACATACAATCATAAAATGTCTCACCGTCCAAGTCATGTGACATCATTTACAGAAGTTCTCACCTTTCCAGTTAGCAAGTAGATGATCTCCAGGGTGAGATTTAATATCCTGTCAGCCATCTTGCAGTTGTCCTTATCCATTCTTGAGAGGTCAGTGGGGCAACAGTTAACTTTGTTGTAAAGAATACATGAACCGCCAGGATTCTATAGTGCAGGAACTTGAAAGGGTAAAAAGAAGTGATTTTAAGAGGGGTCCCACAAAGCTATCAGTAATTTACACACCTTTTCAATTGTATATAAGTGTCACGGGTGTCTTCTTCTACCACACTGCAGTTTACATGTGCAGGTGTTCAATACATGGACATGTGACTACACAGCCTTTTGCTGGCCACAATGGTAATGTGACATCCATACTGCCAATGTAAATAAGATGTACCAAGCGATCAATGCAACGCTTGCTCAGTCCCCTCATATGGCGCAACACCACCTGATTATATACACTCCTCAATATTGAAATTGCAACACCAAGAAGGAAAAGTCGTGGAATTCTGAAAATCATAGGATCGATAGACAATTTAATGATATACAATTAAAAATTGACTATGAGTCCCATGCACACACTATACGCCTTGACATGCAATCAACCAGGTTATTAATAGTTGTCTGAGAAATGTTCTGCCACACTGAATGCACATGGACACGCAAATCATCAAGATGCGCAGCTCCCTTTGCAATTGCCGACCAATGACTTTCCAGATGTGCTCAATGGGAGATAAGTCCGGAGATACTGACGGCCATGGTGGCAAGTTCAGGCCAAGCAGGCTGCTCACAGCAGCACGAGAAATATGCTGCCTAGCATTGTCCTGTAGAAAAATGACTCCCGAGACACATTCGAGAAATGGCCATACTACTGATTCCATGACCAAATCAATGTAACACCAAGCTGTTAGTGTACCTGAATTAAAGACTAGAGGAATCTGGCTACCGTACATCATGCCACCACATCCTATAACACCTGTGTAATGTTCCCTTGTGGAGGCCTCTCCATTCATCGCCCAAGTGGTCTCCAGACCAATCTCTGGCTATCACTGCATCTGAGACAAAAGCAGGACTCATCACTGAAAAGGATAGACCTCTATTCCAGCCTCCATTGCCATCTTGCTGTGCACCATGTTAGCCCTTGACAGAGCTGACATGAGGTCAATAGAACACCTTCTAATGGTTTGTGCAGACACTGTTTGCCACCCTAAGCTTGGGATGTGACATCCAATATTACTTGCAGCACAGAATAGATCATTTCAATCCATTATTATAATAAGATGATTCATCCATGCAGAGGTTCGACTCTGTGCACCTCTTGCTCTCATTCCAATTCTTGTTTTTCTCCTAACAATCAGGGGACACAGCATTGAACAGTGCTGATATCTCAGCCTAGGTGAATAGGGATCTGCTGAAGTGATAACCAAGGCCTCTGATTTCAAGGATTCTGTCCCTCTCAGTTTATACCAAGTGGTGGTAAGTGGCACGTCCACAAATAAGCATAGCAAGTCATCCCACACAACGTGATCTGATCTTTGAGGTTTCATGTGGCTTAAAAACTTTGCTTTCAATCTGGCTTTTATGCCCTTTCCACATGCCACAAATTGAGCTAGGTGCTTGACAATTTGATCATTTGCAGATCTTAGTGACACATGCCACTTTCTCGATTTGCGTAACATTACAGCTTGTCCTGCTTGGTGTTGTAATTTCAATGTTGAAGAGCGTAGATTATTGACTGAATCACTGGCCCTCTAGCTCTGCCATATCTATAAGTTAAGCCTGCTACATCAAAGTCTACATTTCCACCACCATGCCTACCTGTGCTGCTGCAAGATCTTCAACTATGCCAGATATACATCTTAGTGGATCCACCTCACAAGGAAAGTACACAATCCCATTGCTAACATTTTTGGTCATGTGTTCGGATAGTCCCATCTAGAAGGAATTCCTCATTATAGACATTACCCTTAAAAAAAGGGGTTTGCATAGGATAGTGGATAAGTGTCTGATCAGTGGCAGTCCAGCAGCTGGGGCCACCTCACAAGAACAGGGACCAATGCTCCTTGATTTGAATGAAGCAGCAGTTACGCATGTAAGCTAATGCTACATTTAGCTCTATGGAGATGCCAAAGACAACTGAGCGCTTGTAATCAGTCTCATAGAGTTGGATGGAGTGACAGTACGCCTTTTTATGGTGATTACTAAGGAGTCTTAGGCCGGGGGCCCCACTTTTTCACTGTGGCCCAGTCTAAGCGCCGGACGATTCTCCTATGCAGAGGAGAGTGAGGACTCTCCTTCTCTAACAGCATGGACCGACAGGAGCACAGATCTGGGCTGTTTAACTCATACATGCCAATGATACAAATTAGATCGCCGGTCAATGTTAGTATAGCACTTACATTAAAATACAATGCACTATAGAAATAGTGTATTGTATTTTAGAAGCGATCAAAAGATCATCTATTACAGTCCCCTATAGTCCCTATAGACTACTTAATGGTTAAAAAAAGTTTTTAAAACCCCATTCAATAAAAAAAAATCCACAAAAAACGCTTTTTCTGCACTATAGAAATATGCAAATTATCCTGTAGGGTAAACAATGTAAAAAAATACATAAAATAAATAAAAAATAAATGCCAGAATTGCTGCTTTTTGCTTAGTTGCCACAAAAAAGGGAATAAAAAGTGATCAAAAGTGTCATGTACCCCAAAATGATACCAATGAAAATTACAAGTCGTCCCGCAAAAATCAAGCCCTCACCTAGCTCTGTATAAAGACAAATAAAATAAGTTATGGGTCTTGAGATGTGGCGTTTTATGCGTAAAAGTAGTAGTAAAAAAAACTATTGGGGTTATTTATTAAGACTAGCGTTTTAGCGGGCGTCATGGCCGGCAAGTCTCTGCTGTTTCAGATTATACTTTATGTCTGTGGAAGTTCCAATCCTGGTTTTGGCTCACAGTCACTGATGGAAATCACTGCCCAAAACACTGATGTGTGAATGAGGCATAAGGCCTCTTTCAGACTAGCAGCAGTCCGGATCCGGCAGGTTAAGGGTGCCGTCGGATCCGGACTGCTGCAGGGACATGTGTGGGGCCGGAACCGTGTTCCGGCCCCACACGTCACACAGTACCATATACAGACATACACACACATACACACAAACACATACATACTTACATATTCCAGGCAGGCCGCACGTCTTCACGCCCAGGAGGCGCGCAGCTATGACGATTCCCCACAGCGCCCTCTGCTGGGCACTGTAGGGAATCGTCATAGCGGCGCGCCTCCTGGGCATGAAGACGTGCGGCCTGCCTGCCTGGAGTATGTAATTATGTATGTGTTTGTGTGTATGTGTATGTGTGTATGTATGTATGCATGTCTGTCTGTCTGTCTGTCTGTATGTGGTTACGGATCCGTCCTGAACTCCATTGAAAGTCAATAGAGGGCGGATCCGTTTACCATTGTGGTCACACCAAACGGATCCGTCCCCATTGACTTGCATTGGGGGTCATTCCGGATCCGTCTTGGTGCGGATGCCTGGACCGGAGAGAAAACCACAGCATTCTGCGGTTTGTTCTCCGGTCTGAAGACGGAACGGAATGCTTTCAGGAGCATTCTGTTGTCTTCAGTTCAGTTTTGTCCCCATTGACAATGAATGGGGACAAAACTGAAGCGTTTTTTTCCGGTATTGAGCCCCTATGACGGAACTCAATACCGGAATTTAAAAACGCTAGTGTGAAAGTAACCTAAGACCTTGTCACACTTCAGTGTTTGGTCAGTGATTTGTGAGCCAAAACCAGAAGTGATGCCTACACAGAGATAAGGTATAATGGAAAGATGTGCATCTGGTCTGTGATTTTGACCTGCACCTGGTTTTGGCTCACAAATCACTGACGTGTGCTGTCTGCCTTTTCTGCGTACAGCAAACGTACCCATTGATTTGTCTTTTCACATTTTAGTAAAACAAATCAAGGGCCTGAGCTCCTGTGATAAATCTGGTGCAGGTCTAGACAGCTGGTCTAAATTTATGCCATCTTTAGGATTAGTAAATCTGGGTCACTATTCCTGGGCAACATAGAGATACTTAGTCAGCACAATCTGCTGCACAGAAACAATGGGGGAGATTTATCCAAACTGGTGTAAAGGAAAACTGTCTTACTTGCCCATAGCAACAAATCAAATCCCATCTCTTATTTCCCAAAGGAGCTCTGAAAAATGAAAGGTGCGATCGGATTGGTTGCTATGGGCAACTAAGTCAGTTTTCCTTTACACCAGTTTTGATAAATCTCCCCTAAAAATTTCTATTACCAGCAGAACGACAGGATAACCTGATGACTCAGCGTTTGCGACTGTTGGTGTTTTGTGGTCCGCAAATTGTGGATCTGCAAAACATGGATACCGGACATGTGCATTCCACATTTTGGAAAAAAATATGTTTGTGTGCTTGAGCCCATACAGCAGAGATCTCAAACTCGTGGCCCTCCAGCTGTTACAGAACTACAATTCCCATCATGCCTGGACATTCTTCGGCTACCAGGGCATGCTGGGAGTTGTAGTTTTGCAACATCTGGAGGGCCACGAGTTTGAGATCCCTGCCATATTGCTGGCACCTTTTACACAGGCCAATTATTGGAAGAGAGCTTCTACAAGGCCCCGTCCCCAATAATCTGCCTGATTATGGGTCCCTGTGGTTAGTATACACAGTCTACTCACATTATTATGACCACTTCCTACTTTATACTTCTGCAGCGGGTAGCTCATGAAGGAAGTCACATGTGAGCTGGCTTGGTGGGTATATAAGGTGTGTGACAGGCTGTCTGCACACATATCTCTCACTGTCAGGGGGTAAAAGGAACGATTTATCAGAGTTGCAAAAAGGGATGATTATTGGCTTTCAGGCCAAGGGTGGCAGGATTTCTGAAAGTGTGTAGTTTGTGAATTGTGCTGCTGTGGTGACAGTGTATGGTGAGTGGACAAATTGCACCACTGTGAATAAGCAACATGGAAACTGCAAGGCACCATGTGCCATTAATGTGAGAGGTAAATGTCGTCTACAAAGGTACGCAAGGATGGACCGGCACCTTACTGCCAAAATGAACCATGGGGGCCACCAGACGTGTGTCTAAAACAGTTCAGAGAACCCTACTGCATATGGGGCTCTGAAGTAGACGGATGGTCACTGCACCTCTGCTAATGAAGTCACATCAGCAGAAAAGGTTGTATTTTTTTGTGACTGTATCGGAATTGGACAAACGCTAATGGGGAATGTTTTCATGGCATTCTCTAGACCTGTGAGGCTAACCTCGGAACTCCAGCTGTGGTAAAACTACATTTCCCAAAATGTTTGCTTAGCTGTTCTCAGAACTCCACAGAGATAAATGGGGCATGCTGGGAGTTGTAGTTTCACCACAGCTGGAGTGCCGGAAGTTTGCCATCACTGCTCTAGACCAACTCATCCTTGTAGAAGGCCCTCTCAACTGATTTGGGTATGAATCTATCCTTGTAACGTACACCCATACATGCTGATTGTCTACCCTGGAGCAGACTGGATCTTCCAGCAACACAATGTGATATGTCACACGGCTAGAAATGTCCGACATACAAGAATTCTAAGTACTACCCAGGCGCCCTAATTCACCAGAGTTGAAAACTGAGCACCTTGATTGTGGTGTTCACACTATGAATCCTCCACCACACACTCTCCAGCAGCTGAGTGATGCACTGCAGTCAGCATGGCTCCAGATACCTGGGACACCTTACTGAGTCTACCCCAATATGTCTAGCTGCTGTCTGTGCTGCACATGTTGGTTACTCTGGATATTAGCTGGTGGTCATAATTATGTGACTCGACTTGTATATTCCATGATACTATACTGTGGCATTCTTTTTCCACAGGGTTCCATTTATATTGTATCTTTTCTAATGGTTTTACTAGATACTACTGTATGGAATAGCAGTGTTGCAGACACTATTCCTCAATGGTTTTATTCTTAGGATATTCTGACCTTTACCTGCCAGAAATGTATTTGGTCTTAAAATGGATTTCCAGGATTTTACTACTGATCCTCAGGATAGGTCATCAGTATTTGAATGGTGGGGGTCCAACACCCAGCACCCCCACCTATCAGCTGTTTTGAGAAGGCAGCGGCGCTCCAAAGAGGATTGCAGCCTTCTCGCAACTTACTAGAGATGAGCGAGCATGCTCGGGAGCAATTTTCGAGTAGTAGCGTTAGCATCTTCAAATCTGTACGCTAATGCGTACACATCTTGTACTTCGTACGCATTAGCGTACAAATTTATAAGATGCGTACGCATTAGTGTACAGATTAGAAGATGCGTATGTATTAGCGTACAGATTATAAAATGCATACACTACTATTCGAAAATTGCTCCCGAGCATGCTCGCTCATCTCTAAAGCACAGCGCCATACATCGTATAGTGGCTGTGTTTGGTATAAAGCTCAGCCCATAGGGGCTGTGCATGATACAGAGCATAGCCGCTATACAATGTATGGCACTGTGATTGGTAAGCTGCTAAAATTCTGCGGTAGTCCAAGGAGTGCCAATGCCTTCTTAAACAGCTGATAGGCTGTTTTGAGAAGGCATTGGCACCCCACCCTCCTTAATGGCACCCTAAAAACATCCAGCTATGTATAAGAAAATGATAATGTACACACCCGTATAGTAACATATTAATTGCATATCTAGTGATGTACAGATTATATATGTTACACATCATGTGGAGACATACATATCATACACATATGTATATTACACACAGTACAATACAATCCCAATATAACAATGAATACAAATCACACATCTCCCGACCATTATTATACCTGTACCAGAAGGCGCTCACATTTAAGGACCTTTCATGATGTCATAGCCACGTGATCAATCGCCTGCTTGGACCAATTGTAGACGTCTTTCTATTTCAATCGATATAGGACCTTTGATGATGTCGCAGTCATGTGATTTGTCACATACAAAGGATATCAGCAGTCTTATCCCTAGGGTGTACGGACCCCCGAAGGTCACATGAAGCGATCAGGTGACTCTGAGGTCCTCGTGGCGGAGAAATAGCATTTAGGAAATGACTGT